>OZ026618.1:84887902-85000402 GCA_964020975.1 Hermodice carunculata | reverse complement strand
GCTATTTTCCTTGAAATCGGGTGTCAAGGTTCACAATTGGAATCAGATGTACATATATCATTCAAACATATTTTTTAATGGCATCCCGGTGAACAGTAACATTCATACTGGCTAACTGGAATTTTGTGTTTGCCTGACTGTCAGGCCGGTTTGTATCTGACTGGCTCTACAGTATCACTCCCGGGCTGTAGGTCTCCTAAGCAGGCGAGTAGCGAAGGGAAACCCATAATATGCGATTAGCATATCGAACTTCAAGTTTCTTCACAGACCTGTTGAGGAAATGTGTCAAGCTCTGCTCAATCCTTTTAGCCAGATTCCGTGTTTCAAAAGCTCTCGGACATTATAAAAGTTATCAAGTAACTCCAATTTAGTTTCCAAACATGTACATAGAATATATGTCAAACCCTAGACTCGAAGCGGACGTACAGCGTGCAGTTCCTAGTGTTTATATTCTTTCCTAATAAACATATAGTAAAGTCCATATGTTTTTTCCCTGTATCTTTAACACGTCTTGCATTTATGACCAAAACTATGTGCACTCAGGTTGAACTACACCCTCACAAGCACTTTCATATTTAGTATTTTAGTCATCGTGCTGTATGTCTTTGCCTACTGTTTTTCTGAGACACAAGGGGCCACTCTAACAAAGTCACAAGCCCATGTGGTTCAAGTTTCCAAACAAGCTCTGAAAGTTACCGGCTGCAGAGCCGCGATTATTAATTAGCTGATAAAAATCCTGTCTTCATAGAATATTTTCAACACTCACCGCTGAAAGCTCAAATAATCTATTCCCAACATTCTGTTTTTTACCATACAAATAAGGATGACTGGCAATGGACAGGGACCGCATAAGATTTGACAAAAGTATTTCTGATGCTGACTCTTAGCACAAGATGAAGGTCATTTTGTGCAATAGGTATACCGCGTTTTTAATTACAAATTTCAGTGGGAATTTATGCACAATGTGGATAAGAGAACCAATCATTTATATCATGATAACAAATTAAAAATTGCACCACCGTAAAATTTTGCGAGTGTGTGTTTGCTTGCGTGAATGCGTGCATGCGCACATGGCGCTTTTGTCAGAGCGGAAACGAAATAATTCTGCGCGGGGGAAGGCTTGTAGCCTCCCTGCACAGAATTATTGATCATACCAGACACAAAAGAGGACATTCTTCATCAATTACTGACGTCAATCATTGGATCGTGTCTACCTTGTTTCATTCTATTAATCGAGTCTCTTTGCACAAATACCAGGCTATGTCACAGCATGGTCAAAAATACTATATGTGATGCCAGCTGTGTCATGCAATACATTGAGCAGAATGAAAATGCCCCGGTCTTAACATAGAGGGTATTCAACAGGTGCCAACAAACTGAAGTTCGTTATGGCACAACATATGTGGGCAGCAGCCTATAAATTGTCTCATATGCCGACACATGTGATTCACATAACGCTTGTTTGAATACATTTTGTGACATTGTAGATAATGCAATGTGAGTGGGCCACTGGGGGTGGCACACCAAGGCTAATTTAGATGGGATAAACATATGCGTATGTTAGTTAGACATGTCTGCATCTGAAATGGCCATATCAGATGTAAGTCTATTGCAATTAAGTATCTCTGTGTATTTGAAATTGTACACATATATCTATATTGTAATTGTTCAGCATTAGCTCTGCATATTGCCCATCAAAATACGTCTGAAGCCGTGGTGGTTATCGTAATGTGTCATAAAATCAAGGCGCTCCCGTATGAGGCTATGAACATAGAAAATGTATTACGCACAGGAAGAATTTTTGCGGACATGCTGCTCTAGCTTTGAGCAAAATGACTCTGACTACATTTATGATGCTACAGTTACACTGTTCCGAGTTTCATAAAATAGAAACAAAAATGTGTGAAGGCAGTCAGAATGCTCCCACAACAATAAGTGGGCTGCCAGGGGATGTTTAGCCGGGTTTTTTACCACTTTGGCCTCCGGTATGCATACTTTTGCACGCAGATTGTCAAAGTGTCGCCTGTCCTAGGCTATTGAGATACATATCAATGTCCCGCGAGGCCTACGTGGTCCATCATGGTTAATCACATCAATACTCCAAAATATTACTGCATGGCTAGTGGTCCTGCTCTCTCTTTATTTGAGAACATCAATACAGCGCTGTTTATGCACATGCACTTAAATGTAGGTAAGGGCCATTATTCAAACATGTTTACTCAACCAATATAACACTGAACTGGGACTTCAAATTCAAAAAGACTTGGTGCACAACAATTGACCTTTTTGCCACTTAATGTTTGACAAATAATTAAATGGAGTAATACATCTGGAAATCAACATAGCTTCTGATACAACAAACAGCTGGCTGGTTACATATAACCCGAAAACACGTATTGATTAAGCCAAATTACCCTCATGTTATAGCAAGTGCCATCTTTGAATATTTTTAATGAATACTAAGTAGTCACATATTTGCTTTTCTGCCAAAACACTATGTGTTCCATAGAAGAAGAGCCGCTTTTTTCCCAAAAGTGCAATAGGCGCGGTTTTAGTTGTAAATTGCAACGAATTCACTGCAAGAGAACAACAAATTAAGATTATATGTCCATTATATGTTCATTTTCTACAAAGTACCTTTAATTAGCCAGTGACTATAGTGATCCGAGGATAAACTTATCCCACAAAATAATACTCAGGAAAATGACAAATTACTTCCCTGTGTTACATTATTGTGTAAGTATGAATATAGAAGGTTTGTCAAGAAAATTGGTAGGTGGCAGTAAAGACTTGAAAATGGAAATCCTAGATTCTGTTCCGCGGGAGAAACTGATTTCTCCTTTTGACATCTATTTTAAAACATCTAGTTTTTAAACCATTAAAACCAAACAAATTCCGGATAGGTGCCAGCTGTTTTGCATAGCAAAATATCATTTTCCCATTTCTTTTTGTTTTGATAGAGTAGATTTTGGAAATATAAATTTTCTAATGTAGCTACGGATGCCACATCATCTATTCATCGGTTCAAGGTAATGGTGCATCGAATTGATACAAGTATGTATCAAAAATTGTTGATTTGATTACTTTCATTAGAACATTTCAAAGTTTACAAGTTTTCTAACAAACATGCAAATTTGGTTGGTTTCCTTTGACTTAAGTCGGTACAATTAAGTAGATAATGATATTTTTTCCGACGGCACGATTAGTATCCAGTGTAAGAATGCCAAACAAGCATGAAAGTGCAAATGAAATAAGCAAGGTAAAAAAGGTTCTACGTAAGAAAGATGTCGCAACTCTTACAAAACAGCAAAGATCAGTACTTTTGACACTTTTGCCTATATGATCCAATATTAAGTTTTTGCAAGCTGCGAATCCAAAAGTGTTATAATGATTAAAGCAGCCAATGCAATTTCGCAAGTAGGCTATGACGCGCAAGGTTTTGATGTCGCTTGGCTCACTGAGATTTGAGTGTGGGCAGCAGGTGTATGTGCCCTTTGTGTTTTTGTAACACTAACAGACGCGAATGCACTGAATATGTTCGCCTCTCAGCAGTTAACCCAGCCGTATCACAACGGGGCACAACACAGTATTTGCGTATACCGACTATAAAAAGTCACTTTCCCAACATATTCCGGGAAAAATTGCTGCATTTATGTACATCGAAAGACGAGTAATCGGTTCCTTTTCAAAGTGAATGAACATTAATGTCGTTTTTTTTAACTCCACAACTTTGAAAATTTAAAAATATATAGTTCAAATGTACACACTTAAGTTTCTGCGACACTTTTGTCACACTTCAACACATTTCGTCATATGCCTAGTGACAGTTACCGTCTTTCTATTAACTTTCATCGTTGATTTTAATGCTTGTACTTGCCAAGTCACCTTTCGTTTTAACGTTCATATACTTTTTGTCACCTGGCGGCAATAGTGTTGATTCTTAACGATTATGGGTTACATAATGTAAGGGGCTTTGACTCTGTGGCCTTCACGTAAAATAAACAGTAGATTACGCTGCCACGTGAATCGTTCTACCTACGCGAGTCTACCAACTGTTTAAAATGAGACACTTCTTTGACGTACATGTATTTGTAACGAAATTACTTGTAATACGGAATATTCATTTCCCTGTGTCTGACGCTTATCCTGAATAGGTTATCCTGCATGAATATGAAGTGTAAGGTTTTCATCGTGATATTTTATTTGATTTGTCACTCATTGCTTTCAAGCAGCAGGCAAACCAATGAAAGGCCATGGTGCATTTAATAAAATACCGACTCCTGTCTCCTTCAAAATGGCATCGTTTTCAACCTTATTTATCCGATAGGACTTCGATTTGTTGCTCTTTATAAACAAAGGAAAAAGAAACTCTAGTATGGGTGGCCCACACTGGATTCTCTATATCCAGATACGATTCAGCTCGCGTTCATATTTAGTCTCAGTACATGTACTTGGTTCAAGTTTTCACACCCGGACACACACGTGTGTCCGCGTGCACGCACGAACACAGGCAGACGGACGCACGCAACTGTAAAGCTTGCCCATCAAAAATGCATCCTTGGTGCCACTTACTGTGACTTGTAGGTAAAAACTGTATTTGATATATTCACAATTTCCTAGTCTACGCGACAAATCTCAGTTGCTTGGAGACAATACTGAATGAACTAATTTTAGCTCAGCTGTCAAATAAAGTTTTAAGATGGGCTGCCGTCGTCCGTTCTTCCGCCTGCCGTCCATCTGTCCATCCATTCTTCAACAAATCACATATTTGACTTAACCGAATCTGCTTGCCGGATTCTCTTTAAACTTGGTAGGCATCCAGCTTGGGCGAGTCTCTTCCAAGCTAAACTTGTTTTCTTTGAAATTGTTTGGCCGATTGCTCTGAAATTGCATAGTAACACTCTTGGGCAACGAGTCAAATAATTTGTTCTTATTTTTTTTAAGATGTCCGAGTACTTTTGACTGTTCTCAATGCATGCATGTACACCTGATACTTTTTTAACGATAAGAATTACCCCCTTCCCCCGCCCCCCAAAAATGTGAAACATGTAAATAACGAAATATGTATTCATGTGTACTTTGCTGTCGAATATACATATTGTATTTCAATGTTCATGATTGTAGTCCGTATATACCAATAACTTCATTTTCTGAGAAAAAACATACAAAAAGTGCTACTTAAATTCGTGTAATGAGCAACACGGCCGATGTTCCTCAGTAAACTAAGTGATATGGGTTGCACGGTTGGCTGAGCTGCAACACGCTCGGACCGGGTTCGATTCACGGCCGGGAAAATATGTGGCATGAGTTCCTTCCACTCACACAGTGCCTGGTGGTTTCTCCCGAGTTCTTCGATATATATATATATATATATATATATATATATATTATTAAGCGATACCATACATGTATACGTAAACTTTTGGTAAGCTACCCAAGATGTCACACATTTTTCCATGTCCCCCTTTTGTTCGCTGCCTTCCTTATGTGACGCTCTCTTCCTCTCTCTCTATTTTTCTCTTATTCTTGGTTTCCCCGTCTGTCATCCTTTTAAACCTTCTCCCGTGCACACAACAGCAGAGATAGCAGCATGTCTAAGACAGATATGTGTGCTCGGATACCCCTTTCCACGTATTTTACAGCACAAGCTAACTAATAGTAGGTTGACCCGTATGTATCCAAAGGGCCAGATATATTACCACAAATTGCAATATACTGTTTAAAGTAATATCATAGATACTTCCGTAAGTTTTTAAGGTGTGTTATATTGCTCGTTTTCTTCAGTTTGCCAGAAATAGAACAGCACGCATTTGTGACCTTGTTAAAATGTAATGTTGCCCACAGGAAAGGAATGCCATATCCCATTCCCGTATATTCATCTGCTGGGCCAGGTTTTCGGATTTATATATGTTGGTGCGATACTGTTGCTAAAAACTGTCAGCTCCCAAAGGCATGATAATTTGTCGGTCGCTTAATTATGTTTCTAGTCTTGATTTTTTTTTACTTTTTGGCTGTCTTTTTAACGTAGCATTTGTTACTCTTAGAACATGTGTTTTCGTCAGCATAATTGAAGCAATGGAAGGAACTTACTGCAATTTACAACGTCAACAACCATCAAAACTAACTCGCAAAAATTCAATCGACCATTGGTAGGGTCACGTAGGGGCAATTGGGTGGCCCGAAAATAAATTTGTATTGGTCTACATGAATTGCGTGCAGTGGCCATAATTAAACAATAAATGAATAAAAAAAGAGAGATAATTCAATCTATTTGGGACAAGCATAATGTCCATCACCTCGGTCGCTCACATTATCACAACATAGCTTTATTTCCTTATGCAACAGTTTTCAATTAGCGATTAATAAGCCATACTCATATTTAACCATGTTATCAGCGGATCTGTTTGATCCGCTCAGTGTCTAGACAGTGGAACTATGCCTCCCCCATGATGAGGGCACATGTACCAGTTATGTCACTTAACCATCAAGAAATGACATTTTTATTCTACCGAACCAGAAGTTTCTAAATATTTTAAGCATCGTGTGTTTTAAAAGTTAATGAATGACCTTTCATGAGGTTCTTGCGTTTTCGATTGGTTACTTTTATTGTACAAGTTCATTTGGCCCTGCTTTTGCATGAATCTGACCTCCTCCCCGTCAAGTTCCTTGTTACAGTCCAGACGGCAGCACAGGATTCCAATTAAATAAATATAAGTGCCCGCAATTACTGCGAAATTCATTGACTGTCGGCGAGATTGCGACCAGATATACTCTTATCACACCTGGCTAGCTCAAAGACAAATACGGGGCACGACCTGTGCTACGTCATTAATCCAAGGTAAAAGCCAGGTTTGCTGGTAATTGGCATTTTACTGGTTCTCCAATCCGCTCACGCGTGCGCGCAAATTTGACGCAATCGCATCGGGATGTTCGCTGGTCACCAGGTGAGAAAGTTGGACTAGACAGATAAGTTAATGTCCGCCACAGCTATCTTGACCAACAATAAATCCTGTAGTCATTTGTCAAGCGTTCCCTTTTAATGAATTGGGAAATTGGCTTAATTTACTACAGCTTTGCGCTCTTGGATTGCACTTACAAAAAGAAAAACAGTCTGTTTCTACTTCTAATAATGTCTAAGCAATTCCAAGACTTAGGAAAAAACTTTGCACCCAAAATTTGATCTTGAGAATCGTTGCCTGGTGTTATCATTCTTCAGGGCCGGAACTGCAAGGGCAGTAATCTCTTCATTGGAGCCATCTGTAAAACCCAATTATTTTCAATTAGGAACTCGAATAACGACGTACCGACATTCATATTGACAAAGGGAAAAATTGGTGTATGGAATTGGGACCAAAGCAGCAAATAAGTAGCGCTCTCGCAAGCAGCTACTAAAACGTCCCATCTCATGGGCATACCTGTATCTTGTGTACCTTTTCTTTCTATTTTACATAAAGCGAAAAAAAATACCCGCTTATTATCCTAAGGCATGAGAGGGAAATTGCGCAAACCCTTAAGTGTCAGGATTAAGAGTTCTAATACCAGGTAACTAATTTGTTTTAATACTGCTGATTCTGAATGCACTTCGACGTGAGGCCCCGCGGGTAATGAACTGACCAGACGGTGGATGAAAGAAGGTGATTTCCTTTCACATTGGTGACTTAGTTTCACTTTCGATGGCACGTGAAATTTGACGAAGGTAAACTTGATAGCATGTTTTGGCTGTGCCTGCGATCCGTAAGTGCGAATGGACATGGTCTGTCACAAAACCAATTTGTTAAATGGCCAGCAGGGGGACTTTGCGCATTTGTCACCTTGTGAAGAAGTGCTTTGTCACGGGACAAACAAGGAACAGAATCGCAGGTCGCTGCCTCAGATATACATCACCTAATTAACAAAAAATATAATGACAAAAGGGGTGCTTTGGGTTGTGCGAGTTGCATCAGGTTCTGTATTGTTGTAACAAAAAAAAAAAAAAAGGAACATCTGTTATGTTTAATTTAATTCTCACGGGCCTTCAGCCAAGCAGGAGCACCATTACAGGTCGCTGTATAGTATATACATCACCTAAAATTTCATCGATAACCTGGTTAATGGCCGCGATCGCCTGCCATTGGCTTTCGAAGGTGATGAAAGGCTGGCACATTAAGTAAAACTCTAAGCAGATTACACCGGAACAGGACTTCATGACTTTACTACTCGCCCATGAGTGACTGCATGCGCATTCAAAGGTGGGGTGGGGGTAGGGGTTGTTGGTGGGGGGTTCCCTTCAGAAACGCCGTTATCCTTTTAAACTTGATCTTCTCCTCCAGGAGTTACTGCAGGCGCATCAAAGGAGCAGGAGTGCTCTTGTATGGTGGCTCAATGGTGCCAACCAAATTTTTGTTGTTGTTGTTGTTGTTGTTGTTGTTGCTGTTGTTGTTGTTGTTGTTGTTGCTGTTGTTGTTGTTTTATCTCGTAATTACGAAATACAAACTCGTAATTACCATAGGAAAAAAAAAAACTTTTGGTGGGCACAATTGAGCCACCATAGTTAAGCTATGGTTATATACCAAATACTTTTTTCATTATAATTCTCAGACTTTATTGTTTCAAATAGAATATCATTTTGAGTATATGTGTAAATATCTGGGTGACAATTGGTTTAGAAATACGTTTATAGTTAGATTTTGGAATTCAAGGTCATTTCAATGTCAAAGGAAGGTCACGTTTTATATATCTGTGGCATATCTTACTATCTGCCAAGTTTGATGAAGATTGGCATTTATCTTCAGAAGATAATGCCGAATGTATCCTTAAGAAAACAAAAATTGGTCATTTGGTCCCATAGTGGTCTGTCTCATCGCTTTTTTCTTTGACTCTACACTTGCACCAATACGTTTTTAATGTACGTACGGCAGCAAAGTCACATGTCTTTCAAAAGTGATGCCTGACGCGGTTTCTTCGCTTGCGCCGAGAGTCCTTCAAGCAGAATCGGCCACTCGAGAGTTTAAGTTCACCAGCTGTACAGGGTTACTGTTGTGTATTTATCCTGCAGCATACTGTTGTTTGTGTGCAGCATGTACTCTACGCATTGAATGTTCCTTCACGCTTTTAACAAGCGATGCAGACATAAACGTTGTTCTCTACGGATGGAACTGCTACATTTTTATGGGCTGTACAGCCACTGATAAACTGCACTGTTATGGTCCCTTTTAGAGTATCCTTGTAACTCGCCTGTCTCGTCCACAAAATAGGCGCGTTCCTCGTCTACCACCTGGTACACATGTGTGTTGCTTTGTTTGACTTGTCTTTTCATGACTCGCAGACGTTATTGGAAAAACACTCCTGGCCCATATATATATATATATATATATATATATATATATATATATATATATATATATATATATATATATATATATATATATATATATATATATATGCAAATACAGAATATCTGTCTCTTATCTAGCTTGTATGTCTCCATCGTGTAGCTGCGATCTCTCACCAAAAAGAACTAGTGAAGGCAAGGCCAGTTGGTAGGTCTGTTTGATTATTTATTTATTTATTTATTTATTTATTTATTTATTTATTTATTTATTTATTTATTTATTTATTTATTTATATATTTATTTATTCATCCATTCATTCATTCATTCCTTTATTTATTTATTTATTTATTTATTTATTTATTTATTTATTTATTTATTTATTTATTTGTTTGTTTGTTTGTTTATTCATTTATTTATTTATTTGTTTCTTTCTTTCTCTCTTTATTTTGGGGTTGTTTTGTTTCATCAATTTTTTTTTTTGCTTTTTGGGCTTGTTATTGTTTTGTTTTGTTTTGTGTTCTTTTTCCTTTTTTTTTCTTGAAGTGTTGCAAGACATAATTGGAGTGTGTTATTTATTGGCTACTCTGTACAAAGGTCCAGACTAGAAATTTTAGCTTAAACACAGCACGCATTCCAGACATGTAACACTTTGAGCAAATACCGATAGTATGACAAATTTTAACCTTTTCCGTTCATGTTCTGAGACTTAGTCAAATTGGAAATTTCTTGGCTGGCTCCGGGCGCCAACATGCCACGGGGGCCACAGGCAGTGATTTTAGGTATGTATGTATAGGCTTTCTGTCATGTTGGCAATCGACATTCTGACGCCAGCGCTACACGAGAGTAAAAAAAAAAGTCAACATTACTGTTTTTGAGTATCTGAAGAAAGTAGTGGCATAACGCGTCGAAGGAAAGCCACATATTCCCCAATACTTTCGTATTTGCCATGATATTCTAACCTTCCTCTAGTGCAACGATGGGAGTTAATTTTGAGTCAGGTTTGCGTGGCTCCCTTTGGACACACTATGGCGCCTCGGATAAACTTATTGTTATTTGACATCTAAAATACATGTCCAGTGTTATTTATCTGTTGTCCTGAAGATCTGCGAAGCGTTATTTTGGTTTATTTGGTAGGTAATGGTCATCAATTTATTCCAACCGATTCCTTTTCTCGCCGAAAGTTATGTTGTACTTTGAAATTCACTAGCTGAAAAGCTTTTGCTACTGTGGGCATCTCTCCAGTATCGGTAGATATATGACAATTAATATTTTTTATGAAGACAATTTACAAAGCTTATAAAACAAGAGTGTTTGTGATAGGCCTGTGCCAAGCTGACCTTGCATTCAGACACTGAAGTGGTCATTTGACATTTGGAACAATATCCAGGTAACATTTTTTCAGGACTGTCACTACTGCTTTACCAATAGATTAGTTTTACCTTCCAAGGTCACTCTAGGTCAAAATGCACAACACAAAAGGAAACCCACAAAGACACTTTCCTCTTAGCGTTAACATTAAAAATACGTTTAAAATTACAGATTACCCTCGGTCGAACCTGCCATTTGGTTTTGTACAATTTATTTAATATTATGATGGAGCTTTAGTGCAGCTGTTATTTGGCTGTTATAATATATATTGCAGCTGGAGTATGACCTGCCAGGCAACGCAAATTCTACTGTACATCTATTTAGCTAATAGTATTGGTAGAAGTAGAAAATATTTATGATTCCGGGCATTGGCCTTGGGAAAAAAATATACTTTACAAAATCGAGCAGGAGTTCCCCAAGATAACTTTGTTTTGAATTATATCCCCTTTCCTTTGACTTTAGAGCAATAACTGTCAAGGTCCTTTCCCCTTGCTAACTAAATCATTCAGGGAAGTTCCAAATCCTCAAGCAGTAATATTGATACAATGATGATGATTACATCATTAAACAAATCAGAAATGAAATATGCCACTGCCAAGCATCCTGCGTCTGAAATCCTGGGACACGATCTCGATGAAAAAATGTAATAGGAAAGATGGTCACTTAATCATTAGACTTCACCAAACCAATCACTAAGTGAGTCCATGCTTAGCCTTGGTTATTTAGGCTGGCGGTGAAAATGATCAAATCCTGTGTGTATACCATGACCATATGACAAGTGGAACATAACCTGTCAGGGAAGACTCCACTGGTCAGACTGTACTGCTTATAGTACCAGTGTCTTGACCTTGAAAAACAAAATTAGTCCGCACCAAAAAACAATGTATTATATGGCGGTCATGTGCTCAGCAGACATTGCAGGCACAGACTGAATGACACCTCCGGAATAATATCATGGCAACTTTTCTTGAGGATCATTATCACTGTTTGCGATGTCAGTCTTCGCTCACACTTTTATGCAGTCACTTTTAATGAAAAGGGGCACGATTCAATATCACCAAGATCCACGCCAATACCTCAGTTGGACCTTCCGAAGTCAGGCAAGGTCAAAATTAACTACACTGAAAACAAGCCTCTCACGTATTGTAGGGTTTAATACTAATCGTGGGAGTTAGACTCACCATAACGAAGATATAAGCCAGTCAGTCAGTTTATACTTTCCGAGTCAGTCAAGGTCAACATGAACGACATCAAAAGAGTCCACTTTGGTAATTTCCTACTCCCTTTGAGTCATAACCATGAGCCTGGTATTCGTTTCCATCCCTAGGTTATAGTATTTCGTTACAATCTCTCTTTATAATAATAATCATAATAATAATAATAATAATAATAATAATAATAATAATAATAATAATAATAATGATAACGATAACGATAACGATAATGATAATGATAATGATAATGATAATGATAATAATAATAATAATAATAATAATAATAATAATAATAATAATAATAACTGGTTTCGATAATTCATTCAAATTAAGAAAAATGCAGGCAGCGCCATTTAGCGAACTTGGTAAGCGTCGAGTGCATGTACCGTCGCACTAAATTTGAAGAGAATCCAATAAGCAGTCTAACAGAAGTTGAAAATCGTGTGAAAATTCACAACAATTCATGAGAAATATTTTCTTAAAAACCCTGCAGCGTTATAAGACAAACAAATAAAAGTCGAAAGCATAACCTTATGCAATTTTGAAACAGCTGGTCGAGTTTTGTAGATTTTAAAAAGTTTTTTTTTTGTCTTTTATTTTATTTTATTTATTTTTTTTTTTTTTTATTTATTTATATTTTTTTTTTTTTTGTTTATTTGTTGGGTTTTTTGGAGTTTATTTTTTGTTTGTTTGTTTTTTTGTTTGGGTTTTTTTTTTTTTTTCGTTTGTTTGTTTGTTTGTTTGTTTGTTTTTTTGGGGGGGGGGCCCTGTATTTTGGCTTTTTTTGCCAAAATATGGGTAAAAAGATATTACAAAGAAAAAATCAAAGGAGCGCAATCATTGAAATCAAATAGGGGAAGGACGCACCCAAGGTACATCCCCGCCACGTTTGAAGTGGTTCTGATCACTGGTTTGGGAGAAGTCGAAAATGGAAATTTCTAGAGCAAGTCTCATGAACTTATATTGTAATCAATGTATTGACTGGTAAATTAGTTAAGAATTAGGATAAGGAGCATCCCCACCTAGTGTACAACTTTAGTTTTTACCCTGCCACAAGGTACATTATCCTAATGCGTCAGTTTCTAAAGGAAAACATATTTGGCCAACGGACTGAAATCTTTTTTAGATGTGGTGGAATATGACTCAAACAAAATTTCATTCATTAGCTCAATTGTACCACGCATGAAATATTTTCCTTAAGGCACTTACAGTCGAGGGCTTCCTTTGGAAACTATTCCTTTGTGGTGAAGAGAAAATTTGCACCATGTACAGAAGATAACGAAAAACTTCGACACATCTTCAGGTACCTTTGTAGCGTTAAGGGGGGGGGGATCCATCGCATCCGATCCGTCCGATCCGATCCGTTGCGGTTAACGTTTGCATTTGCGTGAATAATGAAACAGTAGAAATCCAACCATCAGAACTCATTGCGTTTTTGTCTCCGTTTCCGCTTGAGTTTTCCGATGCGTTGGCATCCGTTTGTTTGATTTTTAACGCTTGGGATCCGATTTCGCATCTGTCGTCATGATAACCATTAGATGTTATACATTTCCTATCATTTTTACGAGCCATAAGAAAGACCATTGCCACTATAATTGTCTTATATTTACAGAATTAAACCTGAATCGCTGCCAAAAACGGATAGGGAAGCGCAGTGAAAAAAACCGGATCCAATAAGCTTTAACCTTTTATCTTTTTTTTCTTTTCTTTTCTTTTTCTTTCTCTTTTTTTTTTTTTTTTTTTTTTTTTTTTTCTTTTTTTTCTTCAGAAACGCGTACGAACAAGGACAGCGAAGCGCAACCATTACCACAACGAAAACCACCCTAGCGTTGATTCGGGCTGCCTGGTTTGTATACAGGAGTGATTCTTTCTTTTTTCTACTCTACCAACCCGAACAGACAAGTTCAATATGCAGGTTTAGGTTGTCCAATCACATGTGCAGCTGGGATTGGCAGATTTTGACCAAAGATCTTAACTTTTACAGTGCCAAATTCTGGACTGAGCAAACAGCTTTTCTCTGGCACTATTAATAGGCATGCTAGTACTTGAATGAAAGGTCTTCTTTATGAAGAATAAGTAATCTGAGACCCTAATGATAATTCAGACTAGTTTTACTTTAGTAGCTCGACTTTAGACGTGGTTGGCACTGAAAGAGTTAAAACAGGAGCTGACGGAGCTTTGCAAGGCACAGATGTAACGTTATGGCCTGTTTTGAATTTATCTGTAGGTTGGTCCTATACGCCGTATGCATATTATTTCTCGCCACAAAGCACGGGCGATCACGGGGGGCGTGCGGGTCAAATCACTGTCACAAACAGGACCATTTGTTCATTTGTCACAAAATTAGCGTTTTTCTTTTTTTTTTTTTTTTTATTTTTGAAAAAGTTAAGTTCACAAATGCCAAACTGTTGTTCATCTAGTACTTCTCGAGCCATATGAAAAGAAAAATTCCCATCTGCCTTGAATAAGTATTCTTTATTTCCAAAATATTAGTAATATCCCGCTTGTCCCAACAGGAACCGACCCGTACCTCGCCATATCCCGCCAAGCGAGACTAGGCACTCAGGTTGATTTTTCTCAAAGTTATACCTTTGGTAAAACGTGTTTCTTCAATCACAATACGGGTTGAGGTAAGTCTGTTTCTTTGCAATACCGATAGGACTTTTGTCTATATTCCCATATTAAATAAACGACACTTGAACAGATGCAGATGCCCAATTTGGTAAACCCAATTTAAATAAAATCAAAACAGGAAAATGCCAAGAAATACTGTAAATCTTTGTTTTCAGTTTCACGAGTTAGGAAAGCAACTATTCCTTTGAATTTTTGTAAACTGTTTATTCTCTCCGCATTGAAGTCCATTACGCTGATGTCAAGTCTTTGAACGACGCAAACATATTACAATCACCAACCAAATCGTTAGAAAAATCTCAACTTTATACATTAAAGTTCTCCCTCGCCTAGTACTTTATTGTTGGTGAAAAGTGACGGTGTTGAATAGTTATAGCACTTTGTGAAGAAAAATTGACTTTTGAAATGACGAAATATATACTACTTTCACCATTTTATCGTGCGGAATTGCGTCTCATTTGGTAGTCCCTCTTGTCAAGCATCGCTGCTTTCCGTCACAATTTGACCACTGGGGTTTAAGACGTCACGGAGGGGAGCTTCTCACAAAGTCCAATTGTAAACACTGACTTGCAGCAGTGAATGTCAGTGTGCTCATGGCTTACTGGATCAAAAAAGGGACGCAAACAGGAAACTGTTCCTGTTTGTCCAGTCTGAATTCATCCACCATGGTGAACTGATATTGGAAGAAGCCACGGGCTACGACAAAGCCTTTGCCGGTGCAACTGGGACTGAGTCTGTGTCGAGCACTGATCATGCTCTAAGGGTAGCTGCCACGGAAGATGACCAAAGCTGGCGCTTGGGACGTTTAGGCTGTTAAGGGCTGCTTTGCAAACGTCATTGTGCGAAAACTCCTATATAAGTGACTGGTTGAAGTGAAGGTCTCTGAGCACTGCCCGATTATAGCCTAAGAAGGCAGGCCATTTATTCTATCGGTGAATGGCTGTCTTGTGTGCAATTCTTGTCGTCGTTCAGTGACGTCTACCCCGTTTTTGCCGTAGGGTGCTTTATTTTCTCCTATTGATGCAGAAGGGATTCACATAGGGCTACGCCCTTGTTCCGGATTTTTTTTTTCAATAAAAAATATGCTTTCACCAAGAAGGCTGGGCATTTTGTGCGGTTGCCAATACTAACAGTAAAGCTGCATGCTTAGACAAGGAAAACAGTAGCACGTCCCGTTGTGTGGCTTATGTGTAGTCAAGCTGTGGTCAAGTACTTGTGTCTTCCCCTCTTTTGAAGTTTGCGGCATTCTACAGTGGTCATTATTAATCCGTTTAGGCATGCCCCGGACTTACAGATGCTTTTCAGTGCGACTCTTTACCTTCACGTACCCCAAGCCTCGTTATAAATCAATAAATAAAATAAACCTGAAAGCCTGCGGCACGTAGGCCTATGATAAAATTCAAATTCATCTGGTTTTGAGATTACATTTACACTGTCTTAAAGTGCGGCGTACACTGCTGGTATTGCCTATTGGCAACCGCGCAAGATGGCTGCCGTAAACTTCAAATAATCACATAATATTTATAAGAATATTCGCACAATGAGTTTTGATAATCATCACTTACCAGTCTAAACTTCCCCAAGGGCCAGCTTTGGTGATCTTCCGTGGCAGCTACGGCAAGGTCACTATAGGCACAGACTCAGTCCCGCTTGCACCGGCAAAGACCGGCTTCGTCGTAACCCGTCCGTGTCTCCTTCCAGTAAGGCTGAATTTCTCTGCCCGTCTGCCTTCCTAACCCTACGTCGTCCTCCTCGTCCTCAGGAAGGTCCTTTTTGGAGAAGTAAAAGCTAAAACGGAGATCCAGCTCATTTTCTGCGTCGCTCATGCTTTCTCTATCGTCATCCGCCATAATATCACGTGGACTCCCGTCCGTGATGTCACGACCGAGAGCCTGCTTCATGGCCAAAAATGCGCGAACTTGTCCAAATTCTTTTGCGAATACAGTTATTTTCCTGTGCGAATATGGCTAATTATTTTCACAAAAGTGCCATAACATTCCAAGACCTTCACTTCGAACAAAAAAAATAATCTTTTGGCGTTTGGGACCTTTAAAATGAAGGAGACACAAACGTAATATTATGTTTGTGAAAAATCGTCCCCGTCAACTAAAAATTACAGTTTACCACCATTCCACGGTCTAAAATGTATAGAGCTTGTTCATATTCGCATTGATATTGCCCTGTAAGTATTTCTGTTTGTGCTTCTAACATTAAGCTTTATCGTCTTAGTTCCTTGATTTTTTCTGAATTCTTGCTTAACAGATAGTCGCACTTATGCATCCAAGTTAATCCTTCATTAGGATGAACGCATGTCGTCTACTGCATTTCTTTATACGTTTATCATTTTTCCGAGTTTTCATTAATTTAATGGAAATATGCTTCACCAAAATATCATGCATTTCATTTAAGATGTCTTCATTTTAATGAAAGCGTTATGTCACCTTTTTCAATGTCTATGGGTTGCATATTCTTTAGGTAGGAAACAGAATAAAAAGGATTCCCCTTATTGCTTAACCCTTTCAGTGGCCAATTTTGGACTGAATCAACAGCTTTTCTCGGCATGCATTGGGCTCAATGAGCGCTGAGGAAAGCTGTTCACCTGGATATTCTCTCTCTCTAACTATAGGGATATTGCACATGTTCCTATGTAGAATTATGACTAAGGCTGTATTAGCACAATTAAAATGAAGAGTCTTCAGCAGGTAACTACTCAGAACATGTGTCGGAGCCTATAACCGGATCCCATATATATATATATATATATATATATATATATATATATATATATATATATATATATATATATATGACTAAGGCTGAGGAAAGCTGTTCACCTGGATATTCTCTCTCTCTAACTACAGGGATATTGCACATGTTCCTATGTAGAATTATGACTAAGGCTGTATTAGCACAATTAAAATAAAGAGTCTTCAGCAGGTAACTACTCAGAACATGTGTCGGAGCCTATACCCGGATCCCATATATATATATATATATATGATCGGGGTATATATATATATATACATATATATATATATATATATATATATATATATATATATATATATATATATATATATATATATATATATATATATATATATACATACATACATACATACATACATGTGTGTGTGCGAAGAATTTATGTAAATGACTTTTTTGGTAACTCTAAACCATTTTGGAAGAGAGGTTACATCATGATGATATATATATATATATATATATATATATATATATATATATATATATGAGGAGGGTACAGCTTCGACATACGAAAAACGGGTGATGCATCATTTTCAGTACACAGGAAAGAAGGCATTCTGATTTGTCATTTTCGCGGCCCCATTTTGTTTAGCTGGATACAAATACACCTTATATGTGTTGTGACCACGGAACGGCCGGGTCTAGAAACGGTAAGGAATATATCACATGGACTCTATTAAGTCTGTTCGTCGATTGCATTTTCACCCTGTTACACAGCCATGCAATCGAACTGGAAGAAAAGGGGATCTGTACTTCTCGGATCCCCCAAAATGGTTCACGTTCCAGACGTTGTTCCGGAAATGAAGACTTCCTTTATGGGTTATGCTAAATTCACCTATAGCTTTTCCTGAAAATGCGTCTGAACCAGAAGGGATCAAAATAAAAAGGGCCAATTTGCTGTCTCTTCGTCCAGCGAAAGAGTGAGTAGTTTGACTCAACAGAGCCATAAATACGGTTAATTTGGTAGGATAAACTGGCGAAAGGTGAGTGGCCAGCGACGGGTTTCCGAAGTAAGCTCGAAGAATAATTCTTACGTTTGAGAGCCAAATGCTTGAGCATTGCTTTAGACTTGACCACAAAGCATAATCCATTTTGACCGGCAGCACCGTGTCAATTAAAGCTTAGGAAGGGTGCACAACATAAAATAGGGTAACATATTAGAAGCACATCAGCAGATTCTTGAGTGAAAATAGGGGAACCGTACGGGAATTTCTCACCATGTCATGTACCGTACCAAGTGTCGCATAAATTCCACCCCGATCATCACTGCTCCTGTTCTTTCTCACCTTATCCTAACCGTCCTCCTTTTGCAATGCGTACCCCACACCACCCCATTTTACTCTACCCTACCCTGCCCTGCATTTTCCCGTCACTTCCAGTCTTATCCTGCCATGTCTTCTCTCATCTCATCCCATTAAGCCCTACCTTACGCTATTCTGCCAAACCCTAGCGTATTCTACCCTATCCTACTCTGATTACCGTGTCTTGCCATGGGACAAAGTATCTCACGTGTCAGTTATTGACAAGTTAAATCCGTTCTCATTGTTGTTATTGACTACATTCTGACATTTAATCTGTCGGGAGTTACAAATCAGGCAGATGGTCCGAAAGATATTTCTGTAAAAGCAGACACCTAGTTGCTCCACACATATGGTTTCAATCAGGAATATCTACAGATGCTACCCATACGTCTCTCTACACACAAAAAAACTTGTTGTTTGCAAGTGTATAGATAAGGCAACACCTTAAGTAAACGATGTAACACATCTAGGTCTGTGTGTGTCAAGACCGCCCAACATATCCGCTTAACTCCCCAGACAGCTGAATATACTACAACCTTAGCTGTTACAAATGTAAGCTTTTTTGCCTGAGGGCGAGGCAAAAATATACACACTAATATCATTCATTGGTGCCAACATTGATAAATGTCTCGGCAATTTTTCTTTCATGCAGACAGACAATTTTTTTTATTCGCATTACACCCGTCGTTGACAGAACGAAAAATCAGATAAAGAGGTTTATATATATATACACTGTACATACAGAGAGAGAGAGACAGAGAGACAGAGACAGACAGAGAGAGAAAGAGAGAGAGAGAGAGAGAGAGAGAGAGCGAGGGAGAGAGAGAGAGAGAGAGAGAGAGAGAGAGAGAGAGAGAGAACGTTGCTGGATTATCCATACCTTCAAGTGAATACACTCTGTAAGACCAGATTTATACCCACCTCACTGTGATGTTCAGTATGGTGTTGGTATTTGTAAGTGTTCATTGTACCAGCTCACTCTGTCTCGGTATATCCTGCGCTTATCCTGAATGCTAATTCTCTTTGAAGGTTTGACCCTCTTTGATCACTTTGGATATTATATATGATTAATTTGTGTCACCATATTATGCACGTTCGGCGGGTAGTTAATCAATAATAGTATTAATAATATTTAGGACTGCGGAATGAGTAGTAAAATATGTAGCTCATTGTACAATAATACTATACACCACAGGTTGAACAACCCAGATCCGGCAACCAGCCAGTGGATGAAATTGCTGCTGAACCATGAGCAAATATTTGAAGAACACCCCCACCCCCACCCCCCACCCCCACCATAGACACTTTTTTCCGTGCACCATTCTTTAGTGGTTTGGGCCTCGGGGCGTCCTCCCACCGACAATTTGACCACGATTGAAGGATTTACACCAGTATGTGCTGGGAGGAATCCAGTAGCATACGCAAGACAGCAACACAGCGCCTCCGTGTCCATCCAAACCCTGCAGAGGGCGCATCATTTAGGACAGCTAGAGCTGTGTATTCCAATTTTGCATCAGACAGGAGAGGTACAGTTTTGTATTCCCATTGTGCATCTGTCAGGAGCGCTAGAGTTGTGTATTCCGATTGCACATATTAGAGGAGGGATATATCTGTGTATTTTCATTTTAATGCTCAACTTGATGCTCCACAGCACTGCGTAAACAAACAATAAATAGTTCATGGTCAATTCAAGGTGTGTTTATATTTTTTTCTAAAAATATGCCCCATTAACCTCAAGAGTTAGCAGTTAATTTAATCCAGCTTGATAACACAACCTAGTGAGGTATCCGGCATTCGGATGTATATTCAGCTGAACAGAAATGAAGTTATGATACTAGTACTTTCCTGTAGGCTACTGACCAAACATTGCACCTTGAAATAATCTTGTGCCATTTACAACATCAATTGATATGCGTTTTATCGGAAAAATGTATATGCCGGTCCGTTTTGGAAGATGCGATTGAAGATGAATAAAGGACCTTGTGAATTTTTGCAATTCAGGTACATTTCCTTCGAACGCATAAAGTGAATATGTTTTCGGAGAATGACAGTGATAACACGTCTGGTGATTTGCTGTTTTTTTATTTTTTCTGAAAATTGTTCAATCCGTCAGGAGGGATATAAAATAAAAAAGTAAGCACAGGCCATGTTTATGGCATGCTTAAACATTTGTACTGCTGACCACAAAAGGGGTGATCTGGGTTGGTTTAAATTCTTGACACACAGTCTTTCATTCCCATGGTGCATGTTTTTGACACCTGGGGACCCATGCCATTTGAGGTCAGGTGTGAAAGTGGGTTAGCAAAGCCAACTATATTACAGTGAACCTAAAAGTCTTGAAAGTGTCACCCTGCATACGAGGAAAAATTTTGTACATATCATCTAATCAACCTGATGTACATATAAAGTCATCCTGCAATTACACCCCGGAGTGATAAAATTAAAGTTAAAAGTTCATTTGACAAAATATGGAGAGGTTAAATATATACCTGCTCTATTCCACAAGGTGAGGATAATGGAAAGTGACCACAAGATGTGGGCAACCAACCATGAAGAGGAAGTGCAGCGCCATCTTTAGGTGAATTTTAAACAAAGTCAGATCTCTGCTATTTGATGGTTATTAGGTTAATCTACATTCCTCTCTGGGCTAAAAGTAGACAATGTGGGAGCTTGCTGTGCCTGAGCACTGCTACGACAGTGGATTTAGCAAAACGTACGGTCTCTAATATGGATTTCAGAGCATCTGAGAATGAAAAAAAGTAGTATTTAATAGATTTACAAATATATGTTTTTACCAAAGTAAGACAAATTTCTTCTTTTGTTCAATCATAAGTAATCTACAATGCCTCCCATGTCAATGATCGGTTTTATTGATTTGCTTTCTAGGAGTTCTAAGGAAACATAACATTAGAAGCCTACCTTGTTGATGCTGAAATATGGACAGAGGCCTGTCTAGTAGGCGAATAAGGTTATCATGCATACTGTTTTGTCTGCGGCAGTGTTCGTCAGTATTGATCACAGGTCTAATGTCTTTTTGGTTATGACAGTTTGATGTGTTACATTATATCTACTTGTTGCACCCTCACTATCTTTGACCTCTCATGAAACCTTATCAGATAGGGTTTTGGCATACGTTGCATACTGACATGATTGGATATTACAGCTACTTGAAATAGCATGCAACATAAGAATGAAATAGAAGAAAACTTAATGCAACATAGCTTGCCCAGATATATCAAGTTACCACCCAATATACTTTTTAAGGAAGGGTAAGACACCGAAGTCATTTTTGGGTACCTAACACTTACCACGGCTCATAGGAATGTATTGCTGCCCATATGTATGACGTAAAAATTTCTTTAAAAACAATTTCATATATACATGAAATGTAATTTCACATTTATGTCTTAATTGCTAGACAAACTCATTGGCCAACATGTCAAATCCCACACTCATACGCCACTGTGATAAAAGTTTTTTCACGTTCGTTCACTTTTTCCATTGAAATAATTAACATTAGTGTTGCTCATCTGCGTATCAGAAATTTTACATCTTGTTTAATTTTTCAAATATGCCCTGTCAACATGTAGGAAACCCAAAATATAGAAATCTTAATATAGGCTTTCTATAACTGCAAAAGAAGCGGTGGGGAAAAAACCCAAGCTACATGTTTGAGCCCCTTAGCAGCATATGTATTGAAAACAAGACATACATCCAACAAACGCTTATGAAACGAACTGGAATGGCCGACCCTAGACGCTGGGCGCAAATATTCATACTTACATTGTTTTCCAAAATGTTACATAAGTTAACCCGGGATTGCTTGTCGTTACTCGTGTCTGAAAATATAGCACTTTCCATCGGTGGATAGTTGCAAAATGCGCCACAATTGTGTCAACTTAACTTCAGCACCAAACGATTCCGTCCAACGTCCCATCATTGATCAACCAAAGGGTGATTTTCCTATTGACATTAGGGATTCCAATTCCCTTTCTGAATTCAAATCTAAATTAAAACTCCTCTGTTTGTCGACAAAATACCAACATTCTACTCTTTTGGAAATCACATTGCTAATATATGTCATACACAACTGCAATTAAGTCACTCTTAATTCAATTAATAAAGAAAATAAAATTCATTTTTTCCTGTTCTAAATTAACTGAATCGAAAATAAGCTACTTAAGGCTGTTACAAATATATTTGTTCCTGATCTAAACCCAAATTTTCTTGTGAATGTGACTGGTAATGGTCGCATTTATATTTTTCTGTATCGTAAGCAATAAACGATACAGTTTTCGTTGCTGTGCATCACTATCGTATCGAAAGCAGGTGATTTCTGTTTTAGCCACATTACTTGATCTATACCTAGTTGTGATTGTCACAAGAATGTTGATATTGACATGTTAATCTCTGATCCGTTATGCCCCACTTAAGTGCTTTTACAATCTTATTTGTTATTTTTGTTAGCATTGAAAGAATAGGAACGGTAGTGTAGTTCATGAGGCAACGGTTACACTAGAGCATCTCGTGCAACCAACGTGCTGCGCAATAATATCCTCATGCTTGGCCTAGGACTATTTTCACTTCCCAATTGTTAGCGCCTCCGAAGCGTTTGATTCATAGGCCTAAGCATAATGGGAAGACGGTATCAGATGATCAAGAATTGCATTATCTACTCGTCAAAACTTGCCTAAATGTTTTCTTTTACCGGTTTTGCAAGCTTTATTGAAATAAAGTTGTTGTGTTATTCGGAACTATTTTTTTCCTAGTTTTGTGTTCCAGGAGTTGCCTTGACAACTGATGGCTGATGTAGTGGCCTACTTGGCTCCTCCCACTAGTAAACAAAAAGGCGATTTTTTGTAAATTAACAAGCTAAAAACGATTTTAAATCAACTATCGATGATAATACTTACTCTTATGTCAATAGAAATTGATGTTAAATGTAAATATAAGAATTAAACTTCCTCTCTAGTGTAATTACGGGCGCATGGTTGCAGTTTGTGTGACAGGCATTTCTGATGACGCGCGGTTCTTAAGTATTGTCTTGTGTGTAACTGTACAGATTTATGTGTGTCTCTGCATGTTCTGGAGATGCCCTATGTTAGTTAACTATGTAACTATTTTAGTTAACTATGTAACTATTAGGCAATTCAGGGGAAATAACTATGTGTACAATAACAATTATCTAAACCAACCAACCAGCCAACCAACCAACTAACAAGCTAGTTAGTTACCCAGCTACACAGGTAGCTAACAAGGTAGCTAGTCAAAAACCAGCTTTAATAAAACTAGCTAGCTAGCTACCTGCTTAACTGGCTAGCATACGAACGCACTTACTAACTAAAATTTGATTAAGACTGCAAACAGTTACTGCCATATTTGTGTTTGGTTCTGACAATTGATTTTTCCTCAAAGCTCAATATTTATTTGAACAATCACATATGAGGTTGAAAATAATTAAGAATCTTTAAATCCTATCAATTCGGAACACTTATTTACATGTATATACCTTTACATGACCCCATTATTATCATTCTATGAACGTGGATAGATAGTAGTTACCTTGTTACCCCCAAATCACTTTGCGTCATACCTGTCCTTAATGGGTTTAAGAAACTGGACAGACTCTTACATAACACTTTCACCAAACCACTACATTCAGCTTGGTCCTTAGTAGCTAATCCATCAAATGGTTAGATATTGGCATGTGGGATAGAACGCTTTGTAGCAGAGATAACATACCAGACTAAGTTGGGATGGTGGCCCGAAGAAAGCACCACAATTGGCAAAATGAATTATGCAGTCATTGGTTTTAAGCATGAAAGCCGGCACTTCCCGTCCTTCTAATACTTCAACTGGTCGCTTCACACAGCAGTCCTTGATCTGCCAGTGAAGTTTCCTGACCCGCATTGCTTAACAAGACTGCAAACGCACCCACGAACTGGTGGTTTATGGTCCAGCCTACATTTTGTTTGGACATGAACCAATTCAATCATTTCACCAAAGGCCGGTGTTTCACCGTTCGGCTTCTTTACTTTCGCACAGAGATCCGCAGTGACAATTCCAGGCTAAATATAGATTCTGTTATGGTTCTTCCAGCTGCCTTTCCATCATTTCTAATTGAAACAAATTGCCGTCATCCTCTGAATCATGATAGCGACTCCAGAATCAAATTCTTGATGCAAGATTATTTCATTCAAGGATACAAACTCCCCGAGGGAATTTGTGGAACTTGATAGTGATATAATTAAAATTTTTCACTTTTAAAAAATGCATCCAAAGCGTGCTGAGGGAAGACGTTTGCTCAGTGTCCAACTTATAGCTAAAGGATTTAAAATCATCTTCCTGGAACAAGTAAGTGAGTACATAAGTGAATGGATGAATGCATTAGTGAATGAATGAGCTGATGAATAGCGAGGTGTAGACATTTATTTCTAATAAAAAGAAAGAAGTGATTGAAAACTGTAAATTGTCTTGCATTTTTCAAATGTAGCAGCTTTTTTTCTACTGTGTTGTGCTTTCGCTGCGTGAAACTGTACAGATTTAGGAGGTGTTGAGTACGAACTGATGGTTTTTTGCTGTATTAGGTTACTTCCATGATATCATAATCTTTTGTAATGATACCGGTAACAGTGGATAATGCCAGAATGACTGCTCGTGACAAACGTTGTAAGCGGGCCCATCTAACACAGGCAAGAGCCTGTCCCCTCCTCAAATACCCCGTGAAAGAACTTTCACTTGGCCGATTTTGTAAATTACAACGCATTTGATGCGAAATTACATTATTTGCAGCCCGCACGACAAACAAAACCCCCCAAAATCAATCTTACGGGTAATTGCCCTACTAGACTGATACACGTGAGATCGTTAAAATCATGTGGAAAAGTTAGATGAACTGATAGATTACGTCCAATTCAAATGTTTCAAGTTACACTTTATACTTACTGTTGAGAGGCACTGAATATTCATGAGCTTCAGATGTAATCTGAGAATAGAAATATGGCGTGCGACTTCTACATTTATTTCTTACGGTCGGAATTCCTTTCACCATTTCATAGCTGGATTATTGATGCCATAATGAACTTTTGTTCTAAAACTTCTTGTAATGTCGAAGACAAAAAGATATAGAAGCAAAGGTTTCCAGCTGGCCACAAAGGAAGCGTTCTGCCCGAGACTGGTTGACAAAGGAAAGAAAAATTCTTTAGGATTGCTTGTGAACCTTTTTCTGCTCAAAGAGCCCAAAATTGCTCGGATGTAAATTTTCGTCTGTCTTAGCGCTTTTACTTAAGTTTCCCCTTACTAGAAAATATTTTTGCGCAGACTTCTGTGCAAGACCATTTATGATAGGAAGCCCTAGGTCAATAGTTTCCCTTGCCGCGGCTTGAGCGCAATACCCGAGGAAAGAGGTTGATTCAGTCTTAATCCGACCAGGAATAGCCAGAGGTTATCAGCTAGCGAGTTCACTTCTAATTTAACAATTCCAAAATGTTATCCATTGATGAGGATAATATTGAGGCTACGCAATGACAGACGTCGAACATCGGAGCTCCGTTTAAGAGTGTATAAAGTGTGAGAAAATAGGACCTTTGAGCAGTGGAAACCAGCAATAACAAAGCATAATTGAAATTGCTTTAGAAGAAAGTGTCATCATTGGATAAACTGTGGCCTTTTTAGTTGACAGTGAGCGGGAAAGTCCAAGTGAGAGGATAAGACAAGTGTAAACAATACATTTACCCACAATTCAGTGCCCTTACAATATTGAGGTATGTATTATTGCTCACAATGTCCCATTGGTTGGATAAGTATCGTAACTCACAACAAAAATTGAAAATAGTAGAGAAAAAATTGTGAGCCTAATATGAAGAAAAGTAGCAGATCTTCGAAAATGAATGTGAAAGCAAGTGTGTAAGATGTAAGTAAGTTGAAAGAGCATGGAAATGCAGTGGGTGTGCGTGCGAAATATAGCAAACTGGTTGCTAGCAACCGGACGTGCTCAGTTTGCAAGGTGAAATTCGATAATGAAGAAGACTTGATATTAGAATGTGACGGAGGATGCAATCAATATTTATGATTGTAAATGTATTGATTTACCTGCAGAGCAGCATGAAGCTCTCCAAAGACCTGATTGCTTTTGGTTCTGCCCAGATTGTGTACAGCATATTCATCTATGAGTGAGCTAGCAACCTCGTGAAACTGACAGTGACAAACAAAATGAAGCAGTGTACACTAAAATTTGTGATGGGATGAATAGGACAATCTTGGAATTAGAAACAATGCTGCATGAAAAACTAAATCCGCATGTGAAACACGTTCCAGAGAAAGTTATTAAGATTTGGGCGGATGTAGTTGGAGCAAACAAAGATCACCAAAAGTGAAATGTACAAAGGCTTGTACAGGAAACCATTGCAAAACAGGGTATCGGCAAAATTATGGGAAATGTAGTCGACGTAGTTGATGAGATTATTGACAGGGATACGAGAAAATGTAACCTAGTGATATACCGTGTGCCAGAACCTACTGGAGCAGCTGGAGTTGAAGAAATTGCCAAAGAGACAGAAGAGATAGATAAGATTGAAGGAGATGGTATAAAATGTGAGATAGAAACAGTGAAAGCAGTAAGACTAGGGAAAATCATGGGAAAGGTGACCCTTGTTGACTACAGTTGAAAATATGACTCAAAAGCAACAATTGCTTAACAAGGCAACGTTTCTGTGCAATAGTGAAACAGAGTATACATTTCCCTGGATTTGACTCCGAAGGAGTTTGCAGAAAATGAAAAGCAAAGGGATGAATTCAAGAGAAGTATGAATGAAGACGAATCAAATTTGATCATGAGAAGGGAAGAAATAACAACAAAACTCCAAGAACAACAATACAATGCATCGGGTTATAGGGATTCAAACCAAGATGAGCGACTCGAATGTAGCTCATTGGAAATTGCAACAGCCCATTATACCTGTGCCCAAAGACACGATAAGGATACAGTCGATAAATTTGACTACTATAAAGTATATTTGTTTAACGCAGACCCCCCCCCCCCAAGCCTAAAGACTTCATTATGATGATAGCTGATAATATTCAAGACATTAATATGATTACATAATCCATTCCAAAAGCACCACAGGTTCTGTTAACAATGGCAAGATTAATCAGTCCAGGTTTTACTACATATACGAACTTCAATCCAGATCAGGCTAACCTTGGTGCTAGTTGAATGAGTGGTATTACGATACTCGTTGTGGATTCAATACAAACTGCAGAATCCATTGCACACCTTAGTGATTTCAATGAACAGTTATGGTTGGTCGTAAAACTCAGAAATAAAGATGTATCACGATAAGAATATATTTACAGAAGCCCATCAACTGAAGGGCATTCCCACTTAACTAGTACAGGGAATCATTGCAGTTTAATTAGAAATACGGCGGAAAATGATATGGGGCAACTACTAATAACTGAATATTTTACCTATAATGAAGTGGATTGGGAAACTGGGCTTTCTACAGCATGGTTGAATCATTAGTCACAAACCTTTGTAAATACAGTATAGGAATGGCTTTCGTACCTACATGTAAGCCAACCTACATGCCACGGTATAGGTCACAACCCCCACATCCTCGATTTGGTATTGAGTAATGAATAAGGTATGGTTGGTGACTTGACATATCTACCAGGACTTGGATAGAGTGATCATCTTTTTCTGTCCTTTAACCTGAATTGTTGCTCAGATCAAGAGGAAGACATCCAGCAGAATAAAAACTGCCAATAACAAAGCCAGATCTATGATAAACACTGCTAACAGGAAGAACCAGCTTAAGTCCCTTGACATTTTCCCATAGACAATATGAATCCCATTGAAGAAAAGTAAAACAAAGTACGGGAATATTTTCATGACGCCTCAAGCCATGTAATACAAAAGGCACAAAAAAGTATTATTTATGGCAGAGATGTACTGAGTCCAGGGAGTATATTGATTATGTAAGATTTGCTGGACAAAGAAATGCTTTGCGATCATTAACTACGAAATTGCAAACAAACTTTGAGAGAAAGTTGGCAAAGGAAATCAAGACAAATCTCAAACCTTTTTGGACGTATACGCACTCGAAACTAAAGATTAGAGCAAAAAATTGGGAACCCTGTCAAGGAGAATAAGAATACTGCAGAAAACAGAAAAGAGAAAGCTGACACTGCACCCCCCCCCCCCCGTCTCCAGTACCGTGGTCCACCGTTGGAGGACTCAGATGATCAAGAAGAAGAAATCAAGTAGAAAATAATAAATTTACGGAGAGACAAGGCTGCAAGACCAGATGGATGTGTCTTAAAATAACTCATTGAAAAGTTATGTAAACTCTTAAGTAAACGTCTATGGGAGTCCACAGACATTAGACAACTAACAGATATATGGAATCTGGCACATGTTGTACATATATATATATATAAGAAAGTCATACTGTAGCTAGCAACTACAGACCAGTCTCATTGACAGCTATCATTGTGAAAAATTTTAATCGTCAGCTAGACACGTGTAAGTAACACACATGATGTTCAATGGCCTTTTTGAAGATGATTTGTAGCCGGAAGATCATGCATGACGCAACTATTGTTAGTTATTGAACAATGGTCTGAGTTTTCAGAAAAAAAGGTACGGTAGCCATCTAGATGCAATCTATGTGGACTTCCACAAAGCATTTCACTCAGTACCTTTATAAATAAAATGCATGCATATGGCATTGAAGGCAAACTATTAAAAAGGATATCAAACGTTTTGACTGGGAGGAAACAAAGGGTGATCGTTCATGGTCAGTTAGCAGACTGGGCAGAAGTGACTAATGGTATCCCACAGGGATCTGTACTGGGACCTGTGCTCCTTGTGATATTTATAAATGATATGTCATTAAGTATCATTAGTGTATGCAGATTGTTCGTTGATAATGCCAAAGTATATGGTTCTGTTGCAGCAGATGAACATCTTGCAATAATGCAAGGTGACTTGTATGACTTTGAACATTTGGCAGTCAGTTGGCAGGTGGGTTTTAATGCAACAATTCTATGTATTAGAGAGCATTAAATTGCCATCAGGTGTACAGGGTAAATGGGACGTGACCCAAACTAAAGAGTGTGTGCTGTAATTCTCTTTTTACTTGGTGAAACCTCACACAAGCATGTGTGAAGACTACAATACATGTCATAAATTGACAGACTGAGAAAGACTTAGGCAAACTGCAGACTAAATGAGACCAAACAATGGTTCCCTTAAGCCTGATCATCTTTTTGATTATGTATTTATATATGATCACCCTAATACTGAAACATATATGCTGACATATATCTGACACTCAGTTAATGGGACAGAAAAAATGTTTTTTATTAAAGTTTATTTTGTAAGATTATATACCAATTGCACTGGGTACATGTACTTGACTTTGGTCAGTAAACCTCACAAGAGCACATTGGAAGACTGCAATACATGTTTCAATTAACTCTGGGTTAGGCTTTCTGGTCAATATCTTACATCCGTATGCATTAAGCTGTACACAGTTATTTCCATATTCTTTGACGGTGTGTCAGGAAACGTGAAATGAACATATAAAACTTATTATGAGACCCGAAACACGATGTAAAATTAGGTCACTTGGCTACGCATCTAGGAAACAGTGAGATCGACATAAACTATCCATATTTCTCCTTTGATTTTGTCCCATGAAAATTCACACACACACACACACACACACACACACACACACACACACACACGGCAGAGGACTAGTAGACGTTTTATCTGGTAAACTCAGGCCTCAATATCAAGTATCTAATTCATGATTAGACCTTTTTATTAATTGTGTCTGGCTTGTACATTTTTCGTTCTCCGGCTGCCTTTAGCAATTCCAATACACATAGACATCAAGTCCAGAATTCATGTCTCGGTAAAACTGCGTGCAGTATGCAGGATAGCCAGGGCCACATTCAATTATGTTTGGCTTGGTTCAGGCTCAGCTCTGCTTTTCTCGGCACTGTCCATCTTTGCTCAGTTTTAAGATTTAGCCAGCTGAAGCTGAGCTCCTCCCTGATCAATATGTCTTGGTCGAAGCAGCACGTGCTGTTCACACACCCCTCTCGTTAGTTCAAGCATTGTGCTTTGGAAAATGATGAAATTGGTACAATATTACTCTTTGACACGAGGTTTACATACAAATTGTATGGGCTAAGTAGCGGGTCTCTGGGATGTGATGTTGACTGGAAGCTGTGCAGAGAGTCCCGGTTGTATCTTAAAAATAATAATTATACGTGCAGATCCACTTAAATCTGGACCTTTAAGACTGTTTGCATAAGCAATTGCATTGTACACCCATCGAAGTGACACGAAAATGCAAACAATCCAAACAAAAACCATTAGTGGTTAACATCAAATGCGCGTCAGATTTCCATGCTTAAAGACGCAACGTCACATAAACTAGAAAACCACTGTGGTTCCCTGTCTTTGGCGTATAATATAAATCAATTTCATTGTCCCTCATAGGATTGTCGCTCAAAATAATGGAATCTATAAACGACCCCTGAAGATCCATAAATGTATCCCTGAGGGATGCTGGGTCTTATGTACATGCCTCATGGCTTTCTACCGTATGGTCAGTGCCTCTTGTGTCATGTGAATAGAATCTAAATATTCGCTGGAGTCTTTTGTGGATACTGATTTTGCATGAGTTCCATGGAAAAATAAAGCTACGAATTGAATTTATATCTTACCACTAAAATCACGTTGTGTTCTTAAGTTGTTGAAGAGATTGGCTTTCTTTAGGATTAGATTCAATACTCATTGCCGCTTCTCTTTTGTATTTTGTGCCTCACTCAGTACTTCATAGATTTTCTTAACAGGCATCTGGGGAACGTATGTGCCTGCTTTATTGTAACATTTCTATCAATCTAACTGACCAAAAAGTCTTAAGTTGGATGGCAGGAAGTCTGGTTATATGCAAACGTCAGCAAGCTACAACTTCAGATCATCATCATCATCATCATCATCATCATCATCATCATCATCATCATCATCATCATCATCATCATCATCATCATCATCATCATCATCACCATTTTTATTATTGACATCTTCATTATTATCATCATCAGGAACTGTGGCATACACATGTATGTTTCAGGTTACTGAAATTGGATTTTTGAAAATCGAGCTTTATGAGAAAACTGAGGAACAAAGTTGCCAATGTCTGTATGGATTACCGTGTAGTATATATTTACTTGGGTATGGTTATTAACTACGGCAGCACAAAGTGTTTGCTTTGTTTTTACTGTGTGGGCTCGGATGACCATTTATTACAAAGTTTGCAGGCAACATGTCTGATCAGTCAGGTAGAGCAGGGCGCAATCTGCAACACAACAAACCTCGCTGCCCTGCACAACAAAACCGTTACACGTTTTCTTCGACCCATTGCCTTATGCTATATCTTACGGCACGACTTATAAAAAGCAAAACTTTAACAATTACAGCCCGCACACCAGGCCCAGGGTATAGAGTTCTATGCCCCCCCCCCAAAAAAAAATATGCAACATTAAAGATTAAAATATCCGTTCAGATGCCAAGAAGTGTTAAGCTATTCATTCATCCGAGAAAAACAATGGGGATACTTATCAAATTAAAATCAATCCCTGCGCTTTTGTGTTGTTTTCTTATCCATACACCCCTGGCATTGCTAAACTAAAACCAAAATAAAGCTACGGCCACAAATAATGAAATATGTTCAAAAAATCAAATTAAATTTCAAGGACACGCCATCAAACAAATTGCATAAATCCTCATAACTTTCTTTCATTTTGATTTTTTTTTTACTTTACTTTTTTGTGGGGGGGGGGGCATGTTTTATGGTTTGTGTTTGTTTGTTTTTTGTTTGTTTTTTGTTGGTTTTTTTGGTTTGTTTGTTTGTTTGATTTTTTGTTGTTGTTTTTTTTTCTTTTTGTTTTTTCCTTTTTTTTTAAACTTGAGTTCAACTGATAGCAATAAAATTCCATTTTATCTAGTATCCGGGTATAACACGTACCCCAATTGGTAACAGCGCGACTCTTAATGTCGATGGAATAGCTTTTGATAATTTTGCTGGGTTTCTACATATCTTAGGCTTTTCTATGTCCTCTATGTTCGGGACATTCATTTTTGCTCGTATTTTTACTTGATTGACCTATATCTGCAGTGTCATGCTTCGCGGGTTGACCATATTTTGTGACTTTTTCAATATTCCTGATTGAATTTCTTGCCATTCCTTGAGACAAATAAGGATCTGTAATTGTGGTAATCGAAGCAGTCATGGAGATTCCATTCAGAATTGACATAGACACTGCACAGGCTGGCGATCAATAGGAGGTATTCAAATCAGCTGGATCCTGTGCTACCACTTCGGCTGCAACAGGAATCTTGACAGGTAGGAGGACAGACTGATGACTAAAGCAGGGCAAAATGAGCTTCATGATAAAATAGGTTATTGGGAAATCAACAACCCAAAATAATGGTTATAATCAGACGTGTGTTTAATACTAGATATGAGCTGGAAAAATAAGCAAATTTAACATGCAAGTCAATGGGGACTTGAATTGGTGTCACCCACAGCCTCATTCTGGTCTCTGCCACCAAGGATCAGTAGTGATCCAAATATGGTAGGGATTTTTGAATAGGGTGTATTGGTGGCATATATATATATATATATATATATATATATATATATATATATATATATATATATATATATATATCTGTGTGTGTGTGTGTGTGTGTGTGTGTATGTGTGTGCCACCAATTGGGAATATATATATGTATATATGTATATAAATATATATATATATATATATATATATATATATATATATATATATATATATATATTCCCAATTGGTGGCACATACAGTTGACATCCTGAAACGACCATGGGAGTCTCTTCTGTCGCCTGCTGGAGTAATTCCACCTCCGCAGCGTCGTAGGATTAAAAGTGGTCTTACCACGGGTGATTTGCCGGTGATTTTTAATTATGCTCGCGTTGGTAGCGTTGTCAGGAAGTTTTACCCTGATACCGCGAAGGCCGAAGAAAGCGTTCAACTTGTTGATGTTACAAATCAGCTGTCAAGCATGGAAGCTAGACTTTGCAACACAGAAGAACTTAAAGTTGGAGTGCAAGAGAGAGTCCACCTGTTAGAGCCTTACTTTATTTTGAAGCTTATCCCTGATTTGGTAAAGCATGTGGATGAGTTGACAGGTAAAGTCTAGGAACTGGAAAGAAATCAAGAGGAGGAAGAACAAGAGGAGCTGTTTAAGAATATTGCCAAAAGGAGCAAAGCAGGTCAGTTAGGTTACTGGGGCTCTAGTACAAAATAACTCCATTAACTCATTTAATGCCACATTTTTGACTGAGATTACAGTTTTCCTCCGTGTGCTTTGAACGCAAAGCGCTCAAAGCGTGCTGGAGAATGCTGTCTAACTGAAATATTATAGTCAGTCTAATTGTAGTCATGCTGCTACTTGAATGGAAGGTATTTTCACAAGGGATGTGAATCTAGCACCCTCATCATAATTCAGAGCAGTTCTATTTAAGCAGTTCGACTTTAGATGCAGTTAGCACTGAAAGAGTTACGCTAGATGTACAACTTTATTTGTGTTGTCCATCGCACGGATCAGGCAAAGAGACGACGAGCAAGAATGAGCTATTATTGTTGAGTTTACGTGATACGGAGCCAGGCTGAAACTGTATTATTCACGTGCAAATAACAAGGACATTTTCATTTCTGAAGATCTTTCGAAAAAGAGATCGCATATTATGTTCTTGAATTGCAGTTTGAAGCGTGATGGGAGCATTCATTCGTGTTGATTTAAAGATGGAAGACCATTTGTGAGAGAATGCAACGCATCGGGTGGACTCAATTGAAGGTCCAGTCTCGCAGGTCCGTGAAAGGGATGACCCAGACACTTATAGTCGTCTGTAGCTGGAACGTGCCATGTAGTTTCGACTTGCCATGTAGATGGCCACAACTTTTGTGTATCATGTAATACATCACAAATAATCTATGTACCTTTAGTGTCGAGTATTGTGCCCTTATCTACGATGTGCGTATAACAGTGTACAGCCTCATTGTAGCCTACCATGAGCATTGGTGTTGCCGAACCGTTCCCCGCACAAAACCACATATTCTATCGAAGTGACATAAACTTTCAACAAACTGTGTTCTCATACTTAGTACTTTCTAATATGTATACATGACGTCACTGGTGCAATCCTCGCGTATAATCATTTGCATAATGATGTTACTTTATAGGAATTGACTGTTTTCCTTAATTAACGCCTGGGTGGACTTTAGTCACTCTGGAATGGACATTCTCCCCTGCTTTTTGTTGCATGCACTGTATTACCAACTTTCACTTGTTTATTTGTTTCACACTTTTCAATGACTTATATTGGTGGGGACATCTCCCATACCGACAAATTATATTGTCATCATCCATCACTGCAATGTTGCAGGAGATCAAGCAATGGTCAGTTTTGCTAACATAGTAAAACCTTTTATCTGGTGCCTTTATGCTCCATGTCAATATTACCCCCCCCCCACCTCACCTGCTATTCGACTATTGATTTTTTGTATTGGAGCTTGCGACGTGTTATTGCGTATACATGTCACTTGCTTTAGATATTCACCACAACCTGGTATATAATGTTAGCAAGATTAGTTTCAGTTTGCCATGCAAAGGCTAGGAGTATAAAAACGGCGGGCAAACATGATGAAATGTGGAGCTTCAATAGCTGAATCGGCCAAACTTGATGTTATTGCTGTGTCTGAATGCTGGCTCGATAACAGTGATCCGAATGAAGTTTCTGGATATAAGGTTTCCACCCACCACTACATAAGGACAGGTAAATGGGCAATGCAGATGGGGGTCACAATTTATGTTGAGCACATCTTTCTTGTTGAAATGCGTCTTTACTTGAAAAGTCCCAATAGTGAGTCACTTTGGGATGGATTTCCTAGTCTAGTGTCAAACTGTCAACAAAATTTAGCATTTTGTTAATAAAAGCAGGTAGTCTCATGAAGACTATCCTCTCCCTTTATCAGGCTTTACTTGCCGCACTGACGCTAGACTTAATTTGTGTCAGATTGATCGAAATACTGTTATAAGATATTATAGACACTTAAGGTCAGTTCTGCGTCAGGACTTGATAAACTAGGTAATATTATCTTGAAAAATATAGCCCCAGCGATGTTACTCTCTTAACAAATTATCTAACTATGCTCTGGCTGTTGCCCGTTTCTCTGATCCCTGGAAAAACTCTTAATGCATTTCCTCTCTTAAAGAAGAAAGATAAGCGAATACAATATGATTTTCGTAGCATATCCCTGTGATGTAATGTTTCTAAAGCATTCGAGCGCTTAATTTACAGTCCTTTTTACGAGCATTTTGGAACTATGGGATTGCTGACCTAAAGTCATTCAGGTTTCAAACAAACTGATTTCACTTTTCATCGGTTCCGTAAAATTGTTCATAATATTTACAATAGCCTGGAGTAAACCGTTCTCTTGTCAATTGCGAGTAAAGACGAATTTTCTAAATCCAACTTTTGTGAATGACAACAAGAGTTCCAGATTCATGTTTCTTATAAAAAGACGTTTAATTTAGATACAAGCATGCCCGACGTTGCTTAGATTATAATAATCCAGGTCAACAGGTTTCACAAGCAGCGCACTTTGGGACGCCTTGAGCGGTAAGTTATGTGGCAGTGATAGAGCTTAAGCACAAATCTATGTTGGATTTTCGTAAAGCGTTCGATCGTGTTTGGCACTGAAATAATCTCTTTACATTAAGACAATTAGAAGTCCCAGGACCGTTTGGTGAATTGATACGTAGTTATCATTCCAATCGTCTTGAACGCATGACCAGTGGAGGCCAGTCCTGTTTCTGGCTACCAAACTATGCAAGAGTTCCACCAGGTGTAATTCTTGGTCCATTATTATTTTTGGTATATATGGATGATATAACTGAGGTCATATGAGGTGATATCAAACTGTTTGTCAACGATACTTGTATTATGGAAAGGTTCCGCCGTCCCCGTTTTGTTTGCGCGGAAGATCAATTCAGATCTCCTTATCATGTCTTTGCGAGGATCACTCTAGAAGGTTACATTTAATGCCAGTAAGTCAACGTTTTTCCTTTCATCGCATAAACGTATAAAACAAGATCACTCAGCCTTCTATTATCATGATACCAATATACAGGAAGCAACTCACCATATTTATTTTGGAATCCGTTTATCCAGTAACTCAAAATGGAATATGCACACCATCCGGATTAAACATCCACTTGTGAATGCATAATTCTGCTTCGGAAACAGAAATATAAATTGTCCCGTAAAATATTAGCCTCACTGTTTGCAACCACGATTCGTCCAATCTTTGAATATTAGGTTGTTATTTCTGATTATAATACGGCTGCTGTCGCAAATCCCCAAGAGTATCCAATATTATGCTCCTGGGCTTTGTAATGGTGCATTTACTTGGAGCACACACTCCACCATGCCTTGCACAATGAGCTTGGGAATCTGTAGCTACCAGGCCCACATACGTCAAACCTTATATATATATATATATGTATATATATATATATATATATATATATATATATATATATATATATATATATATATATATATATATATATATATATATATATATATATATATATATATATATATATATGTATATATATATATATATATACATATATATACATATATGTGTGTGTGTGTGTGTGTGTGTGTACGTTGGCATAATTTAACGCCAAGTTATTTATTCAATGGGTGCACCTCTCCAGGATATTATCATAAAAATTGCATTTTAGTTGCATATTTTCGAGCTTTATACTAATCCGCAAGTCATAATCCTGTTATGATCATGAGTTATGAAATAAAATTGGATTAGTTTTACAAATTTAAAATGATTTACATAAAAAATACACTTGTGGAGAAGCTCTAACTGTAGAAATGGGCATGATGGAGCCAACCACTAGGATGACCCGCACAGAAAAGCTGTGCAGGTGCAAAACTGAACAGGTATTTGTTCTCCGATCTGAAGTTAATGCTCACCAAATAAACATGCAAATCTGCACAGAAGGCGTGTATTTTTGTTTGTTTCACGTCAGCTCAAATCAAATCCCCCGTCAGCTATAACCTGTGATGGCCAAATATATTCTGCCGACCTGTCGACCAGCCGACCAACTTAACCTTATTGTTTCATTTTTACTTCCCGGATACCCACACTTTTGCACATTAATGTTAGCGTTATGCATTAGCAGTTGTGCTCATATTGATCTAACAGTGGGCATTTGCTAATATATATTTGCAATTAAATTGAATAAATTATATATAAGCTCTGATGTGGGGACGACATTCAAATGCAAGTCATCACCCCGCATAAGACTTTATCAATAGTTGCACAACTAATTTTGAATAATCTATTTATGTATAGTCGGTTTACTGCAAAAAATAACCAAGACAGCAGATTATCCACGCAACAATATCTGCACACTTTTAAATGTATGAACGGTACTGCCCAATGTCGGTAGGATCGTGGAAGCTGCAGCCCAACACGTTCGCCGTTTCCTGCCAATATCTTTGGCAAAGATCCTACATCCAACGGTTGGGGCTGTAAACATTGGACAATCAGCTATAATACGTGCATACTCAATTTAAAAAATGCCTAATGACCACCATGCCTAGAATCAGCTAGCAAGTGTGACGTCCTTTATGTTCGATAATTATAATACACACACACACACACACACACACACACACACACACATATATATATATATATATATATATATATATATATACATATACATGTATGTGTGTGTGTTGTGTGTTGTGTGTATGTATGTATGTATGTATGTATTTATGTATGTATGTATATATGTATATTGAAAAAAACTTAAAAAACAAAATACTATATTCCATCATGTCACATGACCACGTCTTTGCCTGTCTATCAAATGTAAGGTAAAGTTCCGCACCACCTAACTACTTTTTGATGTTACGATTGGACGGGGTACACTAATGTTCGCATTTAATGTGACGTAGGTAATAATTTTTCCCCACGTTTTGAGCTAAAACGCTCATTTTGCACGATGGCGGATCAAAAAAGAGCCCTACGCTTGACCAGTTCTGTCTCTTGCAACCCAGGGAAGTCAGGCTTAGAGATATGCGAGCGTTAAAAATGGTGCAATAATAGACATAGTTCATCAAGAGCAAAAGGGAGTGCAGCAAAAATATGGACAAAGCTTTTATACTGGATGAACTTTTAGGACTACCACTAGAGGCACCAAGGACAAAAAGGAACAAAATCCTCGACATGCTGCCAGCTAAGCTGAATGTCTCAAACAAAGGAAAAAAAAAACAAAAATCAAAATATCGCACAAAACGAGGATAGTAAATTTAAAATGAAATATAAGTAGTTGCAACCTTACCAAGAGTGGTTTTACGTGGGTAAAAAGTCGTTATAGCAAGATTTGTCTCATGAAGAGAAATGTCATGTTGGCACGAATGAGCCACCATACAATTCAGACCGGTAAATATTGATAGCACTTTCCCATTTACCTTCAACGCGAAGTGTAGAAATAGTCAAGATTTGTTCAAGTTTCGTATGTCTCGCGTATTCAAGTGAATACTGCCAGAGCGTGGCTGAACAATGTACAATTAACATGGCTCAGAGAATCTCCATAAAAAACATTCCTTGTCAATCCAAAGGAACTGCCACACGTGGCTACGGTAGAGTCGTTCTTTCAAGAAAACATGCATACATGTGTGCACAGACTAACCTACCATCATAAGACAGGTACTAGCAGGATCGTAGGATGTCATCCATATACCATGCACACCAGATAATATGACGTCATTTTGCCTTTGATCATTTCTAGTGAAAACTGAAAGTTGCTGCAAACTAGCTTCGTGTAATATTTTTCCTCGAAGATGTAAAGATCACACGACAATCTTGACGACCAAAATCGCTGAATGCAACACGTACCGTAAAATATTTAAAAGCAATTTCTAGCAGCTACATTTACTCTGGAAACAACTCATTCCGCCATGCTTGAAATTCGTGACGTTTCGGTGTAACATTAGGTAAGTTTCACAACATGTTTAGTCTGATAGGCACGGATGGTTTCCATGCATGCCCCGGCCCGAAGGTGTAATCAGACCAACATTTTGGTGCTCCTACAGGTGTCTTCCTATAAATTTTAGACGTTCCCATTCAAATAAACTGCACCACATTGGTCTTGTGACGGCCATCTTGAATTTTCCCGAGAGCGAATGAAAAAACTAAATATTTGCATGATATTTCTTCTACACATCACATAATGACAACAAAAATACAGTTTTCCATGCAATTTTGGCAAGAGAAAGCACTTGAGAGCATGTGTATTTCTAAAAGAGCATATTTCCTGCGTCAAATCATTAAAAAAAATGTGTGGAGAAATGGATTGTGCAAGCCAATCTATGCCTAATTAGGGAAATGGTGAACAGAAAATGACTAATTGTTCGTGTATAGAACTTTTTTATTCGTTTTGAAGTGCATGTGCCTTATTGACTGGTGTTTCATGAGGTAGTCATTAACGATTTAAAACAGAAACTGACCAATAGTCTGTGTAGGTGTGCATGATTTAAATTACAGATACTTTTTAGTCTCGTGCCTGTTGAGGCTTGCGGTAGTCATTTGCTAAAGAAACTGACCAGGAGTCTGTGCAGTTATGCTTATTTTCAATTACATATAACTTGCAGACCTATGTCTGATGAGGCTAGTGGTAGTCACTCACTATAGAAACTGACTTATAGGTAATGAAGATGTGCTTTCTTCGTGTAACATGTGCCAAGCTGACTGTTAGCTGATCTAGAAGTGGGCAATAGTTCTGTACGATGTGCTTCCCCCTTCCCAAGTCGATAGGCACATGCACTTCAAAACAGATTGAGAGGCAAGCAGAGATGCTGGATCCATGCCCACCCACCCCCCTCCCTCCTCTCCCCATCCGTGTCATGACACACCTTTAGGTCAAGATACAAATGAGTATCAAGTTTCATAAAACTACGTTAAATAGTAAAGGAATTATAGCCCGGAAAAGATTTTACAACGATATTTCACTGTTACTTACATACTTGACCTAGCGACCTACTTTTAATTCATGACACACCATTGTGTCTACATACACCTGTGTGTAAGTGTGTAAAGTTTCATTAATCTAACTAGAAGAACAACAGCATTACAGCCCAGGCATGAAGTGTAATTTAGTTTAACATAATTCTGTAACCGTGAACCAGATACTTGACCTTGTGACCTATTTTTTGCTTCATGACACACCTTTAGAAAGAGCTTTCACTGCTTGACATAGCAAAGTACTATCGGTAATAAAAACGAATGAAAGCCAAAGTCACACCCCAGTTGCAGAAGTCGCTCATCTGGGCGCTGATACCAAGAACCAGTTCGCGGAAAAGAGCTGTGATGGCGTGGAAAGAGCTGCGTTGGCGTTGAAAAAGCTTCGTTGGCGTTTTTACCGGTCAGGTGCGTGACGTGCCGGACTTGTATGTAATTCCCGCTCATCAATCACCGTTCCAGCATATATATATATATATATCTGTGTGTGTGAATATAGTGAATAAATATCACTGGCAGTCTTTTATTGTGAAAAGGCAGTATTAATCTATTTGTTTGTCTTTCAATCTATCTTGCTCTCCATCTATCTATCTATCTATCTATCTATCTATCTATCTATCTATCTATCTATCTATCTATCTATCTATCTATCTGTCTGTCTGTCTGTCTGTCTGTCTGTCTGTCTGTCTTTCTGTCTGTCTGTCTATCTATCTATCTATCTATCTATCTGTATGTATGTCAGTCTGTCTGTCTGAGTGTCTGTCTATCTATCTGTCTGACTGTCTATCTATCTATCTATCTATCTATCTATCTATCTATCTATCTATCTATCTATCTATTTATCTATCGGTCTGTCTGTATGACTAACAATCTATATCCTATCTGTCTATGAATCTGTATCTGTAACATAATCTAAGTTGTGTACATTAGCGTAAATTGAGTAAATAATAATGCTTCGTCTTTGGTTCTTGGTTTGTTGGATGTGACCATTTTACAAACATATAAACTGCGGTTTCAATGACACCGCTGTTTAAAATGGTTTTGAAGCTATTCAACATCTTAATTTTGTCGCTTTGTCTAATTTGCTTAAATTAAAAGCCCACAGCTTTAGTAAATGGTTTATTGGATGCGATTATGTCACAAACTTGCAAAATTGAAGTTAGAATGGTACCTCTATGTATAAGAGTTTTGACGTTATTCAAGATTTAGATTTTGTGTGTTCGCCTTATTTGCATGAATTGAAATCCTACAACTTTGGTTCATGCTTCAGTAGATGCACCTATGTCGCAAACCTGATTCATGGTACATTGGATACGGCTACGTCACAAACGGCAGGCAACCTAATCTGGCCTCCCTAATTGGCTACTGGTGGTCCACTGGGGTGTTGTCACATGTACTTACCTCCCCATGCATTCTTTATTTTTGTTTATGAATATATATATATATATATATAAACAAAAATAAAGAATGCATGGGGAGGTAGGTACAAATATACCTATAGAATATATATGTATATTCTCAGTAGCATTTTATCGATGCAATATACAGTTTTTCTTTGAACCAGATTAGCTTTAAAATTTCACGTGTGCAAGTCATTCGACTACCAGTATATTCAGCATGTTAAGATTAAGGAATTTGGGCTCATTACATTTAAATATCACTTAAATAACAAGTTCATTTAAATCATACATGTATATCATAATTCATTGTTTTTGACACTCTTAGTGATCTAGCATATTGATATATTCTTCCCAATCCAGCTCAAAATGCAAGAAGGCCATATGCATATAAAATGACGACCGCCTGAAAAAAATCGAGGTACATAGTGCTCAATTCAATTGTAAGTAAATTCCATTCTTCAACATTTCTTGAAATTATATTACTTCGCATAATGGGTTAACAAAAGTTCGCACTCTTTGTGTATGTATCTATGCTTGGGCAGACATATTGACTAACACACAGACAGATTGACAGATATACAGACACATAGAGAGACAGATAGACAGATATATAGACAGATAGATAGATAGATAGATAGATAGATAGATAGATAGATAGATAGATAGATAGATAGATAGATAGATAGATAGACAGATAGATAGACAGATAGGCAGACAGATAGAGAGATAGATAGCTAGTCAGACAGATAGATAGACAGACAGACAGACAGACAGACCGACCGACCGACCGATCGATCGATCGATCGATGGATCGATAGATAGATAGATAGATAGATAGATAGATAGATAGATAGATAGATAGATAGATAGATAGATAGATAGATAGATAGATAGATAGATAGATAGATAGATAGATAGATAGATAGATAGATAGATAGATAGATAGATAAGCGAGGCCTAACTGTTTATTATATTTTAGTAAGACAACCGAAACATGGCTCATTGAATATGATCTTCCCCTTTATAAAGCACTATGCATGTGTTTTCTTGCATATTAAAATTTCACTAAATATTTTTCCAAATGAAGCTCTGTTAACAAGAAATATATCGTTGACTTAAGTTTACACGGTTCAGGCTTACAAAGAGTCTAAGGCCGTATGGTTAACTGGCAGTAAATGAATCTTAACTATCTTGAACAGACTGTCACAACTTATTCCGGTTAATGATGTCTTACCTTATATTTTCACACGATAAAAAAATGGTTATGAAGCAAGAACGGAGGGTATGATCTGCCTGTCTTGTTAGATAAATGCCATAATCTGGGTTTTAGTGGTTATCAGACAAAGTAGATAATCGAATGGGCATACTTCAAACATTGTATGACATATTATCAGACAGATTCCAATACCGACTTCCATAACGTGAACATGCATCTATCGACACACAGACACATACAGAGACGCACGCACAAACACACACACACACACACACACACACACACACACACGTAAACACTAACAATTTCTAATATGTGCATAATCAGCTGAGCAAAATCACACTCTATAATTATGGTGTATTGTCTGCAAGGGTAAAAGTCTGCAACGTACTAGTAGCTGTAAAAGTAGGTTCCAGAACCGATTTGCTGTCACTAGTGCATTGTTATTTCAACGATATGTGTGTTGCAATACTCGTATCAATTGGAATTCTGATCTTCTTTGTAAACCGTCTGAAAATACTAAGAAAAGTTTATATCGGCAATTTGCACATGTGTAAACCTCTTGACCTTTCCGCATAACCAAGCAATTGCATTTTCCTGCGATGAATGCAAACTTCCGATTCTTTGTAAACTGTGTGTATTATTTTTTTCTTTAATATTAGTTGTGGTCGCATTTATCACTTTGTGGTATGATATACCAAAAATTACATAAAAAAGGACCTCAGTCAACCGAAATTAAAGAAAAAAATTAATACTCACAGTTTATAAGTTGTTCCCCCAAAATATGTAAAAAGTAACCTTATTTGTATCATCAGGAGATCTGCCCAATCCCCAACTGGTTAAATGTTCATCACAGTAACTTTTTATGCATTAAAGATTCAGTGGTGTCTGTTACATAATATATTATTTGCTTCTAAAATAAAATTTTGTGTTTTTTATTGTATCTTTGCCATTAATTTCACATTACTTGTAGCGTAAAAATAGGGTGGCTCTCATGACAGTGACAAATATTTGAGTTTCCCCAACCATTATACTTTCGTCAGGGATTTTTCTTTTACATGTCTTATACAAACTCGTCGAATAAACATATTCTAGCCCTGGTACTCTACTTGATTCGAAGGCATATAGGATGTAGGGGCAATTTCCTGACGCTAAAGACTCTGTGGTCCAATTATACTGCATGTTTATGTGTGAACAGATTTTAGATTAATACAGTCCTGTATGATCAAGGCTATGAGAATAAAATTGTTCTGTCAATCATAATATTTGCCTTGTCACAGCACACGTAAAGGTACACGTGAAATTCCGGGGGAAAATTTCCAATCGTCATCGCACTATTATATTTTGTGCTGCGCCACTCCCATTTTCGGTTCCGACGAACAACATGACTGTGTGGCGGGAAATCACAGCAGCTAAGACATTGTCTAAAAGCATCTGTATTGCTCATGAATGGTTGTTAGAATATAGTACTAGGCTGTATTTGTTATGTACATGGTGCTTTTGTCCTACTCAGCACACTTGAAGGGGGAGAGGGGGGCAAGGGGCTTTCCGTACTGGCGTACTAGGCATTTTTATTTGCTGTACGCACGTACTGGAAGCCTTTTTTTCATTTCCAGTATTTCGTACCAACCCTTATTTGTACATTTTCTTATTGCCCGTACCGTCTGTACCTTGTACCAAGGCAAAATCATTACTCGTACCAGCGTACTGGCGCCCTCCCCCCCCCCCTTTGAAGCAGTACGCCATTAGCTGGATTCAAGAAGTTTATATGTGGTCCTGATATTGGTCACAGCTGACAGCTGCTATGATAATTTACCGTTAATACCCTGAGTAGACTGTCACATAACACAGCCTTGGATGGTAGTTTAAATAAATTCACCGCGGGCTACTCTTAACAGTCTCGATATTTTATTTCTTTGGTATGAATATATAGAGCCTCGGTTATCATTTCAAAATATTCCAAAGGATGCTCCGCCACTGCCAGAGTTTCCTTGAAGCGCGGTCATGTTTTATCAGTCATCCAGTTTTCGATGAATTTAGGAATACATTGAAGGTGTTAGCTGAGATTCCTGCTTCGACACGAACGACACTGATGAAATGTGTAAGTTATGGACCAGCACTTTTCTAAACATTGCTAGGCGGTGCACACTAAATACAACTATGACTATAAGGCGGGATAATGGACCTTGGTACACGAGTTGTCTTCGAGCTATGAAACCAAAGGTCGATTGAATTCACAAAAAAAAAAGCGAAGAATTATAAAACTTCTAAGGAAACTAATCTTTGGCGCTTTTTTCCACAATTAAAAGATGCGTACATGAGTGACTTGAGAGCTGCAAAAAAAAATACTTTAAACGTCAGTTTAACTCGATTGACGGCTCTAAAATCAAAGATAAAGGGAAAGCAAATTGATAGTAATTATTTATTGGTCGATAACGCTGTTCTATCTCACAGCAAGTCTAAAGCTGAGGCTATGAACTGTCTTTCCGTGAAACAAAGTCGGGTTGATGACACTTTTTTTCCAGTCATCATCCGCAACGTTTATTTCCGATAACAATAACACAGTGCAAAATGTATCCCTCTAAATGATGAGGAAGTCTATTCTATGTTTGCCTCACGGGATGTTAGCAAGGCTACCGGTCATGACGGTGTTAGCCAAGTTTTTCCCCGGGAGGCTGGAACGTCAATTGCTGCTTGTCTTAGGAGACTAGTCAAAGCACCACTCAACAAAAGTCTGTTCCTTTCTGGCTGAAAAAAAGGCAATTTTAACCCCAATACCAAAAAGTGGTGATATAAGGTTCTGTGGCACCTAACGACCAATATCCTGATTAAGTTGTGAAACAAAGGTTTTGGAATGTTTAGTTTTTGAGTATGTATTTCATTTTCTGAGGGATACGTTTGCTTTAACCGATAAAACAATCTGGTTTTATGCCTGGAGTTAGTACTACGTGTATCAACGAGTTTGTTTTCTTGAAAGACGAGTTTGCGAAAGCTATCGACGTGCAGAAAAAGTAAGAGTTGTTTTTTATGGGGGGGTGTTTTTGTTTTGTTTTGTTTTGTTTTGTTTTGTTTTGTTTTGTTTTGTTTTTTTTTTTTTTTTTTTTTTGTTTTTTTTTTTTTTGTTTTGTTTTTTTTTTTGTTGGTTTTTTTTTGTTTCTTTGTTTGTTTTTTGTTTGTTTGTTTGTTTTTGTTTGTTTGTTTTTTGACATCACAAAGGCTTTGGATGAGTGTACCATCCAATCTTATCACAAAGCTTAGAAAGTTTGGTATCTCTGGAGCCCTACTGATTGGTTTAATAGTTACCTGAAAGATCGTCAACAGAGCGTGCTGACACACGGAGAGTTATCAAATTGGGGAGAAATTGAAGCTGGGTTTCCCCTCTTATTTCTTATTTATGTTGACGATATAGTCGACATTGTAACTTCTAACATAAGACTTTATGCCGATTGTGTAACTTTTTAAATCACTGTTAACGATCCCACTGGATCTACTGTCATCATGAATGATGACTTTAAACACATTGAAAAATGGTCCAAGCAATGGCAAGTTACGTTGAAGAGCTCAAAGGTAAATCAATGATTATCTAGTTGGTAAGAACCTACGGCTGCCAAAGCATTCCCATGCTGTATTTCAAGATACTACACCTCAAGATCCACTACAACACAGACATAAGGGGGGTTGGGGGGGTTGCTTTTTTTTTTTTTTTTTTTTTAACTGAAGATTTGTCATGGTCGCCTCACATAAATTATATTATCTGCAAAGCAAGGAAATGGATAGATGTAATCAATATTTTGCAAAATAGGCTTAGCAGATGCGCATTAAAATTGGTATATTTTACCTACATTAGGCCTATTAAGAGTATGATGATGTTGTGTGTGGTGGGGGTGGGTGACGGTTGGGAGAGTGTACAAAGTCTGATGCAGACCTTGTAGAATATGTCCAACTAGATGCAGCTCCAACAGTGACTGACGCGTCTTGTCAAACAAGTCATGCATTCCTGTTCGTTGAACCTGGATGGGAGAATCTCTCCAACGTCAGAGAAAAACACCGACTCATGTTTCTTTGTAAAATAATGGACATACGCCTGCATGTTTACACAATTTGATTCCAGAAAATATATCTAACAGAAATACATATAACGTGAGATCCAGACAGAGCATAAGCCAGGTCTGTACAAAAACTAATACTCATAATAGTGCTTTTATTCCCGCAACGATTCGCCATTGGAATTGACTCCCATCCAGTGTTCCAAATACGAAAGATATAGACACTTTTAAATGTAAATTGGATAAAGCAAAACCCAAGACTAATGAATTGTTTTAAACTGGAAAGCCAACATTTTACATGCAACAATTAGGATTGGCTGCATCCAGTTGAACCATGAATGCATAAAATTGGTATAGCAAATTTTCCTGCTTGCGCCTGTGGTGCCCAGGTAGAAAATTCGTTCCATCACTTCTTTGAGTGTGTCAAATGCACGACTGAGCGCAATTTATTGCACCAAAAAAAAAATCATAGTATTGGCTCCTTTCATCCTATAAACTATTATGTTTGGAAATCCCAAGCATTCTAATGCAGTAAAACAAATTATTTTTTACAGTAGCCACACATTTATTTTAAATACTGGCAGATGCAAGAAAGGACCGTGTTTTTTCCACCCAGGCTGGTGCACAAGATTTGCTTGTGACGGGCTGTGGGTCAGGTGAGGGCCGGTACTAATAAGATTTTCAGCGTTTAGTACTAAGTCTTGTGTAAAGTGTTGTCTGGCCACGTCAGATTTGATATGATAGTGCATACTTCTTGTAATTGTAATTTTGATGTCTTATCTTCTAATATGTATGTCTTTGTCAATGTTACGTCAATGTGGTGTCCTGTGTCCGTCTTTACATTTTGTACATAACTTGTTTTGGTCTTACATTTATTTAATAGGCGAGAGAGGTTTATATATGCGAAGTCTGTTTTCCAATCGCTTTTTTTTTTTTTCGAAATAAAAATATGTTTAAAACAATCATCCAGTTTAAAAAACAAAGGGCAATCGAACAGCATTCTCCACCGCACAGTCAATCTTGAATTTGGGTCTTGCGGTAACTTATGGGGTGGGGGGGGGGGGGGAGCTGCACCTCTCTTGGACAGGCTGTGTACATATGTCTTTCTTTTGTATTTGTATTGTGAGTGCTAAGGAATAGATTATCACATAGTTTTGTCCCCGTCAGGTGTGTATAAGACCCCCAATACTGTATCGTCACCCGATACTGTCAAACTTTGGAACAACTTACCTATGGATTCTAGAGATTCAATCTCGCTCCAAATCTTCAAATCAAAACTCTAGACAATCCTGCTGGCTATGGACAACGTCCCCGACCATTTCTCCTATGGGTTTCGTTTTTCTAATATCTGTCTAACCCATGTACGGCTAGGCTTCTCTCTGCTTAATTTTGACCTCTGTAAAGTGAATATAGTTCCAAGTGCTATTTGCCCCTGCTCTTTCCCAATGGAAGACGCTACTCATTTCTTTCTTTTTTGTCCTATATATGCCTCCCCTAGATAGAAAATATTGGATAATACAATACCTCTCCTAGATCGGGGCGCTCATCCTGACCTGATAATCTACATAGCTAGCGAAAGCCTGATTCATATATTCCCACTCTGGCAGCAACGAACTTCCGGATCCTCTTAACATACAAATATCTGACGCCGCACAAAATTATGTGGCTGAGAGCAGACGATTTGTTTTCTAATTCTGCCCATATTTTTGCAATTTTATTCTCTTTTCACTCATAAGTCATTGTGACCTGTCACCTGTTGACCAAATTATATACGAAACACACTCTCTATGCTGCATATCTTATGGTGTATAGCTTTAAGTTAACCAAAATTAAAATTAAATACATATATTTATTAATCTACTGGCGATAATTACGCCTACTTTCTATTGTAAAGAGTGAATAGTATGCCTAGTGTCATTACGTTACATTATATTCTCCATCTGAGTCTTTCAATGTTCTACTCACCATTGATATTTGCATATGATGATATCAATATTTTCTCGTGTATACATTTGAATAGTAACATAGTTTTGTAATGTCTTGTGCGTATTGTATATCTATGTATATATATATATATATATATATATATATATATATATATATATATATATATATTGTGTGTGTCTGTCCGTGTCTGGAGAAGCCATTGTTATTAGCAGTTTTTGTACCCTAGGGTAATCCAGTATAAACAAGTGCACAGTGATCCAAATGATCCAAGTCCCTCGCCACAACATACTGTATATACAATGTATACAACATGTGTGGATGCACAAAAACTGATAAGTTCTTGGATCCTGTGACCTTCAAAATAGGTCAAGGTCAAAGCAACACATGGCGCACATGCCTTTGGTATGATGCGTCTCTGGTATAAATTCCATTATTCTATCTGTCAGGGTTCTAGAGATATGCTGCCGGCCGGCCGGCGGTTCGACGTCTCCTTTGAAACTAAAAGCTACATACATTATTCCGCCATACCGACACTGGTATAAACGGGTAAATAGTAATACAATTTTTAGCACCATAAATTTGACTAGAGGTCTTATGAAGTAAAGTGTACTAAGCTATTAGCTGGAAGCCACCTCTTCCACTATACTGGATGAAGGTTGAAAAGAAAGAAATCCTGCAAAAAGTGACGGACACGGCCCCTATCCCCACTAACTCTATGTCCCCCTATGCCACCTTCGGTGGCCGGGTACAATAAATATGTTTAAACTACTGATCATCGGTTTTGTGACAGTACAGATGCTCGGGGGTTGGTGTAAGTACTGATACAGACCCAACCACGTGATAACCTATAACTTTTGATTTGCTGATAACTAGCCCCTCCCACTTACGTCAATCCAAATGTTTGCCATTGATAGTGTTCGATTTTTTGAATTGGCATTTTTTTTAATTCATTGTCTCATACGCATTCTCTAATAGCATAGGAATAAGTAAGTTCCAAAACACACCCTTAAGCCAGTTCATTTAACCGAGCCTAGCACTACAATGGGTGAATCATGTGCTTTTATAGGCAAGCTATAGGCGTGCAACGAGCACATTGGGTTAATACGTGTGCTGACGATATACTAGCCTGGGCTGCCCCCTCTCGTAACTTGCGTCAATATGTTGGAGGAAAGCAGAAATAAAACAGACAAGAAAAACAACCAACATCAAGACATACCAGTTTGCAAGAGTGTTTGATTGTATTACTTCCCAGAGATATGCAGTCCGTTTTCGATATTTACTGGACACTCCCACAACACCTTCAGGGCTGTATAAGAAGTAAGACTTACATTATCGCTGTATCAATTTTTTTTTTAAAAGATGTCTAGGATATAATTCCGGTAGTTAGCCGTCGCCGTTTCTCTCTCTCTCTCTCTCTCTCTCTCTCTTTCTCTCTCTCTCTCGCTCGCGCGCGCACACACACAAACACACACACATACACATATCCTATTGCTAAATACTGATATGTCATGACCAAGTGACTGTGGACTCATTTCTTACAGGCTGCATTCATCTGCCTTATCATCCATATTTTTTTCATTTAACATTCGACATAGAATATGAGTAAATAAAAGAAATTACACGAAGCGTGTGAAGACAAAGATAAGGTTCCGCGGAAGAACACCAAATCAACTCGTTCGTGTGAAATAATCATGATCTCGTAGCTGGAAAGACTTGTTATATCTTACGCTTCTGATAAACCGCAGAGCCTTTGCCTCCTTTCTTTGTATCTTTTCGCCAGTTTGAACAACTACACAACTGTTAGACCTTCGTGGAATTAATTTATATGGGGGGAGAAATCTTAAATAATTATGTAACTTACCAGAAAAGAAGTGTGTTCCCAGGTTTGTATTCGGTGATTCGTGACTTACAGTATTATATTCATCCCTGTCAATTCTGTTCAACTTGATCATTCCATCCATTTTTTTTCTTTTTCTTTCTTGAAAATTCTTGTACACGTTGGCATATGAATCATATTTATTCAAATGTTTTTCATACATTAACCGCATAATTCGACAAATCAATTAAGCTATTCGTCATTAGTGTTTTCGTTCAATTAGCTCCTCACAGGCGTTTGCACAAAAACGAAGATTATGGATTCGGGAAACTGAAAAGGCTATTCAAAGTTTCTTTTTGGGATTGAAAGTGGATTAAACATAATCTAATATTATTTTCCACACATTTGATACACTAAGGCGTCCTGAAGGCACTTGTTCTCCAATTGATGCTCTCAGGAAGCAAGGAATCATATTTCTTAATCTGCATGCGAGAGTTTTTCAAGTGCATTGCCAATTGAAAGCGAAGCGAATCTATCCACTTTTTAATCTGCAGAATAAATCTACTTTTCATGGGAAACTTAATTTACGTTACCTTATGGGCGTTATCTGTGGTTACATACTTTCCATACTATGGAGGCAGGAGATTTCTGTAAATAACAGGATGAACAAGAATTCAGATGAAGCTAGACTCTTTAACTTTCCCACAGTAAAACAATAAAGAAACAAGTGAGTGACTTGATGAATGAATAAATTAAATGAATAAACAAGCAAACGAGTGAGTGAGTGAACGAATGAATGAATGAATGAATGAACGAATGAATGAATGAATGAATGAATGAATGAATGAATGAATGAATGAATGAATGAATGAATGAATGAATGAATGAACGAACAAATAAATAAATATCGGTTCGTTCGTCCCCAGTCCTGAAACCCAAAACGGGTACGTTCATCGCAAACACCTGACCTTACGCTTTAGCTCTCGTCTGAACGTCCATCATGACAAGCGTCATGCACTGGAATTACTAGAAAGAAGTACACCATTGAGACATGGGTAAGCAATCCCCAACGTCTCAAAAATTGCACTTCATATGCGCCATGAAGTGAAGATGTGAAGAGAAACAAAATAGGTATTGATAGTTTATAACTTAATGGAGTTGCCGTGTTTCATTTCATAATTATGCACGATTCTCTAAAAGTGTTTGCATTTTTTTTCTGGCATTGTGCACTATGTTATGCAGCTAACCGGTATATTGTCTCAAAGCAATTTACATCAACCAATTTACCACTATCACACAGCACAGTGTTTGAACTTGGAATAAAAATATCACCTTCACAGAGGAGTCAACTCTCCCTCATCACCATGACAATCCCTGATATTAGCTGAAAATTTAACCAATTTACGATGTGTGTCCCTCATGAAAATTGAGTACTGGCCGCTGTATTCTTTGTTAATTATTTTGTGTCCCTGGTGGTCTTGACTACTTGTCCCTGAAATGACGCTTTGAGAGGCTTGGCATCCCTCACACAAACTTGTATACATGTGCAACGCCATTAAACATTTACTGTAATACGGTGGTGATCACGCCATTCTAAGACTGCTTTTCGGTACCCGCTGCAAAGAAATATTCGCCAAGTTCTTGTGTAAGTACATACAGAAATTGTTTCGTATAAACGTTTGATGTCTTACTGCTTTTGTCTGTATGAATTATTCTAGACACCAAATGAAGACGCTTCGATGTTCGTTAGGAGGCCGAGGAGAATCGTTCACCCTGCGGTCCTACAGTATCTGCGTTCTTAGAATATCTCGCACGAAACACTTACCAAATTTTGTCATAATTCAGTGGTCTGAATTCTAAAGGTATATGTAAAGAACAAGCTAAGGGGATATGCCCAAATCGGACTGGATAAGGGCAGTCGTGATGGGGAAGCGGTCACTCCATACAGAGGCCCTATTTCGGGAAGCCTAATATACAACGTAGAATACATTGTGAAACCAGACTGTTGCGTTTGACATGCGTGCATATGCCTGCGAAGCAGACCCTGTTTTTTTTTTTTTTTTTTTTTTTTTTTTTTTTTTTTTGTTCTTGACTTTATGTATAGCTTCGTTGGAGGTAGAAGGCCTGCTTCGCAGACAACATCCGTGCCTAAATAGTAGTGGTCGCATTTAGCGATTCTATGTGTATTTGGCTGAATACACAATGCACATCACAACATTCTTGTAGGCTAAAGGTGTGTATTGCCATAAGATTTAATGTTAAATGACACTGTATAATTTTGCAGCAAAATTTATCAAATTTGCACGAGTATTTTAACTATATACAGCCATTTACCACAAGAAATTTAGAGTTTCTATTAAAGTAAGGCAGTTGCATAGGTGCGAATTACGATGGAAACTAATGAAAATATTCATGCCTAGCCCGGCTGCCTACAGAGCCCCCTACTGACAACCCACATGAACCAGTTGACTTTTTCCTATAATGCCCTTTGAACACAAAAAAACAGAACTTTGGCCTTTGCCAGTTTCAATTTTGAAACACCGCATTTTCCCCCCATTTAACACTAAATTTATGCCATGATCAAGTGCAGGTCTACAGAGATGCTGCCCATGTTTCATTGTTTTCGTAATAATTCTACTTTAACGACGTAAACAGAGATTCCTATGGTAACATGTTTGCGTAGAGGCTACAGGGGCAGCTGCACATATGCTAACCATCACCTGGACGTTGTTGTTGGAAAACGTGATCCTAATATCACTGCCAATCAAAACTATCAAGTCAGTACATGATGTGCAGGCGCGAGACTTGTATCCACTCCTCTGCCACGGGTGGACAATAAAATCAAAGCCTTGTCCTCGTTCTAAAACACATTAGCAGTCTCTTCTGCTTGTTCCGTCCGGGGTATGTTATTCATCGGAGTATTTCCCACATTCACATGTTGTCAGCCTTTGGGAGGCCGCTACACATGGCCAAAGCTAAGGAGATTATTTATATGCTCTTGTACCTCGGTATTTTTTTTTTCTTTTATTGGGAAGCATCCAGACTGACGCTCTTGCCTGGATACAGATTGTTTACTTTAACATTTTTCTGCTCAATGTGGTCGGTAGTCATTGGGTCGAATCATCGTCAGTTGCATATATTTTCAGGTCTGATATCGTGCTTTCAATAAAGAAAAAAATGTCTTATAGAAGCAGCTTAAGAAAGAGCTTCAAGGACAAAATGCTTCTTGTCAGTTGTTGTTTTTAGGGCAACCAGGATTACCAGTTCCCCATTGTTGTCGAGGCGATTCGTGGCCTGAACCTTGTATGGCAATTTGGGGTTATCATATTTCTACCAACGGTTACATTCTTTTATCCAGCGCTTTTTTTTTCAAGTAAACGATTAAAAGTGACCGATAATATCGCTTGTTAATTCATATTCATTTTTAAGATTATCATTTTACGAAATATGAACTCAAAAAAGACGTATATGACCTTGAAATAAGCACTGAATAAATTAACTTGTAAAGGTGGCTTGAGAGAGGAATACCTCTGTAATTCTCTGGCCTGTATACCGCACTTTTACTGACTGGTACAAGAACAGCAAATGACACAACCTCAGGAATTATGTTAAAGACTGGTATAAGAACAGCAAATAACACAACCTCAGGGATTCTGTTAAAGTCCCACAGGACCAAGACGCTAATATTTCAAAATCACTTTTAGACCTGTCCACAATGATTCTGTCAGTACATAGGAATTCTCCTCTTTTAACCCCTGGATGCCCCCGCCCTCTCCCCCTCGCCGCCCCCCCCCCCCCCAAAAAAAGGAAAAACTAAAAACACCACAGGTAATTTTTTGAATAGAACTCATTACTTATTTTGTTTGATTTGTTTATCAATAAGAGTTTCCGATGTGAGAATATGGTCACGTATTCCACTTTTTCGCTTGAGGTTAGTTCAATCGGGCGGCATTATGTCATTACAGACAATACATCGAGTGAATGCTTGAATTCAAAAATGAAAAAAAAAAATCATATTAAAGATGTTTGTATATAATTACATATAGTTCAAAGAAGCTACATGGTCCGTGATGCAGGCAAACAAAGAGAGCTTGGCGGCTCATCGACATACCTAGTCCTCAAACTTTTTCAGTTAGAGGACAAGCAAGAGACCAAAGCGATTTTGGGGCCAAGAGTGTATATTTCTGAAATGGACAAAGCTCAATCATTTTAAGCCTCTCTATCATTTTAATTTTGTCATCAAATTTTCAATAAACGTCGAGGTACTTAGCAAACACATCAAACTCGTGATCCTCTATACATGTGGAAATAACGTTCCAAAGATTCTTTTTTTTTTTTTAATTTTTACCTTTTCCCCACAAAATCCGCGTGTGTCTATAGCCTACGGCTCAAAAATCTATAATTTTTTTTCTGTCATGGACTTTTTTACCAATGTTTGTTTTGCAGTTAGCAATTGACGTTTCCATATTTTGAGTTCCGTCGCTTTTTCAAAACAATTATTTACACAATTATAAAAGATAAAACAATTCCTGACGCGTTTGTTGAGCTGCACAAATGCTAATTATTTTGTAGAGAAATGTTGCAAAATTGTACAAACTTGAAAAGGGTTTCATTTGTATTTGCGTAGTGGTGTAAAATTTCATATGTTGGTCAATGTGTTTCATGTTTGTCCAACGCTTAGCTCACTAAATTAATGTGAAACAAAAAATCATATTTGGAGTCCTCTGATTATTTCCTTTTCAAAATATACACTTTATAAATGTTCATAATTAATAATTTCCAACATATCAGCCTTGGTAAGTATAGAAGCAAAACAAAACAAACAAACAAAAAACGAACAAAACAAAACAACACACACACACACAAACGCGTGTGTGTCTTACCGGCCCCTTTAACGTCAATCGGTCACGTCTGCCAGAGTCAATGGCCATCCACAGTGCTCTCGAAACTCCGGGAAACAGTCGTTTTACTACATCATTTTTTTTCTGCCTATTACCTATGTAATGGTTGCTTTAATGCACTGGACTCGCATATCGCTCGCTTTAATCTTGATGTTATATACATAGCAGTAAAGTGCCGACTTCAATTCCGTTACTATATAATGAGCAGCCGCACATCGTGAAGCGTTATCATGAACTGGGCTTACCTCCTTGGCGATTAGAGTGATGAATCATCATCTACATAACCAGGTTTCTCGGGAAATTGCATTTCTGTCAGTTACATGAATAAAACAGATAAATGTTACACGGTGCAAGAAAGTTCTGCCTGTGAACCTCTGCAGACAATCAGCGTGAGTATACCAAAAAAAAGTGGATTATTAATCTTTGGCGACGCGTGGCACTCGCTTGTTTCTGGAATATCGGGTGTCACAATGTCAATATTTATTGAGCATTAATGGCTATTTTCTGCAATGAAATTTACGATTCTTTCTTCCTATGAGGCAATCAGTCGCTGCTGGTAACCCTCGTTTGTAGCAAGTAGCGTTTATGACTAATCATGCCGCGCGAGTTTTCCCTGTAAGACCGACCCATACGGACCAAGAGGCAGCACCACGGGGAGACTTTGTAATCGACGGGCCTGTGCCACGGGGGAAAGGTCTATCTTACTATAGCTCGTTGCACTAGCAGGGCACGTTTCGCCACTACGGAAGTATGTTTTATGGCGAGACGACATTTGGTCCGACGCATGCCCTTTGCAATTGCCAATAAGGTAAGGCGATGGCCCTTGAGCGTCAAATGAAATTTTTCTCATTTCCCAGATTGCGTTTGGCCACCTTGTTTCAGAATTTTTTTTTTTTTTTTTTTTTTTTTTTTTTTAATTGATGGCTGCTACATCAACTGATGAAGCATCTGACTTAAAAAAACGCACACACACAAAACAAAACACAAACCGTGGAGGTAGAAAGCCTCTACCACCATGGACAAACCAAAAAAACCTCATAAAACAAAGCATTGATTTGGCGACAAACAAGAAAAATACTGGGATTGTGTTCTTGCAGCTCGCGAGCGAATAGCGTGTGATGTTGTTTTCTGAACACTTCAGCTGAGATCAAAGGTACAAGTGGCACTGGTCATGCTTATTCTCTATTCTCTAATTGGCATAACTCTCGCAAGTGGTCGTGCTCGAGACGTTCAATGCCCATGAATGGACATCAAGCCTGCAACTTGGCCGAAAGGTCAAGACTACATTGAATTGCATCTTTTATGTTCCCTCAGGACATGGCTATTCGCTTAAAAGTGAGACCAGGTGTCACAAATCTACTAGATCAGAAAAAATGTACCATTTGCATCCCAGGGGGGCAAAAAGAGGAAAGACCCAGAATTATCAGTAATTGCCTCAAAGTGTCAAGATGCCTGGCGTCCAATCTGATATAAATAGGATAGGTCCAGATGATAAATTATTATGTAAACTGTGACGCCTATGCTACTCTTACATTATTGGGAAGTTCATCAATTTTGCTTTAAGGTAAGGTCCCTGGAACCAGAGAATGGATAGAGTGGAACACTCTTCAGGTGCAAAATCCAGGACTGAATACACCAATTTACTGAGCAAATAACACACGCTGAAATAAACTTTGGTTTAGGCCCCAAGCCAAAGTACCTGCAAATGTTTGCAGAACATTATTTTCTTTATATGTAATTAGGCTCATCCGAGCAAAGATTGTACTAAAAGCGTTCATTAACTATCCTAAATATGTGCTGTTTTTTTATTATTTTTCTTTTTGTTTTTTATTTTTCCTTATTTTTATTTATTTATTTTATTATTATTATTTTCTTTTTTTTTTTGTTTTGCTCTGTATTGTTTTGTTTTTGTGTTTTTTTGTGCATATAGATATCATGCTCTATGTGAGGACTTGTTAGTGTTTTAGCTTGATGCTTACGAAGATAATGGCTTCATATAACCCTGGACATTAACATTTGAGCTGGAGTAATTTTCAAGCCAAATGAAAGTGTGCTGTGCACAAGCGGAACCAGGTATCAGTAAAGGTCAGCGGTCGGATGGGTGTTGCAGATAAGACTTCAACGTCAAGACAGACAAAGACGCTGGACACGATGATGGGAGCCCCAAACGGCCTTCACCCTGCTCTTCTTAAACCTGTTCTGGTCAGAATAACACTGAGTCAATAGCTGTGTTCGCCGTGGGATGAGCGCAGTACGCCTACTCACGCCAATGGAAGCTATTGCAATTATCATAATATGTCTTATCTACATTTACAGATATATATATATATATATTATATATATATGTATATCATATATATATATATATATATATATATATATATATATATATACGAGCTTTTAGGTAAAGGCCTTAAAGCCGAGGACAATTTGCCTGCGGGCACTTTTCGGCAGGTTAACCTTACAGTTTACACAGATTTTCATGGACTGTTGTGTCGAATGGCGTCTGCTTTATGTGCGTTGTCTTTATTTCCGGGCCTTCACACACAAAAAAACTTTAAAACTAGATTAAAAAGAGAAGGCAATCAGGTTAATTTTCACCTTGGCAACAGCTTCGAGGTCGTTCTGAACGGTACAAGAACGCTCAGGGCCAGGCATGCGACTCAGTCATGTAAAAATAATCCGGTACGGGTAGATCGGTGGGTGTCTTTAGTTCCACAGAATGACAGCACGCCTGGATGCTTCTGGAGATCTGTCCCTGTAAGATTGCTAGAAATGGACCAATTCAAAATCCATGTTGCAGCACAAGTGACACCAATTTGACAGTTACAGTGTTTATTAGTCTGTGACCTTATCACGCCACTGGGTCTCCTCCTGGCCAACAGTCTCCAAGAGAAGTGGTCAAAGATCATTAAAACGTGTCTGAAAATTCCCAAGAGAACTGGTCAGAGATTATTAAAAACGTAGCTGAATTTTTTTAGATATTGAGTTCTTGTGACGATTGGGCTTGAATTTCGTAACTTATACTGTAATATTATGCATATCCTAGTGAGTTCGAAACAGGCCCGAAAGGGCCATTAAATTGCTCGCAGTACCAGTATCAACTGTCTCGCAATACCAGTTTGGAAATACTGCGATTGTATGGATATATATGTGTTTTTCTCTATTGTGTTCGCAACGAATGAGACTCGAACTTGCAACCTTTATCCCCAGTCAAACTGACACATCTCCCCTTTGGCTGGCTCATAAGTAAGACACACAAACGTTATCACGCACACACGCAAAAACATGTGCACATGTATATATATATGTATATATATATATATATATATATATATATATATATATATATATATATATATATATATATATATATATATACATATATATATATGTACATATATATATGTGTGTGTGTACTATGTATGTATGTATGTATAAACGCAGCATACTCTTATTAGTTCACAACTATGCTTCCTTAAACTATACCTCAGGACCCATGCTTTTGACATTATACTCCCATCAATAAGAGATTGAAATCTTAATTCCTTGGCTTATGTGGGTAAAGTTTGGTACAAGTATGGAAAACAGCCGTAGGGAAACGACTTTTCAATCAGACCTGAGTGTGCACTGGGTAAATCGTAACAGGTCCAACAAAGAATTAAACCAAACGTTGAGAAAAGGCAATTTGCTGCTGTGAAAAATGTAGGTATAAAATGTAGCATAGTGTTACCACCTAGGATAAACACCCGGCTTCACTCAGCACAGAGCAGTACACACTTGCTGGAAAGTGCTAAAAATATGCCGCACCATTATAAAGAAAGGAAACTGAAACCAGTATTTCCACAGGGGTGGGCGTGCCGCGGTGCTTTTGTCCCATTGACTGCAAAAATACGGTGGGGTGTTGTTGGGGTTTTTTTTTGGGGGGGGGGTGTTTTGTTTTTTGTTTTTGTTTTTTTTTTTTTTTATTTTGGTTTGTTTTTTTTGGGGGGGGTGGCGGGTCTTTTTTTCTTTTTTCTTTTTTTTTTTTTGTTGTTGCTTTTGTTTTGTTTTTTTTTTTGTTTTTTGTTTTTGTTTTTCTTTTTCCTTTTTTTGGGGGAGGGGGTAAATTTGGTTATACATGGGCAGGCAAAGGCCACTTATTGGGAAACAAGTCAAATGTTTTATTTTCTTCCCTTTAACTTCAGCAGTTGCTGTCTCACACTGCGCAGAATTTCGGTAACTTATCTGCATAGCTGTGTTTAAGGAAGTGCCTCGCATCATACGTAAAACTTTGTTAATTGTCGAGTTTTATCTATTTCACTGTTCGCTCTATAACGAACTACAAACACATTCAAGCGGTAATGCTGATGGCGTAGAAGACCGGCTTCCTGACAGAGTGGATCAAACTGGATACACTTGCAGGTCGCAGAGAGTTCAAGGAATTCAAATGAGACTAACCCAGTCACTTGTTTGTCGTAGAGCGCATGGACTACACCATACCAGCTATCTTGCACTTGCAAACAACACTTCATTGAGCAATACACTGCAATCTTAATTGGCAGTAAAGATGTATATATCCGAGTTCATTACAAGTTCCAGCTTGATTCACGCCCCATCTGTCCGTCTTGCCCTGTGTTTGAGTCCCTCCCTTAATTGTGTTACCGTCAGGGTCAGCATGCTGCGGTTGTTGTGTCTGATCTTTCCTGTCTATCGTCTCGTTCCATGCAAGAGGAATTTGGGCAGGGTAGTGCCCTCCTTTCCATTTGCAAAATAAAAATATGTTTAAATGAAACCATTACAATTTACCGGTTGTGCCACTGCACTTTTTTTTGCAGTAATTTGCACTTCGTGCGCTCCGTTCGATGGAAGTGTCCGGCCCAGGTTACGCACAATAATTTACCGTCTAAGATGTCCGTTGTCCGAGGGCGTCTCCACATTAAAGTTTCGGATATGAGGGGACTTACCGAAACGGTAGTGCGTGAAGTCTCATTAGTACCGTAAAATTGGATTTTCCTTGCATGGATATGTGGCTGTGAGAACGTATGAGCCTAAGAATGAACCTTATTTAGTGGCAAATAGAGCTAGGGCGACCTATGTACCAGGTATTCGAAAGGAGGGAGATTTTCAAAGCACGTCGGCTCAAGTCTTGCGGATGTTAGCTTGAACTAGTACTATGCAGCAAAGGGGTGGCCACAGCCATAATTGAGGCTGTGCAATGGTAATTCCAAAGCGCTGATTTCACTTGTGCGGGTTTCTCAAACATCGGTGGATTTTGCCTTGATCGGGCTTTGCCGCAAGTATGTGAGGGCGAGATTAGCACTTTAGCTCGAGGCAGAGGGACTGGTATGTTCAGACGTTTTCTCTTTCATTCATTCATTCATTCATTCATTCATTCATTCATTCATTCATTCATTCGATTTTTTCCTGTCTTTGATTACTTTTTTGTTTTCTTTTATCTCTTATTCTTTCTTGCTGCTTAACTGAACGTATAGGCCTAGTACTATTTTATATAGGTGGGGGAATAACAGGTTAGCTCACCTGGAGTAGAGAGTTTGAACCACGGAATTGGGTAATAACGAACGGGAAGTGGTTCTAGACAAAAAAGACTCAAATATAAATATGACAGCGTGCCTTTTAGGGGTGCGTTTTGCATTAACAAAAAAAGGCCCAGTCGTCTCAAAACATAAAAAAAAAAAAAAAAACCGCAAGCACTTTGCACTTTTAGCATAGGTCTTAATGGAACGTTACGTATGTTGCTAAGTGTGCCTTCATCTTAGATGACAGCAGCCACGACCTACAACAATGTGGGGTTTTCGGACGATATCATTATTCCTGCCAATGCTGCCATTGTAAACGGAATGATTTTAACGGATGTCATGCTTTTAACTCATTCAGTATTAAGTTTTGACTTATTGAACAGCTCTGCTGTTCGCAGATTGGGTGACAACGCATCGACGACACCTGTTAAAAACTTTAGACATGGTAGCACCTGGATGAAAGATAAGTTTTCAAAGAACATCAATCCAGCATCTTTATATTAATCAAGACCAGACTAAGTCGACTTTGATTGAAATTGACAATGAAAGAGTTGACGAGTTTCTGAGCACCCCACACTACAAGATATCATGCTAATAGTATGTCACAAACGCAACCTGACAGTAAAGAAAAATTGAAATCATTTGTGGTTTAAAAAAAATACACAACTTTGATTGGGGATAAATTGAAATGAATGTCCTTTTATAACTTAAGACAATGTCAGTCTTTTAAACAATAATTCAGCTTCTGGATCAAAGCACAAAAGGTTTTTCAGTTGTAAACGTTTTTCGCCTTTACATGATCTTATTAAGCACTGGAGTGAATTTGCTTCATTTTTCAGGTTTTTGTGACCGTGTCCTTGGAAATGAGACCTTATCATAGTAGAGGGGTCATAAAGCATTAAAAATGCGTTAGTCCTCCTTTATAGAATTATGCTTCAACTTTTTCATCTTGTTCTGATCAGGTAGTTCAGCGAAATACCATTCTGTGCAAGGCATATAACAGTTGTTACAGATTTTTATTTTCCTTGTATGACATATACCTGTGGTTCAATTACTTAGAAAGCTTCTTTAGCCGATTTTGGTTATTGTTATGTATAACCGTGGTTATTGTCGATTAGGTTTCCCTCGCTGGAAATAGCAAATATTCTACAAAAAGGGATTTATTTAAGAAGTAAACATGACGTGTGTGCTACAATAAAAGGGTCTTTGCCAGTCACCGGATGCACCATCATAACAGATATACAGTCAGTGAATCGAGTTTAATTGCTTTTATGTACACCAAATTAGTAAAGATTGAAATCCTGAAGTACCTCTGGTAAGTACAATATTTACTAATACTCTTTTGTGTTAATATTAGATTATTTGTTATCACCAACCTAATACTCTTTTGTGTTAATATTAGATTATTTGTTATCACCAACCTACCAACGGAAACATTTACGGTATCCCTATATCGTGCTTTTGAAGATGCCCGGAATTTATATTGCGAAATGATCGAATTTGCTTCACCTGGATACTTGTCATGTTTATTTTATTATAGCTCCACGGGAGGAGGCGTATAGGATTCGCCTTGTCCGTCCGTCCGTCCGTCCGACCGTCAGTTCGTTTTTTGAGCAACGCGTCCGCTGCTGGTCTTTGGTCTTTGATCAAATCTATATTTTCTGGTCACAAAAACAGGCTCCCCCATTAGCTTAACATGCGCTGCTCTAAATGCTGGTTTATTTACAAAACACGAGTGTTATATCCGAGTATGTCTGAGCAGTCCGCGAAAATAAAAATGTCATGGAAATGACGTAACAGCCACAAAGGTGCAAAAAGTGTGTCTAGTATAGCCTATGGGCTTTATAAGAGGCCACAGGCAGTACAGGGATCAATGTGAACCCATAAGGCCACGCGTACGGGTTTACTCACGGCTCTCTGAATTTGACAGAGGCAGGATCTTTGTCACGTTGGAGGCTGGTTTTTGACTGCGTTATGTTGTCATAAGAGTGGGTTGCTCCAGGTTAGCGGTGCAGTGCTGGTGAGATCGCGTTTAACAAAAAAAAAAAAAAAGGAATGCAAGAGAACTGCTGGATCTGAAATGCCAAGACTTTCAGATGGGAGGGACAACCTTTACCTGGTGCAGTACTCGAAGAGACACAGATCCCTTTGGGCCGAAAGGTTTTCTCAGCAGTGGCGCCAGGCCGGCACCGTTCCAGCATCACGGCGTACAACCAACAGTGGACTGGTGTCGGCAAAACTGAGGTTATGCCGCCCTGCCATCTCTCTGTACTGCACACAAAGCTGCGCGGATACAGTGATGTCAGGAATATGGTGACTGAACCACAGATCAATTGATATGATTAAATTAATTCAAGCTGAACGACGTTGCACTGTATTCAGTGAATTCAATGTCATTGATTATATTAGATATAGGTGAAACTAGTAAATCAGGGGACACAAATATCATGCAATTCAAATAGGGGACCATCTTACCCCATGGCTTATAGTATTTTGCTTAACCCTTCAAAGCCTGGCCTGGAACAGAAAGCAAGCTCCCTGTGGTCCAGGCAGAGAACAAAGGATTTTTCTACCTGCCTGTGACTGACTGGAGATCCATTAATTGATACTGGAATATCAAAGAGTTTTTCCCTTAAATGTCTACTGATTGAAAATGGAAGACAAGAACATATTAATTGTAAAGACATGTTTCCCAGCATATCTATATAGCTTAACCTTTGTTATACACACACACACACACACACACACACACACACACACACATATATATATATTATATATATATATATATATATATATATATATATATATATATATATATAGTGTGTGTGTGTGTGTGCGCGCGGTATGTGTGACTGTTACTAATTTTAATCACTCAGCAGTCAGGTGCCTTGATAATTGTGTATTGATCTACACCGATAAGAATCCTTATGGCTCTGTTCATTGCAATGCACAAAATATATAGAGTAGAATCTCCAATTAACACCACCTCCATAATAAGACCATTTCTATATTAGGACCACCAATTTACAGACCCGTTTTGTTTTTCTCTAATTAAATTATATGCCCATTGAGACTACTGACCTAGTAAGACCATATTTCAGTCCCTTAGTTGGTCTTTATAGGGAGATTGCACTGTATAAGGAACTTAAAAACTCAACAGAACTGGAATTGGATATCGTCTGATATGTCTTATGGAACAGCCTAAAATTTAGCCTATTTGATTAAATACAACTTTATATCATGAACCTTGATTGCGAGACTCGACTGGAAAATCTGCAGTACGTTGCTAGCAAAAAAAAAAAAAAGGGGGGGTGGTGTTTAAACAAATAACAACAGCGCTTATAGATCACAGATGAATACCCCCAGACAGCAAAAACAGTCTGCAGGGAAATGTCTTCTTTGACAGCTTTTGCGATCTGTTTGCCTCCTTAGCACACCTTCTCTGGTCATCGGCGCCGGGGGTCAACAGTCCATCGCCCTCCAGAGAGTCTGTTTTGCAGGCAAGTGATCTCTAGGAATTAAGAGGGTAACAGAGGGCGGTGGAATTTTCCCACCAAAATAATGTTATTGTTTCGTCAAATCAATTAGGAAATTAATCATGTTACATTTATATACAAAAAAGGTTATTCAAAACTTCGTAATAATACTACGGAACACTATAGGTGACACCATCAAATGTTGAATTAAATAAGAGTAATTACAGCTTGGTCCCCTGTCACTCAAATTTGAAACACTCGAATAATCTAGGGGTAGTCATACCACAAAGGCAAGCTTTCTTCTGCTAAGGCAAACGTCTTTTGGGTCGTAAAATAGGTTAAGTCAAGTATTCTCCCCTTTTATTATTATTATTATTATTATTATTATTATTATTATTATTATTATTATTATTATTATTATTATTATTATTATTATTATTATTATTATTATTATTATTATTATTATTACCTCACGGATTTGGGGGCATACTGTCAGTAATAAATCTCTCTTTTTTTATTTTTTCCCGAAGGTGGCGACAAGAATCATAAAGGTGCAAAACGATACCTGTGTTTCTCGCTTCTAACTCACACAAATAGTAGAAAATTTAAGTCAACGGTTACGTATTAGTCTTGATAGGCAAGGTATGTGCGCCTGGAATGTAAGACTATGGTCTCGCCGCTATTGCATTGGGAATATTGTGCGATTCTTACTGGAAGAGCCATTACATTGCTTTGTTTTTTTGCGAATCAGCAAAACATGGGTCGGTCACTCTCTTATACCAGCTAAGTCATTGTATCTGAGAAGGTATTATGAAGCTTCAGTGTATTGTTATAGTTCTTGATTTTAAATTCAGAATAAAATTGCGTATGTGCATAACTACACAAGCAATGACTAGTTTCAGCTCGAGGAAAGTTTCCATACAAAAATAGCGTTGCTTTTAGGGCAAAAGGCGGCAGCTGAAGCATGTGTTATATGTGCTCTAGAATCACTGATCCACAGCGTCATCTAACAAAGATAACAAAAACGACATGGATACGTTTGTAGGTTTTAGGTCGGAAAGGAACGGACGAGAAAGAAAGTCAACATGTGGCGATATGCTAGGACTAAGTTAGCTCAAACATTCATTTTTGTCATCAGATTACACACAAGACCGTGCTTTTATTGCATCTGAAAGTCATGGAAGAATATTGAATAAGTAATTGTAACATACAGCTCCACTTTGAAAAATAATGGGGAAATTTGTTTCGCAGTTTGCCTTGCAAGCCACCGTTTAATTAAATATAATGGTCAAACTGACTAGAACAAATCAATACAACAGCGTAAGCAAGCTAGGCAGAGATATCGTACGTTATCGTTTTGGGAAGCTGCTCGATGAGATTATTTATGTGGTATGAAAGACTCCTGATGCTAAGTAAAAGCAGACGTTTGTCTGGTAAAGAGCTTACGGTAAATTTGTTGAGGCGCATGTGTCAGTTTGTACTGATCCGCAAATAGATAACCTGTCACAATCCTAAAGCTTCATTAACATGCTATAAAAATTATTGCAGCAATTAAAAAAAAAAATCATTGGAATATCCACAAAAGATGTTTTTAATATCCCGTGTTTAAACCCAATTTTGATTTTAAAACCACAATACTTTCGACACAAAATGAATGGAAATCTTCGTTAAACTCCTGAAAAATAACTACAATTCCAAAGTTTATTTCCAATTTAGTATATTAACTATTTTGTAAAGATGACCATACTCCAGAAAAGGAAGCCTGTTTTAGAATAAAGAAAAATTATTGAACCTAAACTTGCTTTATTCCTGCTCAGTATTTAATAACTTTCACCATTGGGCTCAAGTCAAGTTGTGCGTGTCGATTCATCATTCTGGCTCCAATCAAGAACTTGATGTCATCACAACTATGCTTAGTAATAAATTGGCACGAGCTGAAAAAATAAATTGCATGTTTTAAAACCACATTCATACATTCCTTTCTCTACGAAGAGCACATGTTTTTGTCGTGATTGTAAATATCTACGAGCACTCATTGGGAATATTTATTTCGCCATTATCCGTTATGAAATTCTGATTACGCAAGTCACTGGTACCGATAAGCTAATGCGTAGTGCATTGGGTAACCCTAATGGTAGGCAGGCAATCCTTTGCCCAACCAGCTGCTCTGAACATATGCTGTGTTTTCTAGCCCCCACAATTACACCTCCTTTTATTTTTTGGCAGTTCGCGCGGCCAGAAATCCGCAAGTGATTCATGAACATTCATCTATGAAGCTAACTAGCCGTACATCGAGGATTTCTAAGGTGCACGAGCATGCTTCAAAAGACGAGAAGTCTCGCTCTCAGCCCCGCCCCTGGGCAGGATAACCATCATGCTGAGGCGTCGGACTTACGCTCGGCTGTGGAAGATTGCTAGACTACAGATTTGATCTTCCCGTTCCATTGCTTCAAGCGCTAGCCAATTGATATATATATATATATATATATATATATATATATATATATATATATTTGCTCTATATAGCAGTCACAATATGATCCATAAAGCGACTGTCTTAACTAAGACGTAACCACCAGCACAGGGGTCTTGTATCTTCATTTATCACGCGGCGCACATGTACTACATAGTTACAAGATAGACAAGAGAGAGAGAGAGAGAGAGAGAGAGAGAGAGACAGACAGAGAGAGAGTGACAGAGAGAGACAGAGAGAGAGACAGAGAGAGAGACAGAGAGATGATTTAACATTGTTGCGCACCTCCGATACAAAAAGCCAAAACAAAACAAAGCAACACCGTTTGCCCCAGGAAGCTCACGGATGTCAAGCTAACTGAAGCCAGCCATCCATATACCTTGACTCTCAGTTCATCGTGTGTGGTGTCCGCCTGCAATTACGTCATTGAGATCTGGAAAATATGTGACCAGGTATCCTCCACACTCAGAGGTGATGTACCTTGAGTGGGCAGTAACCAAGTTGGTAGATGGTTCACAAAGTGGCGACATAAAATTAATAAGTATGTATGTATGTATGTATGTATGTATGTATGTATGTATGTATGTATGTATGTATGTATGTTGTTGGCTTCTTTAAATGGCTTCAACTGTCGTTCTCAGCCACACGTGGTGACTATTGGTGACCCCTAAACTGCGCTTAAGTGCACATTTGTTCGCTACATTTCCTATTCGTGAAACTGTGTGTTTACTAGTTTTATTTGTTCAAATACCTAACTAGATTGTTATCAGTCTTGCTTGAAATGGACCTTCACTTGGCTCCACCAAATATTTTCATTAGGTCGCGCCGTTACTGCTTGATGATACTAGACAATTTATAACTGTCGCATTTATAATGATAAATAAGAGCACAGCAATTTAGAAATGGCCATGTTATCGTGCCTAAGCTTGCAAATCTGTAATTTTCTCAGAAAGAGCTCTCCAGACTCCGTTGAAACATTTCGGAGATTTACCATTGATGGCTTCCTGCAAATACAATTCAATATGTAGTGTTACACCAATTATATTTACTGAACAAAAAAGTTCCTCTATGATCAAGATGGATGATAGTAACCAGTAAATTCACATTCGTTCTGACATATTTCCTTGGAAATTGGCATTGCGAAATGAAACTGAAGGTTTCTGTGTTGAGGCAATCTCATATTGACAACTTACCAGCGTATGGCTGAACAGATGCGCTTGCATTCGAACTAAAGAATCAGTATTGATTCTTCTAGCAATGCAGAACATAGTGCTCGGCATAAAATATATCCCGACACATGAGCTTCAACACGTATAATGCTCTAATGGCAACCAGATTTATAGTCTATCGTGAGATCTTGATCCAATTTTTTTGGCGTAATGACTAACTTTAAGGTGCAATATGCGCTCTTGTCAGCAGCAATAAAAGGCTGACCACACTCTATCTGATTCTATTGATTGTAAATAGGCAGCGCTATTTCCTGTATGAAGCTTATCCGATCAGCGTCGAGACCAATAGACCAAACCAGTAGGCTGATACATATCTATTTGTCTGATGTTTATCACTGGACTCCTTGTGTAAAGCTTTTAGATCCCGGATTCCAGTTTCCGAGCAAGCACACTGTATGTCTCACCTTATGTACCGCAGTTAACATTCTGACAGTATCCTGATCTTTGCAATAGGGCTGTAGGTACACTTACATTCCAAAGATTAGATGTCTATATTGAAACGGTCTGCACAGCATCTGTGCAAGTGTAAACACCGCTGTAGTTCTAGAAATTTTCGTCCACGGTTTCTTTCCCTAAAACGCGATTTGGCTTAAATTAGAAAAAAAATGAGCGTTTTAATTTCACGCCAGTAAATGCTATGTGTCAATATATAATGCAATGTACCTTTGTTCTGCTCATATTAATTTTCCGTATCAATTAACAGCGCGAGTAGGACGAAATCGGTTCAGACTCCAGAATTTCTGGAACTCGTGTATGACTCTCGTCGGTCGGCTGAGCTCAACATTCGTAACTGCACACACTCGACACTACGCGGCGTAAGTGTCACGGAATCATGTCAGTTGAAGGTGTGATTGATGGACGTCATGCTATTTCGTGTCTTACAGCATTAAGTGTATTAGCTTTAGTTTTATTTATTTATTTTTTATGATGGCTGAGTTATATCGTCCTCTCAGTTCATCTCTATCAATTTCCCTTTCATATTGGTAGCAAGCAGCGGGTCAATATCGTACGTACACTATTGCTCAAGTTAATGAAATCCCCGCAGTAGTTGGGATATTTTTGAATGAGTGTTGTGAACAAGCACTGCCCGCCAGCGTGACACACCTTTCTGTACTTTATTTGCGTTAAAGAACCCCCAAGGAGAACTACAAAGTCATCCACCATGGTGTATTTTAGGGTGAGAAAGATAGCGTGCAGGGGGATTAACCCCTTCGCCCGTCAAATCGACTGAATGGTTCAGATGATAAAATGTCACCTGCTTTAAAGTTTTCCTTACTTTCCTCCTTCTGATTGAAATAGGTAGATGAAAAACGTAGGTGTCACGACGTCGTGCTGGAGCCGATAACTTTCCTTGGCGATCGGTACTTGGCATCAAGGAAAGCTGTTAACGGATTCGGAATTTGAAAAGAAAGAGGATGGGTGGTGATCCGTGCGTTTTTCTGTCTGTTCATAACTCACATTTTCAAAATGTTTGCCCAAACCGTAAGATTGATTGATTGATTGATTGATTGATTGATCAGCAAAATCGCAAAAAAATATCGGTAACACATTGGCCAATTGCTTCGAAATTGTATGGGTATTCCTTAAGGCATCCTGGACATTTCTTTCGGCAGGTGGCTTTAAAATTTAGAAGAAATGGTTACGTTTTTTTGTGTCTTCACTATTTTTGACTTTTTCCAGAACTGCTGAAACTTGGAAGATAAGTACGTTGTGTAGGGGTTAAACAAATTGCTTACGGGATAGTGACGCTTTGGATCCCTGATTTTTTTTTTTTTTTTTTTTTTTTTGAGGGGGGGGGGTGTTTGTTAGCTAATGAATGCGTTCTGATTGACCAAAATGTAAGAAAATGGGGATTGCCATGTTACGCCACATTTTTGACTCTTCCCATACCGCCTGTCAGTTTTATTTCAAACACAGTGGGGATGTACCTTCGGTGGTACCTCAGTGAATGTGAACGAAAGGTCACGCTCCATTGATGTGTTGGATGTTCATGATTTTCGTTCATTTTCTTCTGGCCAAATCTAAAAAAAGTTTGGCCAGGTGCTTCAAAATTGCATTTTTTATGCGAAAGTTTGGAAGATCGACATGGCACTACTGGTACCGGTAAACTTACATATGTGCAGTCCCCGATCTGAAACAGCTCCAAAAACAATATATGTAGTTGGTTAGATACAATGAACACAGAGCACATCCACTGGACCATTCTATTTATTTATTTTTTGGGGGTGGGGTGGGGGTGGGGTGTTTTCAGTTTGTCTATATTTGTTTGGGTTTTTTTGGTTTGTTTTTTGTTGTTGTTTTTTTGGGCGGGGTGTCTTTTGTTTTTGTTTTTTTTGTTTTTTTTTTGCTTTTTTTTTTTTTTGTTGTGTGTTTTTTTTCTTATCTTTTCTTTTTTTGCGTGTTTCCTGTTCTGGCTAGATGGTTCGTGTCGAAGGTAGTTAGGTTCAAGTATTTTGTTTGTTTTTGTAAATTCCTGTAAGATTTTCTGCGCTGTCCAGCTGAAAATCTCTCTAGCAACATTTTCTTTCCTTATTGCGTTGTGTTCTACTTCTTTACATAAGAGACACTTATTTTGGATAAAATCTACATAGCTATTTCAAGAGATGTGTTGCAAAATTTTGCTACAATGCTCCAGTTGGACAAGCCTGACTTTGTTATTATTATTTTTTCTCTAGTAGGAAAGGGCTGATATCTTCCAAAAGTGTCTCAAATTTGTCTCCATGCTTAGCGTGATCGTGTTTGTTCATTTGGAGAGGATATTCCCACTCACTGCAGACTTTAAGCTTTGATTGCATAGTTTTGCGTCAGTGTAGCTTTGCCTCATATCAGGGTTATGGTACTTCCCAGTAACTTGGTTACTATTGACCATTTATTGAAACATACTTGCATGTATGGCCGATCTTGAAAGGTCAACTTTGGGTCGATGACTGTAAAACTCAACATTTTCTACTTTTACGTAAGGCATAGCTGTTGGATTGAAATTAAAACCTGGTAGGGGAGTACTTGAGGTGGACCTACATAAAATATGTCCAAGAGGAACAACTCTAACCTGATTTCCAAGATGAAAGTACAGTTTTGTATTTTGGTTCTACAAAAGTGTTACTCAGGCGGAGCTGAAACCGGGTAGAAAGGTATTCCCGGACAGAAAGCAGAACACGTTGTTCACAAAATGTTGCTGCTGTATACTTCTCTGATTTCTAATCAATAGGATGTATTCATATCTAAATGCGGTCCTACTCTAATACCTATTGAGCAAAAGAGGGAGCCACCTGCATCAGGTCAGATCCATGTATTTAGCATGGCCAAAAGTACTTTCTCAACAAAATGAAAAACACAAACACACAATTATCTTAAGAAAATGTATTAACATATATTTGAAACATAAAGGATGCCTAAATTGATTAGAAATGGGCTCTCTTTTGGTTGAAAAGGTGTTATTTATGGATGTTTATGTAGTACATAATACAAATCTGCCGTTATCATGGTGGAAGCATCAGTCTGTTGCCCCGGCAACACAGGGAGTGAGCAGGATCGCAGTTAAATATGAATGACTCCTATTGTTTATACTTGGTACTCATTTAATATCATTTAACCTTTAGCATAAATTCCTATTGATGTCCACATAAGTCCGCTAACATTTTATTTTGATTTGTCTATTTTCTTCTGAAAAAATACCCCTGTTGCTTATAGACAATGGTGATTACAATGGCAATTCACACGTTCGACTTCTACAAACCGTATGACAGATCCTTTTCAAACTCGACCGGAATGTTTCTTGTGTAGACTTTGGCCAAATCTTTTCAAAAGGTTACGCACCAGTAATCGTTTTTCTACTTTTCTGGTGGGTATTTTTTTTTATTTATTTGTTTTTTTATTTAAAAAACGTAGAGATTTTTTAACCCGAAAGAGCTTGATCAATTGATTCAAAATTGCCCAAGGGCGCTTCTAGAGACCCCTTGACCGTTATATCTTCACCATATGACATAGGGACATTTTGCACATTTTGTACGAATTTTTATATGATTTTACAGCCTTGGGTGACCTTTAAAAGTCAAAATGACATATTAGTATTGTTTGATTTTAGGCCCATGGCTACTATCAAACACTTAGAGAAATGTCCCTGTGGGGTTTCATTTTGTGTTGTTAGTTTTTTTGTCTCTGTAACTGATGTATCTTGGCAACAGTGGACCTTGTCACTTTTCACAAAGAGAAGAAAACGATATGACTCTAGAACTGCGGGAGTAAAGACTGAAGATTGATATTGGAAATGGTGATGTTGTGCTTAAACGAAGGTGCCCTTGATATCACTATGCAAGGATACCTTCAGTCGATGCTTCTAAGGTTAGGTGAGCAATGGACTGTCACAGTATCCTAGTTTTTTTTAGTATGAATACACATTTGCACAGGCCACATCTGCATCTTTCATCACAATAGAGAGGCAGCCCAGAAATAAGGTGGCTTCTACACTTTTTGTTGGTCTTCTCTGCTGTGAAAGACCCTGTCGTTGCACTATTAGGCTATGTACCTTACATTTGGGAATGACTTCACACAGCAGAACAACCAGATATTACTGTTCTGTATAGTTATACGCTTGGCCCATCAGATCTGAAAATGAAGCCCTTGAGGCCTCTACAACCTGGATATGGAACAAAGTTTACAAGTTGCCTGTTGTAATTCTAGTGATTTTTGTATCCAGTGTGCTTTATGTGTCATTGTCTCAGCTTGCCAGGAAAAGCCATGCTTATGCAATAACACTTGTCGCTCAGGTGTGCGGATTGGAATTGACATCGCTCAACATAGCAGTAGCCTGAAAATTCTAACAGGAAACCATATAGTCTAGAAAGGAAATTTCCTATGGCGGCCGTAGCGTAAATAATTTCGGCCAAATTCATATCGAAGGGGGGGGGGGGGGGGGGGGGGCTTTGATGACAGTGTATGATTTATGCACTTGGGGGATCTCGTAATGAGGTTGCACTTCAGTTCAAAACATATGGGCAGGGAAGACGTCACTTGAACCCGTGCAGAGTAGAGTTTTCGTGATATTATATAGAGCTATATATATTCAAAAGATGTTGAGGGGCAATCCTTGGCGTCATTGAGTAGAAGTACCTGGTGAAAAAAACCACCCCTTTTTAATAGCTGTAGGCCTTATTTGCAGATTTCATGGACAATGACGGGATATGCCGCTTGCTTGCTCGCCAGGCCAATATCCGTGATGTGCGTAGTACTAGTAAAGCAAGTCTAGGCCTACTGAGATAGACCTAACGGCTTTTTACGTCAGTTCTTTCCTATAGGCCTATTGGATAATTGTGCTCATTCGTGTCTTTGTAAGTTATTCTATGTGACATTTTCTCCAATTTGTGGTATAATTTGTACCTAATTTATTTCCCGCACTCTATACTGAAGCGGTTTTTACACCTCCGCCTTGTCGGTTGGCTGGTTTTCTCGTCGACATGTGCGCCCGCTCGTCAGCCTGTCAGTTACTGTCATGAAAGCGATAATCCCTGAACAAATCAAGCAACCACCAGGATAGGCCTACATGCACTGTGGTTCGTGGATGTATCTCATTAAAGGCTCGGACGAGATCGACATTCAGCGACCTTGACCTCTTTCAACATTGCAAGGGGTGAAGACTTTTGCGGTCGATGGGTTTTAAAGGCATTCGCCCGTAATATCTATTTCCATTACCAGTGTACCAGGAACCCTAAGCCCCAACCTGTTTCTACCGTGTAACACTCTGTAATTCCGTTTACGACTCTCATGTCACTGACAACTAGATAGTAGAAAGACCTGGGTGCCATGTAGCAAACAAGCGCGCCCTCACAATTTATACAGAACACATTTATTTGATTTTAGATTACCGGTATTAGACTATAACAAAAAACATAACCAAAAAAAAACAAACAAACAAAAACAAAACAAAACGAAAAAGAAAAAAAAAAAAAAAGACGAAAAAAACAAAAAATAAAAACAAACCAACCCGACGAACAGCCGAGACAGATGAATGTTGTACTGGAAGATGAATATGTTTTAACACATCATAGATAGGCCTAAATATCGCAAAAAGGGGATTTAATTTTACATGAAAACGTATCCTACATCTTTAAATCTCAATTTACGAAAACGTGTATATTGCTTCGTGTCACGAACGGATAAATCGTGTTATTGGCTAATGTGTTTGGAGAATGCAGATGCCACTTGACAGCTGAACACAACTTTCTGCTAGGCCTATGTGGAATAATAAAAGTAGTACCAATTGTTTCAGCCCTTCCCGCTTAAATCCTCCAGAAGTGCCCCAATGCCAAATGTTGGCTGTTGTCACGAACTAGCTGACATGTCTTTGGAAAAGCGGCATTAAAAAAAAATATATATAGATGCGATCAACCCCGTTGATACGTTCCAGTTCAACAACTTTCCGTTTTGAATAATATGAGAGGATGGTATTGACTTATGTTTTGTGCAATCCACCAAAACGACGAGGCAGAAACTTTCCTACAACATTGTAAGCTTAACTCATTCCACCCTGATGACGCTTTTTCCCGCTAATATCTAAATGTCGTCTGCTAATTGTATTTTACTAATTTAGGGATTATTTTTCAATATTTTGGATGAAACTTGCATGGAAGATCATTCCAAATTATATGCCCATGGTCAACAGCTTTCCTTGGCGCGCTCTGGGCGCATTGCGCCCAGAGCGCGCCAAGGAAAGCTGTTGACTCAGTCTTCTATCAGGGTGGAATGAGTTAAAAAAGAAAAAAGAAATTAAAGAAAGGAAATATATATATATATATATATATATATATATAACTATTACGCGCGTGTTAAGTTACATGTTTAGATTGAAAGTTCCAAGATTCTGATTCCTTGATTTTTGTGCACATAATTGAATGAAATAGAGATGGGATCTGGTCAGTTTTCCACAGTGAAGCTTATTTTTCTGATAAGGTTTTCTTGGGAGTGTTCATATATCTCGCGACAAATGAATCGAGTTAATGAATAAGGTAGGCCTAAACATTTTTACAGCTGGTTTTTGTTACTATCCTTTGCAAGCCTCCCGATAAACTGACCAATTTTGGCACAAAAGTTCCAAGGGCAAAGAAAGAATAATTAAGAAAAGCAAAGTTGCCTATTGTCAGCAATGCAGTGTATGCAATTTCAAACATACATATATTTCATCGAGCATCATTGAATTTAAAAATGTTGCACCCAGGTCTAGACTGATTATTGGCCAGAGGGTGGATCTCTTCAAAAAATGCAATATGAGACAGCTTTTCCTCCTCGAGCAAATAATCTAACATAGTGAAACCTTAAGTGTGATCTACTTACGTCGAAAAAAAAAAAATGAAAAGAAAATGCGAAAAATGAAAATGCTTTGCCTTTTTGTTACAATACTGGTGTGTGAAATAAAACTTAAATATATCAAATTTTACATCTTTGAGCATACAGAAGAGGAGATAGCATAAGAGAATACACATAAAAGCGCCTTTGCTTTTTATGTCAAATTTCCCTATAGAAGCAAAACTAAAAGATGTTTCCCAATTATCAGAATCTATAATAGGTGCGTTTGCTTACTTTGTGGGAGTCGTAATTCCACATGCGGGCTTAACCCTAAAACTCTGACCATGCCATCCTTGTAAAACTAAAGCTTCAAAGGAGAACTCCCGAAGCGATGCAGAATCAAGTCGCATCTGACTTTACAAGATGTGAAATTTGATTTCAGTGGGAGACAGGACTCTAAGTAAGGAACAGTGTTTTGCAAAAAGGCGCGTTATTATTTGTGTCTGGCCTCAGAGGAACGTGGAGGAGCGTGTGTAAGAGACAAACACCTGGGAATGCACAATTGTAGTTAGACCAAAATATTATGTTGGTAAAGGGCCATGAGTGTAAAATTAGCACTACACTTAAAACTTTTTTGTCGCACTTCGCTCATCCAATGTACCATTTTATTATGGGAGAGCGGGGGCGTGCAAAGAGCATAATGGACTATCTTTACCTGCACTCTGCTTACGTTGGCTTATTTCACGTTCTTTTAACATCAAATAGTTCTAGTAGCGACGATTAAGTCGCAGTTTTTCCCAGTGTAGCGTCTGAACAAATGTTATAATAGCAACAGAAAAAGAACGAACGTTTACTTGTGTGAATTTGTGTGAATATGAGCCCTGCCATCTGATATTCAGCATACAGAAGACAAAATTACGTTATTTATTGGACAAAGGCTCAGGACCCAGACAGCTAGTGTTACGTGTTCTTTCTTTTCAACATTGTGCTCAATATATAGATGCCTACCCTAAACAAAATGAAACATGGTCCATTCTCCCGCAATAAAAGGTAAAGTTGTAAAGCCATCTTGGCAAATAGAAGTCCTAATCTTGGCGTATTCCAGACGCTGATGGGCAAACTCTGCTCACCCGCCGAATGAATGCCTTTATCATCTGAGAAGTTCTTGAAAATGACAAAAATTTGATCCATTAATCAGAAAATAGGTTTAGCACTCAGTTGTTATGTAGTACCAAATAGACATCAGCATGCCATATCTGGCTGTTGAAACTTGCGCCTGTGTTGACAGAAAATAGCGTTTCCTAATATTAGCCAGCGTTTATTGAAAGGGCTGGAATTGCCTTTTAAGACAGAAAAAAAGAGTTAGACGACCTTTAACCTATTGAAAATGTACAATCTTGAGAGGAATAAACAAGTAAACCTTTTTACTTGATTCGTATTTTCTTGAGTCCAATTGAAAATTAAAGAGTGTATAGATTCTGTCTGGCCTCTGCGACATTCATTGATCAATAGAACGGCAAGTAACTACACTCATGCGTTTCCAGCCGCCTCTTCGTGTGTTACGCTTGTCATTTGCCAGGACTTATAACAGACGAATGTCACAGTCAAGCCGCAGTGACGCCACACGTAGATTAAAGCATGCTTCCGCCGTTATTACGAGCAGTTTCAGTTAAAACAATGCTTAATTTCTTTTGTCTTTGACAGTATTTGCGGTAGCTGGAATTACACATTTGAGGTGTTCTCGTTTTTACAAAACGCACGCGAAAAAAAAAAAAACAAAAAACAAAAAAAACGAGCTTCTAACCTGGACGGCCCTGGACAACGTGTGTCGTCCGAAAGACCTGTCCTGACCAATACACCGGTAGATCAGTAGTAGTAATAATAATAATAATAATAATAATAATAATAATAATAATAATAATGATGATGATGATGATGATGATGATGATGATGATGATGATGATGATGATGATGATAATAATAATAATTTATTCTCTGAATCTACCCCTTTATAACGGGGGCTACTGCAGGCGGGATAGAACCTGCTGCACGTCAGCCATGTGAGTAATTTTATAAACATATATATGCACATTCACCTACATAAAACAATGTCACTAAAAGCATGTGACAATTAAAAAGAAAAGATTGTACTTTGAGACCACCGCCCCACACCACAGTGAAAGGACGGGTCCTTGTCGCATATATATATACATCGGACACCTTTTACATGTACAGCTGTAATACGAATAACCCAGCATAGTGTTAGGCTGGGTCTCTCCCCGGCGGGCTGGGCTGACCCGAGAGCTCCGAACCATGGAGCCCTCGAGTTAACCCGCGGCGCCATATGAGGTACCCCTGTAGTGCCTATCATTGATGAAGTATGAAAATCAGCAGATCCATACTACATGCACAAAATATAAAACAGGTTGAAATGAAAAAGATGCACAGGTCAGTTCGGGGAGGTCTTTGCGAGACTCACGCCTATATCCCCACACTTCAACCAAATATTGTTTTGAAATTTCGTCAAAAATATTCACTGGAATCTCGCGAAAGTCATAAGCATGTTCGCCTTAAAATAGGCATAGTTTTGCTGAAGAGGATGCACTTGTGAATTTAAACCACACGTCGTCAGCACCTTTAGACCTTAAAGTTTGTTCTGATTGGTTGTAGCATTTCATTCTGATGGAATTAAGACAGGGCAGAGGAACAAGAAATGGACCGGATCCTCAGCGGCTTCATTACACAAGTCGCATCTAATATCTTGCTATAGCCCCAAGCAACCTAGACGGGCTTTAAACTTGAGTCTTGTGCCTTAGAAATTGTTTAAATGTGACATATATTTTTCCCCAAAAGTGGATCTTTTCATTGTACGGCACCAGTACAAGAGCGACTTTTCACCAATATCCTGGAAAAAAAAAAAGGAAAGAAAAAGAAAAAAAACCGAAAGAGCGTAGCTTTGTAAAGTAAGTTTCATGAAGTGTTCTAGCCATGTATTCGTCTCACTTTTAAAGGCACTGTCTGGACCAACATTCTTGAAGACAGAGCTTATTTCTGAAAAAAAAAAGGCCAAACTGATCGTGAACCCTCAGAGTACTTGCCCGGAATGACCGGGAATATCTGCTAACATAAGCGTGTGTCTAGTAAGTTGTACTTCATTCTGTGAAAAAATTTGATTTGGAAGCGGTCCAGAATAAGCTCAATTGGGAGCCAGCTAAGCTTGCCTAAAACTGCTGTCATAGCCGGCGTACTTTTAACTTTCAGTTGTAATTGAGCGACCCTTTGCATTGTGTGGATCGAACAGCTGGTGCACTGCAGAGTAACCACCTACACAAGGAGTACATGGGGGGGGGGGGAGTATTATATTTGTATGATAATTTTCGCATTCCTTTATATGATACAATAAGTAAATACCACCGTAATTTTCATGACTTCTCGGACGACCAAAAATTAGACGCTATTATTAAACCTGATACTCTCATTGTTGGAGCTGTAGCATCGTACATATACCGTTCCGTCGAGTTCAGGAGAATGCGTCTCCTAAATGAGCAAGTCTCCTGAACCCGACGGCCGAGTATATATAGTCTGTACAATTATTCATGTACAGGGTTTACTGTGTTTTTTCAGTACCTAAATTTCATGTATATAACTTCTTGCCAATTTTAGTTTATCTATCCTTCTGACATGTAAATTGTATATATTTGCTCTTATTATATGTATGATGAGCAATTTTACTATATGTACTTTAATTGTATGCTATGAGTCCGTTTGGGCAAAAGAAGCAATAAAGCACTTGTATTATAGCTCAATCCGATTACTATGATTGTTAAACAACACAAAATTTAAAGTACTAACAAATGTAACTCTCCTGACATCAAGTGCAAGCAGCATAATTTAGCAGAGACACCACTCCCAGTCCTTAGTTCTTGTGTAACATTTGAACAAAGTGGTTTCTTTTTTCTTTGGACACAAAGCGCACTTCTACTCGTGGTGTGCTCGTATCTAATGTTTCTTGTGGTGGCATTATAGCTGCCAAATAAGTTTTGCCTTCTCCCCGGAAAACTTGTTTCTGTGATGTACAAAACAGTTACAAAACCAAGTTGCCTAAAAACAGTTGTAAACTTGCTTATGGGGGTAGGTAAGTAATCTATGACAACAATTGATATATTATAGAGATGTTATCTTTACAATAAGAAACGCCAACAAATTAGCCCAGCTGATATCTAAGTACTTTTCAAATAATATTAATGGTCTGGTTGCTGACTTAAAGTGGACAGCAACATGTTTAAATAAAATTAATTCACTAGTAACACTTGGAAACAAAATGAAGGTTTTGTTTACAATTCAACATAAGAAAACAAGACGGTTATTTATTTTATTTTTTATTTTATTTCATTATTTTTTTCTATTTTTTTTTTTTTATTCTCTGATGAAACCGGTCAGAAGAACCAGTCAGTCCAAACAGTCAGTCACAAAGCTGTCGGCTTGGTCATTTAACATCACTTAGCAAAGTTAATGAATGGATCTTTCATCCTCCGCACTGATTTGATTAACAAATCGGAAATCTCTTTTTCTAACGTTCCAGACGGTATTTGCCTTATCTTATGTGTAATTCATGTATGCGTGTAGATGATATACATGCTGTAACAAAAGCGATGACTTTTCCAACTTAAGGGAACTTAGTCTGCAGCTTTTTAACGCACCATCAACTCATTGAGCCAGGAGTGTATCAAGGAAAGCTGTTGACAAAATGGAATACTGCGTATACTCTTAATGAATAAAAGATAAAAATAGCTACATTTCGGACGTCAAACACTTGTATGCCCATGAGGGAGGTAGTGTAGTGTAGGGTTAATGGCGTTCTTCGATACAGTACCACGCTTTCAAGATGCATGTGATCGTGACTCAGAATTTGCGCGTTGCGTCGCAAATAGCAGACACTTCCTTTAGTGCTTACAACTGATGGTTCCCATTTGTTTCCGTCTTTTGGTAACTTTGCCCCTTAACTCCAGTCAGAACACACTAAAACTTGAACACTTTTCAATTCCAATGACCCTATTTTTCCAGTATACCCGTCTCTGGATCATAAAAGAAAAAGAATGTCCAAATACCGGATAAAGTTGGAGACCAGTAAAGAACATAACTCACAACAAAACCCATATCAAAAAGAAACGTCAAAGACATTCTTAATTTCGTTTCCCTGTTCATATTTAAAACGTAGTGCACACACGTTGTGCTGTCCTATATGTTGTCAAAAACCATGCAGAAGACTTGCTAGGATAAATTTTTCATATGTCACGCAGAGTGATGCAACAAACAATCTCGGCAAAAATGAATATCAATAAAATACTATCCTTTTACTATATCTATAGATAGTAACCCCGATCTTATTATGCATGAAATAACTTCGTTTTAACATGCATTCCCCAGCAGGCATCGATGGATGCAGATTCTTGCGTATACTAATCTCTTCCGAGGGTGAGCCTATTACGGTAGCGCGCATGCGTGGCAGGGTAAGGGATTTACTTTTGGTTGTGACATCTAAGATGTGATTCTATCAGGATATCTCTATGGACTTAACTCTCAAGAGCATTGTTATCGCAATGTTCCCCCAGGTTTTGAGACATTCTGTTATAAATTGAGTAGGACACTTAGACATTTTGTTTGCCGTTAATTGCCTTCCCGGCAAGAAAATCTTTGTGTTTCCTTCCATTTACATACTAAAGTACACTTACAATCATTCTCCCCATAAACAATAAAAGCACATATCATGATATGACAGCGTATCTGTGACTTTTTTCCGAATAGGTATCTCCGTATCATATGTCACACCTTCCAAAAATCCTTTCGAGTAATTACGATTACTGAGGCGATAATCTGAGTTTCCTCTGTCTTATTATAGCAAAAATGCGATATATTATTGCTTTGTAAACCCGTTTCGTAGTTACAACTTAATCAGCGTAATATTAATTGTCAGGAAACACTCAAGACACCTTCCAATAGATTAGAGAACTTCGCTCTTATTTCATTGAATTTCGCACCCACACAAAAAAAATGCGCTCGAATTTTTTTCCTGCATTACATTATTCGTGATATCTGTGCTCGAGGGGTAATCTGTAAAGTACGATTGGCATTTTTGGTTGCAAAGTGAGATATTGCGTTTAATCGGGTTTGTCCCAGAAAATGGCATTTTGCGGAATATTGATATCTACATTGTTCTTGTAAGTTCTTATAAGGGCAAGGTAAGAATAATGATATTAAGATAGACGTGTAAATACATTCGCCCGACTGCAAGCTATCATATTGTGGTCAGCAGGGTCATGTCGTGGGCTAGGGGAGAAAGCCTGTGCACATGCAGTTCTTTTAAATAGACCACACGCGTATTCTAAACGTATATTGACTTAGTCTTGTCGCTTATGTCTATGGTACAACGGCTGAGCCATTTAAACACCGAAATATGTCACTGGGCTTTTCTAAATATCATATTTACCGTAGCTTATGCAAGGTGTGCACAGTCTTTCCAATACCTCTTGAATCAGTAAGAGCCTGGAAGTCTTTAATGCAAATCTGAATCCTACTGTCATAAAAGGAAGGCAACAAATATCTTACGGATACAATGCGTGTGCGCTCTACCAAGATGCACGGCAGGTTTAACACTATGGGTGTTTGCCAGCAGGGCTGTGGCATCGATTGCTAGCTGCAAGTTTTTTTTTTTTTTTTTTTTTTGTTGTTTGTTTGTTTGTTTTTTGTTTTTTTTGTTGAGTATCCCAGAAACATTCTGTTACATTACATTCAAGCTATAGCAAGGGATTTTGTGGGTCACATTGTGGTTCTTTCGCACATGACATGGGCTCTGCCTTTGATTGCGTGAAGAGAACAAGGAGTGGATGCCGTTTACAAGGTCACCGCATCAGTTTATCGCAATCAAAAGTTAATTACATCTATTTAGAAAATGTTGTTTTTCTTGCGTGACGGCAGCAGTAGGCGATTTGGATCGTCAGAAAGTGGTCTACTTAAACCGCTGTCGATCACGATGAAATATAGAGCCCCCACGTCCACCTCGAACGCGAACAATTTGACAGCTCGCCGCACAGGCAAAGGAAAAGTGACTAACGTCAATCACGTGCGGCTCTGGTGACGTCATCTCCGTAATTCTTATTAGACTTAAGACAAAGTTCCTAATTATTCTTTATTATGTCCGTATTAACCCCTTTCCGATCGTGTATGTGTAAGATTGAGTCAACAGTTTTACCGGCATCCCTATGGACGCCAATTTTTATGTCCAAACCGTATGCATGTTGTTGACACAGGCGGTCGACTACTTGGGTGAAGGGCATGACACATGGCCCCCTAGTGCCAAATAGTCTGGTAACTCCCTGGTGCTAGAGGTACGAAAACCACAAAAAAATTCACTTCCGGGAACAAAGAACAATAAGTTTGGACTTATAAATGTGCCACAATTTCATCACAAAATTAATTTGTCTCTACACTCGAGAGGTGATAAATGAATAATTGATAAATTTATAAATATCGAGGTTAAAAACGGGTTTCTAGAAAATTACGAATATGCAACTCCAACCCAAGAAAGCACTGGACAATTTACCTTTAGGGGGCGCACGTGTACATCCTCCCACGCATCCAGTCACCACTATTGAGGAAAGAGTAATAAGAAAACAGAAAAATAATCAGACGACCTGAAACGCCACTGGTCCCCCTCGACCGGTTTCGCCGGGAAAAAGACAAAACACTCTATTTCCCTCGATCGTCCCACAAGTTCAATTACTACATTTATTACAGCCTATATATGATTGACGTATCACGAATTCCTGACAGTTTACTGCGAGAGATGATTTTATAGCATTGGCTCGGGGAAGGCAGCATTAAAAGTACAACGTCAATCGGTTCTTGTCAAACCATTTAGAAAATGGATATCAGACACAATAAAGCATAATTAGCCCGGAGCTGAGGAAGGCAAACATTGATAGATGAGAACATATATGTCCATTTGTAACTATCTTTAGCAGTCGTTTCTGCCTCTTCTTGCTGCCCTAGCGTACATTTAAATTAGTGTTTCGATTTGCTTTTAAGGGAACAGGTGAATAGCTTCGCAGCGGGGAAAAAAATCAGACAAGTTAATATTCTTATGGACCTTTCTCTTTTTACGACGTGTGCGCGTTTGTGTTAAATATGTCTTATCTTTGGCTCATTATTTGCTGGCAAAATATCGATACGTTTATCCTCTAATACATCAGTTTGTTATATCATGATTACAATTGTTTCTTTTATTTCCCATGTTTGATATATTATTGGCGACAGCCGATTTAGCATACCTGTATTCCTGCCAAATGTAAGCTGTATTTTCCAGGAAGTCTACTTAGCAGGGAATATTTTTTTCTATCCTTTTAATTAGATTTTATCGATGTGACAAACAGCTGGGAGGAGAGGAACGGATATTAAAATACGTGTGCACTATTTCAGCCAATTGGGATGCAGAGTTGCTTCTCTTTTGGCCAAGCAAGAGAAGGTCCGTCCAATAACTCAGTGTGGGCGATGCGGATGGTTTTATTTCTAATTTCTATTTGAAGTATAATAAAAACAATTTTATTTTCAATAGTGTTCACATGAAAAATTAAAAACAAACAACAACAAAAAAACAAAAAAAAACAAACTTTTATTCATGGAAAAGAGTGTTGCTGAGGAGCAAAACGCAGACATAAGCTGTACACGTTTGGCGTTGGAATTCTATCGGCAAGAGCCAAAGAAATTTGGGCGCCGAGTCAAAACAAGCGGGAACAAAATGGCGTTAGTGTTGGACAACAGGGACCGGGAGCGTGCATTCTGCAGCAGCATCTAAATTCATTCATGCGATGACAGTTACTCGCTGGATGGTGGTTGTGTCCTTTTGATTCGATATTTTAAGACGGTTATAGTGACATCATTATTACCAATTACGCCGCAAAAGATGCCAGAACAGAGGGAGTTTGTAGCTGTTGCTGAAGAGGCGTGTGAGAGACTTGTATTTGGAAGGTAGTTCAACAATTAACAGACATCCAATCAGAGCCTGCTGCCCCAACATTGTCTACCTGATGTCGTAGTCTGCATTATGGTCCTTGGCGGATCACTCCGAGTGCTTGCACAAGGAGTGATCCATCCTGAAATGAGGCTAGTCTGATTTCTTTTAATTCCTACGTGGCCAGTATTACTTTTCTCCAATAATTACAGCTGCAGTACTATTTCTCTTCAAAATAAAAAGAAAGATAACCAACAAACTTGGTTCAGTCAGTTTACTTCACCGCTTCTTAAACTTCCCAAATGTAAGTGAAATGTCCAGTTTGTAATCATGACCTTTAACATTAGCACCAGAAGGACATGAGTAAGTTTATCTTCCAATTTGATTTCCACAATTTTTTTGTACAGTGTAGTTGTAACTAGAAAAGAAGACTTGCTTCAGAAGCAAATTGTCTGTGTGCTATAAGCGCGTAATTGGATTCTGCTGTTCTTCAAGCCTAAGCATTTATGGAATGACGGACACCTCTACCTCGTTTACCGTGTCCAAATGACCCTGATTAGCATAAATTAAAATTCTAAAATATATGTTTGTGGTCCATTCGATGCCCTAATACCATAAACCTATAAAATGAAGTTGGACTAGCACCTCTATCTACAATAGTTTTGAAACTTTTAAATTATACTTTCATGATTTATGATGAGAAGGTAGAAAGGATAGAAAATGTATTTGAATGCTGAATACAGGTTCAAGAAGCTTCTCCTTTAAATTTTAATTTCATAGGTCACGAAAGAATTAATTTTCCCTCCCCGTTGCCTGTGTTGCGATTCGTCGTCACTGCGCATGCCTAACGATAAATTTCGCGTTTGAAATGTACTTATTTGTGGAAGAAGAGTAAGTTGGATGAATCGTCTGTAAATGACGCTACTTGTAGTACATGTATATATACTTCTCGCATTAGCGAGGTACCAGTCACGAATTGTGTAAACAATAATACCACCCCATCACCGAGCCAATGAGAAGTTTTCTTGCTTGCATTGAATGAAAACATGGCGAATGGTCAATCCCGCTTCGCAGAGCCCTATCCCTACGAATGTGTTCAGTCGCTCTCCACTCGATATTTGTGATTCTTAAACACAAGTCGTATGACGTTGAGGCATGCCTTCATGGACTTTGTTTTCCAAGCTTCGACTTTTTTCACTACCCATACAACTCCAAAACTCTGAAAACAAGGCATTGCAAGCATTCCATTGATTGCTTTTTAAACAGTTGCTAGCCAAATTATCAGCAGATATCTAAGTACCGACAGATTGAACGAAAGATCATCGTCAATAAATAGAGAATGAGAACAGTAATTTCTTTCGTTACCGGATCAGGATCATGGAAAGTTTTAAGATACGCTAAATAAGCTAGGCTGATCGGCCCCTTATGCATTATATGCTGATCGTATTCAGTGCTGCAAAGTATTGACACCGATGAAGAATGAGGCAGCTGTGATTGCCCTGTAAATGATATCGAGGCTAATCAAACGCATGCGCAATGCCTTTTCAGGATGGCCAGCATTGCCTGGATTATTAATAAAACTTGTTTAGAAACAGCTAATTGACGTGTCACTCAGGAGCAATCTTAACAAATCTTGAATTACAAACAAAAAAATCTCACTTTTTAAAACAGTTTTTAATTTCTATTTTTTATTTCTTTTATTTTCTTTTATTTTCTTTTATTTATTTTTTTATTTTTTTTGTTTGTTTTTGTTTTGTTTTTGACTGATTAAAATTTGCCTTGTTTCCAGGCACTTTGATACGATTATTAAGGCAGAGCATGTAATCCAACAATAAACAATTGGTGAAACGTACAGAGCTACCCTTAAAGCGAACGGTGTGTACACTAGCAATTATGGTTTACTGTATGTACCCGGTAGATTGTTGTAATATATCAGAGAAGTTGCTAGTTGGGCGCTAATTTTAAGCATTCAATATGCGCCTTGGGAGGCTGTGGACTTGTATCATGGGTCGTACCTATTGTGGTCCCTATTCATGCAGAATACTTACACAAATACATTGCGCAAATGACATTTTGGTCCAAGTGTCTTTTTTGGGGGGGTGTGTTTTTTTTTTTTTTTTTTTTTTTTTTTTTAACTGCAAAAATATATCTGTGTACTATGTATTTATAACCGATGAGTCTGTAAGGACGGAATATGCACTTCTGAGAGGAAGTTCTTCTGGCTGTGTCTCAGTTGTGAATGTAATTTGGTGGCTTTGTGTTTCCGTTGCATGCCGACTCGATATGAGATCTTGCATATCGTTATACATGTGAATTGTTCCATTCTTGCTTGCGATGCAAGTAGACTTGAAGTTTCACTGCACTAGTAATAAATCAATTCTGTCTGCTGTCTTGCTGAAATTGAAATACGAAAATTGATGTTTTCATAAAGCAAAATTTCATTTCTGTTTAGAACGTGATTTTTTTTTTTACATTGAAAAGCACATTTCCGCAAGTCAACCCTAATGGACCATGGTGATCAAGAATCTGAAAGCATGAACCTTCAAGACAAAAAAGAGTTGTTAACATTTAGGTTGACTTTGCGGAACGCACTTTAAACATCGATCGTTTTCGGATACACTTTACTTTGAATGAGAGTTTCCTCTCCAACATGTCGCCTGAAAGGTCTGTTTCTTTCAGAAATCATGTTTGGTACAATGTTGTTGTCAACAGTCGTGCATGTCAGGAAACTGTCATTCTCAAAGCGTGTATGTGCCAAGCTATTGGTCATTCCAGCAAGAGACGCCCTTTATGTTACTTTGTGTACAAAGAAACTGCGCAAAAGGAAGCCTCCCATAGGCACAAGCACGAGTTCATGCTCCATCTCCAGTAGGCCCATTGGCTCCTTGGTGTAACCAGGCACTTTCACTGTCATCCGAATAAAGCAACTGGAAAAGGTTTTTTTTTGTTTTTGTTTATTTGTTTTTGTTTTTGTCGGCGTTTTTTTTTTTTTTTTTTTTTTTTTGGTTTCTAACTGAGGCTCACACTAGTAGTATATCATTAGGCCAAAAATAACCATCATCATGCGCGCCCACCAGACATTATTTCCCTCTGCATGCGCATTTCGGGCTTCGCTTTAGACTTGCACAAGTCCCTGGTGCATGTCCCTATTTTCCCATCCCGCGGTCCCACCCAGAAGTGCGATACATTTTCCCCTCCACAAAGTTTACTGAATAATATTATGCCAACTATACGCTGTTATTAAGTAGGTCCTACTGTTATCATTTTTTTTAACTGGTCGACACTGCCGCCGTGTCGGTTTCAACAGTAGCAGCTATTGAGTCCTGGTCAGTTCTAATCCCATTATCATTGCGAGTGGAAAGTGGTCTTAGATGAATGCATGGCTAGTCACTGGCCACTCAAGCGAGACAAAGCTGACCGTCTCCCTCCGGCTGACGCCCTCCGCCTGACGCGGTGCACTGCAATTAATCCTTCATTACACAGTGGCTCAATTAACAGCTTCTGAAGAGGAGTGCGTTATGACCGCTCGCTTGTCTGTGTGATAAGAAACACAGTGAAGACCGCCCGGCGCTAATCATCTGGAGTCAATGATTTCTGGTTATATACACGTTCCACGCCAATCAGCTAGGCAACTTGAAGGGTCTACCTGTATTGTAACAGAATAAGGCTAACACGTGTGTTTACTTAAAATTTAATTTGGCAATGAATTTGATTTTAAATAAAATACGGAAGACAGTCCAGTGAGACTTGAGCAAGTCTGGTTTCGCTTATGTTCCGAAATTTAATCAAATGTACTATCAAATGATGTATGCACGGTACCATAAAGAGTTAATCTGAACGCAAACATATCACATCGATCTGTGTTTTTTCCATTGCCATCATTTCTTTTGGCACCAGGGACATACCATACGTTTCGGCAACTACCTCTCCATTTAAACAATTTAAAGAAGGTTCTACTGAATGAGGTTAGAAATTCACATGAATGTGCCTTCTGTTAGAAATTCACATGAATTTGCCTTGTGTCCCTGTGGAAAACCGAAGCTCAGTATCTTGTGCTGTCTCCATATCTGAAAACATATACTTGGAAAACTAAACAAGATAAAATGAAACTAGAAAAGAAGACTTGCTTCGAAGCAGATCTGTCTGTGTGCCTTCAACAGTTGTAAATATTAAATGCTACAAATTTTGTTCTTCGGTACTTCACATTCCAGTCAGCTTATGGCTAGATGAAACTTTTAAAGGCCAAATGACCTTGACCTTGGAGCTTTAGATGTCACATGTATATTACCAAAAAAAAAAAAAAAATAAGAGCAGGGTTACGTTACCTGCAATTTGAGCTCCACATGACTGAAAGTGAATGAAAATCGACCAAGTTGGGACTAGATGAAAATTCAAATGCCCAAATGACCTTCACTTTTCGTTTTCAGATGCCACATGTAAATTACAAAAATGTTCAGTGTTACAATATGTATAGGTTATTGGATTGGCGAGGTCCAATAGTTTATTTATCGGGGCATTTGTTCACGTGAGATGGGCGAGGCTTTAGCCGATCCTGCCTCACGTAAACATGCAAATGCCCCGTTAAATCAACTATTGGGCAGCAGCCAATCCGATAACTTGTTTATTTCCCCGCGCATCTCATGAACCACGCCCCTATCAATCAAAATTTTGATTATGTATTGTCCTTGTGGCCAGACCACGGAACCCCATTTCTGGGCACGTCCCGAAATAGTCAGCAACGCATTGCAATCCGCCACGCGCTTAAAATGTAGCAGAACTGTGAGAGAATCTGAGCATTTTTTGTAGGCGTGTTAGGCCTATACGTTATAAAGCTGCTATGTAAAATTACGCCAGGCGAAAGGAAAGTGTGGTCAAACGTGGAATAAAATAAAAAAAAAAAAAGCGCAAAAAAAAAAAAAAAATCCTCGAAAGACTGATGTTATTGCTAAACCCAAGAGTGAAATTAAAGGAGAGAAAATCGACGCAGTTAAAACTGCAGTTTGGTTTGCTCTTTCCGACAAAACACTAGTTTTCAATACCTTCAACCTCAGTAGGTGACATTGACAATGATACACTATACGATCTTGTAAAATAGTGTCCGAAATTGTGTACTTTGGATCGTTAGTCAGCTGGTAATCGGATAACTACCTTTGAACACTTTTGATGATACAAAATAGGTTAACACGTTTGTTTACCAAAAAAACAAAAACAAAAGAAAAAAAAAACACCAACAACCAAAAAAAAAAAAAAAAACAAAAAAAAAAAACAAAAAACAAAAAACAAAAACAAAAACAAAAACAAAAACAAAAACAAAAACAAAAAACAAATTGTGGAGTTTTGCCGTTGCCAGCCGGTGGCAATTTATTTCCAGTTTATTGTAATGTTGCCTGTTGCCATGTCTATAAATGAACGTAGGCTTGGGTCACTTAGAGCACGTGCTCACAACTGAATAAAAATATCTTTTGAAAAGGCGTTAATTGGTTGTTTTTGAATTTGACAGCTGTTAATTAGATAGCAGTGCTCCAGACAGTCCCGATATCCAAGATATTGAACAGCTTGGAACACTGAACGTCAAGGCGTTTTTGTCTGAAGGGGAAATAACTACAGTTAAAGCCCAACATGAACCAAATCAGATGAAAATTGTCTAAGTCATAGCTAGATAAAAGTTTCAAAGGGTTAAATCATTTACCTTTACCTTTGACTTTAGATGTCACATGTAAATTACAAAAATGTGCAGTGTTACCATATCAATAACTTAAAATTGGATAAAAATTGTCCAAGGTATGGCTAGAAAAAAATTTCAAATGGTAAAATGGTATTGACCTTTGACCTTTAAAGGTCAAATTTAAATTTTAAAAAATGTGCAGTGTTCCAATACATATAAATTGAGTCCAACATGATTAAAATTTGGATGAAAATTTACAAAGTGATAGCTAGATGAAAATTTCAAAGGTCCAAATGACCTTGCCCTTTAGAAGTTACATGTCAATTACAAAAATATGCAGTGTTCCAATGCCTAAAATGTGGGTCCAACATGATTAAAATTGGATGAAAATCAACCAAGCGATGGGTAGATAAAGGGTTCAAAGCTCTAAATGACCTTGACCTTTGATCTTTAAAGTCATATGTACATAAAATTAAAATACCTACACTTTGGCCCCAACATAGTTAAAATTGGATAACAATTAAGAGAGCTATGGCTGGATGGAAATTCCAAACACACCAAATGACTTTGATCTTTAGAGGTAACACTTAAATTGTGCAGTGTTACAATGTGTACAATTTGAGCCCAGCATGATCAAAATTGGATAATGATTGACCGAATTGTGGTCATGAATCTTTTGATAATTCCTTTCCAGAAATATATACTTTAAAATATTCGCATTTCTTAAGCAACCATCCCACCCTAAGGAAAGCTGTAAACCTCGATCTTGTTGTCGTGATAGGTCTCATCTACAATCCTTATTCAACATGACCTTCATTACTGTTGAAATTAATCACTAAACAATGAAGCAGACGACACTTGACCACAAGTTCGTTTTGCCCGGTTCAAGTCCGAAAGGATTAGAGTCTTAAGCAATTAATGTACACATCTATGTATAACAAGAGCAGCAATTGAATATTGCGCCAGTCACACAAATTAAACCTGTCACTGCTGGGCTTTTGCTATTTTCAGCGATTCGTGTTGATAATGGTAAATGCCACTCTATAAAAATCTTGGCCTTGCTAAACATGTCAGGTTCAGGATGCAGAAGCAGGATTCATTTCGGATTCACGAGGCACAACAAGAGGATGCCCACAGCTCTGGTGTGAGATGCCGTCTCATGGCCCTTTGAACACCGTCTATTTTCAGGGATGCTTCGATGACCACTTCCCAAAGTACCAATAAGAGACTGATAATTGGCTCTACAAGTGAGATTTTAGCCAATGAAAAGTATTATTTTAATCTTGCGCTTATAATATGACTTTTTGGTTTTCTTATTTGGATTGTTCGTTTATTTCCGTGTATACCTGCGCTTTAATGTACTTTCCCCGGTATGGGGGGGGGCGGGCGGGGGGTTTATTAAAATTATTATTGCCAATGCGGTCATGGATTCTCAGTTGACTCTTATCTCTCAGCAATGGCCATGCAGATGAGTATCTTGTACAACTCGATACCAGCATGGTAACGTCGTTATCTCACCCTAAGAAGCTGGGGCATTCGATATATTAACACCGCCCATCTGGATGATATCCTTCGCGTTGTTTTCCTGAATTATCTGAAATTTGTATAACATTTAGACCTCACAAATTAGGACTCCCGAAATTAGGACTCCCTTTTTCCCCAGTAGCTGCAGTTGGCTAATTATCTTGATTTGAAATTAATCAGAACGTATAAGGTGGGGAGGCTATATCCTTGATTCTGTACCTTATTATGTCATCTGATTTATAAATTGCGAAAGATAGGCATGTGTTACAAACTTCTGGTGGGTTCTTATACAGAGTGCAGCAGCTATCTTTTGACATTTTGTCGGAAGCTGTCTCAATATTTCCCTGGATGTAGCCCCTGTAGGGTACGACAGCTATACCATTGTTTCTGTGGCTTATTATCTTCTATAATTTACACATTAGTAAAATGCGGTTGCGTGTTACAAACTTCCTGCGGGTTCTTGTACACAGAGTGCTGCAGCCATCCATCTGACTTTTTATCCAGAGATAGGCATTATACTATAGGTGCACAGTAGTATTGGTTTCTTCGGCTAATGATATCCTTTCCTGTCTTCAAAACTATAATAACTAGAGGTGCCATACCAACTTCAATTTATAGTTTTGTCTCGTTGAAGTGTCCAATGAACCACGAACAAAAGTTGAACAATTTTAATGTATGCTAATTTTGGAGAACTGTACAAGTTAAAATATTGAATATCTATAAACCATTACAACTTTTCGGAGATGCCATTTCACTTCAATTTACAGGTTTGTGCTGTAAACGCATCTGGTGAACCACAAAACATTTGTGAGATTTTAATTAATGGAAATAAGAGGTACTATAAAAGTTTAAATGTTCAATATCTTCAAAACTATTGTATGGAGAGGTGATTTCCACCTCCAGTTCATAGGTTTGTGCGGGGTGCATTCGTTGAACAACGAAAAGCTGGACACGTTTAATTTATGCTAATTAGAGGCACTTCGAAATTTTAAATGTTGAATATCTTCAAAATTATTATAGACAGAAGTGCCTTTCCAAATTTAATTCATTGCTTTGTACCGAGGGCTCCTTCGAAAATAAAATGTCAAAAAAGTTGTAGCATTTAAGTTTATGCAAGTTTTGAAGGCATACAGATAGATTGGTTTTGAAGCAGATCTTCTTTTCTAGTTCATTAGGAAAAAAAACACCGAGCTTCCTGAAACATCGGGCTATAAGTCAGAAACTGTAGCAGGTAGCCATCTGCGAGTTTTTCATGCCAGAGAGTCTTTACCTAATGGATGTCCCGTGGCATTTTAACATTTGCCAATTTATCTACCGATTGAGTTTCTGTGAAAGGACAGTTAATCACCCTTTCCCCTTCAGGGGCAACTTCTACAATATTTACAGTAGTTGCCCCCCCCCCCCCCCAAAAAAAAGGAAACTTCATGCCTAGGGTTTTTTTTTTTTTTTTTTTTTTCGTTTGCAGTGAACTTTAACCTATGAAACCACCTAGGAGGACTATCTGAGGCCGAGGCAAATAATCTTATAACTATGAATTTTAAAATCATTCAATTAATATATATATATATATATATATATATATATATATATATATATATATATATATATATATATATATATATATATATATATGTATATTAAATGAATGATTTTAAAATTCAAATTTTCACATGCCCACTAGTCAATTAAACTCAGTATTCTACAACTCGTTCTTATCTTATGTCAGATAACTTAGTATTCCAACCAGTGACGAATCATATATTTTCAGTTCAGTCATACCTGTATACACCATTCATTCAAGTGCCTATTTAGTGTTATAACATAATTATGTAAAACATAACTCTGGTCGAAAATGTAGCTTTTCTCAGCGGGAACACAAGACATTCATTGTAGTTGCAATGGTGCTTGGGCGAGTATCATTCGACAAGAAAATACCCGTTATGTTCGGACATATCCCTGTATGAACCATGGCCGATGATGGGTTTGTTTTATTTGTTGGTTTGTATATTTGTTTGTTTGTTTGTTTGTTTGTTTGTTTGTTTGTTTGTTTGTTTTTGTTTTGTTTTTGTTTGTTTGTTTGTTTTTTCCTTGCAAAACATTTGAGTTTTATAAAATTCACTGTTCAGAAAGTCAAATTTATGTTCTCAAACACGCAATGAGCTTCACATAAGAAGGAAGTGTCGTATTGTTGGAATAAATATATATTCTTTTATTTCCACAACTGCTAGTTGCGAGTTAGAACATATACTTTTTCATCTAAAAAAGTGTTTGGTTTTCCACCAGTACACCGGTATCATGGCGGCCGCCTTTCACTGCGTCCGAACAACAGGGTCAAATATTTTAGCGGAAAATTAAAATGGATGCCCTGAATTAGTTTAAATGAGGCCGCTACTGAAACGCTTGGGGTGCTCTCAGTAATGCACACCTTTCTGCTCAATATTCCTCTTTCGTTCGGAGCTGCAGAAGTTGTTTTGCCAATTATGCAGGCGAAACTTCAGAAATCAAGCTATCAAACTGGTTTTGTTTTGTTTTGGTTTTGCTTTTTTTTTATTTAGTGACATTTTTTCAGGCGTTGGACAGGCGAGGTGACCCTCACGCCATTAACTACCTGGTCAATATAGATTGCAGCACCCAGTTCTTATCAACGTTACCTTATATTTTCAGTCAGCATTTTCACCAAAGGCTCCATCAATGTAGGATATGCACCATGCAGAACATGTGTCAGCATCCCTTACATTCAGAGAAAGTGAAAGCAAATTATCATTGGCATTGAAGGTAAGTGACAATACATGACTGATGACAAGGCCGGGACAATCCTAATGACATTTCAGGTTTTTTGGCTTCGCGTCTCATTTTGCATTCCATTGTTGGCCACTTTGGAATATAGTTACTCAAGGAGAAATTTTGAATTGACAGGGAACACTGTAAGCCTAGAGATAGGTTTGGTTATCCGCAACGTTTTCAGTTCTTAACACGCTCCAAATGTAAATAAATATCTGAAGAAAAAACAAGCCAAAAAAAATTGAAAAAGATTTCAAATGGTGAGTACAGCCAATAGTTGTCTTGTATTAAACAGGTGAATTAAAGTGGTGATAATACACACGTTCCTTCAAGGAAAAATCGAGAAACGTAAGACACAACATAGAACAGACTATGGCACGGTCAGTATGTTTATATGAATCGGAATATTCAAGCTAGCATATAGGTTTCTACAAAACTCTTCCACGTTTTCACTATCATGAAACATAGGGGGCGCTTCTTGTGCTTGAATGCACCGTTGCTTGCGTGGCCCAGCGATCCGACTTTTATCCTCAGTACTTGAGTTCACGTAATGTCTGCAGTCGCTGTTTTCATTTACTGCGTCCGATCCGATGCATCAATGGTTGCGTCTGCGTCAATAATGAAACCAAAAATCCAACCATCACAACTGATTCCTTTTTGTCTCCGTTTCTACTTGCGCTTTTGGAGGCAATGACGATCGTTTGTTTGATCTTCAACGCTTGGCATCCGTTTTTGCATCAGTTGTCATAGTAGCATTTGAATGTTACATATTTTTATCATTTTAACAAATAAAGAGCCGTAAGAAAGTGCATTGCCTCTAAAACTGTCTAATATTTGCATAATGAAACCCGAATCGCCAGTAAATATGGATACCAAAACGCACTGAAAAACGGATTCAGTGAGTTTACGTTTTTCTTAATCACATGCTAAAACGGACATCCAAGCGCAACCATTCACGCAACTGATCTGATCAGACCAGAGGCAGTGAAAACCCACCCATATGAAAACTCTGCCGTTGCTTTCTGGGGCAAGTGCATTATTTCCAAGGAAACCTCAGCGCATTTCATTACTTTTACATGTGTCGTTCTGATGGTTTGCTATTTTTTTCAAGTCGGTCGTAATCTCTAGTTACTTAAACCTACTGGATATTATTGATTACCTCACATTGGACTGTATCGTTGTTGGGCCCTTATTCTCTAGGAGCGCGCATTTCCTGAGTTTTGTTCACCGGATGTCCCCTTTGGCTTTACGGAAGCAGACAATTATAATGCATTAGGATTCATTTATGAAATATTCATTTTATCTGAATAGCCCAAAGCCTAATGAACTTGAACTGGTTTTCATTTGGGGGTTTAAAGATAAAATTCCACAAACACACAAACGTACAGTTCTATTTATAGCATACATTTTGCAATCCAAGGATATGGATCCATAAATATATATATATATATATATATATATATATATATACATAGTTAAGACTGGTTGAAATTTGGACTTGCTCGAGTACTAAAGCAATAGACGCAATCGTGGACATGATGGAAATAATTTGTAAATATATTCATTGGTATATAGTTATGCCTGCAATTGTGAAGTAACTGAAATTAGACTCAGCAAGCTATCTTTACATATTATCTAGTCGCCTGAATCATTTTGTCCCGAAGTCCACATATTGTGGCTGCAAAAAGTGTTCGAATGATACACACGAAGTAATTCACTAAAAGCTAGTTTGTCGACATGCACACAACGTTGTTATAAAACAAGTGAATGCTGCTTTTCTATCTTTCTCTTTTCTCTTCTCATATATGTGGTTTAGCCGTCAAATATATCAAGCCGAACGCTGATTTTATTGTTCGCTTTTTATCGTGTAGACAGCATACGACAGATGCGCCCATGCTTTATGACATCGTAAAATAAACTGATTGCGTTGTATTATACGAATTGCCTGTTGATATACATCAGAGCTCAACACCAGCCGTTTCTCCTGTCAGTTCTTGCGTTCAGCTGACCTCAGCTTCGCTCAGTTGGCCCCATTATTTTGAGTTAGGAGTTTCGCACGCGTTAAAATGTACCTTGCAAAGTGCATACCATCCCTGTGGGATGACTTTGTTTATTCCATGGGTATGGTTTTCACACACCAAAGGCTCCTTTTTCTTGATTTCGTGTATATTAGACGGAAGATATGCTTAAGATCTGATTTTGTATTAGGTTACCGACCAACAATAAGGCACAAGCGGTCGTAAAATAAAACTATCGATAAACTAACAACTTGTACGCACAGCATTGCTTCTCCGCAATGTGCTGCCAAATCGTCTCAGTTGATTGAGAGAAACATACAGCGTACGAAACATCGGATTGTGTAATTTTTTTTTTACAAGTATTTACTCTTGAGACGAATAAAGATCTGCACAATCTATAAGTTTTCTTGATGTAGGATGGATATTAGGTACATTCATCTGTTAGTTTGGTTATACCATTAAGTTGTCTTGTTGCATACACTTTGGAGATAGGAGATTACAATGTGTTTTTATATAACCGTCTTGAAAGCCAAATAAATCTTTTCCATTTAAGGCTGTGCCATATGGCAGATAATTTGGAATTTATTACCCACAAATTGATTATAAACATCGTTTTCTTATCTTGTTTTTCACCAAATCTTTTCGATTAAAACTCGCATACAGTTTTCTGTTTATCATACAGATGGGATGGTCCAAAATTTGTGACGTTTGACTTTGTCAACCACGAATCGGTATAGGTGTGCGCGATAAATTCCTCTTAGTAGCAGCGTACAGATTGCTTGAGGAACGGCCTGTACTTATACCTCAAGGATTATCATAATATCGCATTGTAAGACTGTTTAAAGCTCTATACATAATTTTTGTTATCTTTATTAAGACCCGCATTTCTGGGGAAAATAAAATATGACTTGCAGATACAACAGACTATTAGCAATGTTCACATTCACATACCAGCATGAAATGTCAATATAAAAATACAGCACTGAGTAAAGAATGTAACAGACATTAATAATGATGGGGCTGCGCACAGCATAAATACAAAAATTACAACGTACGCTCTCGTAAGGAGCGACACTACAATATGCTCTTCTTTATATAGTTTGGTAAAATTTTCATGAAACACTAAAAACTTTAATGAGTCAACAGTACCATGGCCACCAGTATGGTGCTTCGTCTGGCTTGGTATCACACCTAAAGCCAAAACGACCAAAGAAAATCCTTGCTTTAAAATATTGTTACTCAGGGTACCCGAAAAAGTTTTGCCCGTTGTTATATACAAGTCTAAACAAAACAGATTAAACTCTCGTACGGGCGAATCAGTGTTAAAAATTCTACTACAAAGTGGCCTGGAACTCTCTGTAATGTGCGACTCTATAGTTTCAATGTCTAGTGTCTCATAAAAAATAGAATGTCTGTGGCACTTGCCCAGTCCCCATTTAGTCCCATAGAGTAGTGTTGTTATGCACATCGTATTCCACATATAACACTCAGTATTTGTATTCAAGCTATAGGATAAACCATACCAATTTTGCGCGGTCCGCAGAGTTACGTCTACAGGAGGTAATGCGGCGTTCTACATGATCACTTCTTCACCCGTCTCGAATAAATGCAGTACCAAGAATATCTAATCTATCACGTTAGTCTGGCGTCCTCCGATATAATAATAATAATTTTATTCAACCCCCAGAAGTGGGGAAGAACACAGATAAATACATCGAAATAATAAATAGCAGCAGCATATCATAAGGAATAGTCATATTAGCATAATTAACACAAGGTAACATCATTCAAACCAAAACAGTGAAATAAAATTAATATCATTATGCGTAAAACGTTAGATAAAACAGCTAATAAAGACTGGTGGCTCCCATACCTGGATGCACGGGATAATATACCACACATGCAGGTATACAGAACCGATGCTTTCCAAAAATAAAACATTTTGTTCTTGATGGATTAAAAGAAAACCTCCATTTTTTAATAAGTTACACAAATATGAGTAAGCTTTTGTAAACCGGTTAACGTCGCACTAAAAAGTGTCAGGTCATCGGGGTACGCAAAAGTATTAAGATGATATGAACCAATTGATACACCAGACGCAGACATATCAAGGTCACACAAGAGGTCGTCAAGAAATATGTCAAACAGAAAAAGAGATAGCAGACTACCTTGCCTAGTGCCAGAAGTTAGCATCGATTTGTTTCCGTTGTTCAGTTTAAGTTTTTATGCAGAGGTCACGACGGTCTATTATATTTATGGTGTTCAATATCATATTATTTACTATTTGCCTTGACAAGTGTCACTAGGAAGGATCCTAAATTAGCAAGTAGCCATCTTTACTTAAGATAATTACATTAACACTGATATACACAAAGTGAATAGCATGAATGCATTACTTTATGATGAGACATATTTAGACGTTGAAAAGTCATCACACGGTTTTAGTCCAGACAGAAAGTTCATGTGCAAAATTAAGGCGCATCATATCGAAAAGCGACTGTGGAGTTCCATGACGGTATATTATAAATGGATGAACAGAAAAAAAAAATGCTACTGTAGTTGTCATTGCAACTTACTATATTTTGCTCAAGATGCAGTCACTTGACAGTTTCGCTGCCAATAACTTACAGGCGTTTCACTCACCTGAACTATTTGAAGGATTTCAGAGTGAATTCCCTTGTCTGTGAAAAGGCTTTTTATTCAAGAAACAGTATGCATGTTTTTTTCCAGAATTAGAAAAAAAAATGGTTAAGTTCAAAAATTATACTACTAACGATGATGATGATGATGATGATAATAATAATAATAATAATAATAATAATAATGATAATAATAATAATAATTTTCTTCGTCTTGTTATTATTATCATCATCATCATCATCATCACCATTTTCATCTGTCGAGTAACAAAGAATATTATAACTGGGGCACTGCTGCATGACGGTTGACGATAATCAAAATTAAAAGAATAAAAAAAAAAAAAAAAGACAACCACTGCTCAGGGTGAAGTATATACAACCAGTCCATTATAAGGAGTCGACATTTAAACCACACTTCCCGGGTTTTGGAAAGTTAGTCAAAACAGGCCTCCTTAAAAGTCAAGTTTACATAAAATACAAGGGAAGGACTTGCAGGAGGGACCAAAGCATTTATTTTTATGGGGGGGGGGGGGGAGGGCGTTAAGGTTGGTAACTTGCTTGAGAGCGGGGAGTAGGCAGGTCGATAACTCTGCCCATCAACAGCTTCTATGGGTATTGCCGCTCATAGAGGATGTGCTTAAAGCACATTGAGGAAAGACGTTGAGTCAACCTCCAAGCTCTGACAAGAGGGCTAAGATTTCATAGCGTTGATCATTGATGAAGCGTGTCTTTGAAGGACACAGTGCGCGCACAGTCATTTTGAGTCGTGTGTTTCACTTCATTGCAACTGATGAGTGTAAAAGACGCCCGTGTGCTTCCAAATCGTGCCCCTGAAAATAGCAAAACCCAACACGCGTTTCGCCCGTCAACAAGCCGCAAGCCTCTGCAGTATTGTAATGTAGGAAAACTGGAGTTTGGGTTGGGGGGAGTGGTTGGGTGGGCGCAAGAAGTACCCCCATGAATTCTACCCCGATGCACAGCGAATGCAGTGATCGCCCTTTCCTCAACTCCTTGAGTGCCAGGTTTTGGGCTTGGCCTAGAGCTGGGCGAAATACGCCCGAAATGAGCCGATGAGAGCTATTGATCTAGACTGTTATATACTGTATGTAATTACAGGCATGCTGGTACTTGAATAAAAAGTCCTTTTTACAAGAAACGTAAATCTAGCACCTTTATTGAACATCAGAGCAGTTGGCACTAAAAGGGTTAACAGTACATTTTTTTTTATAACATGATTTTTACCATCTACATTGTGTAGGAAGATGAAAATGTCTTTCTTTGTGCATTCAATTTGTGTGGGTTGAACCAAAAAAACAAACACTTTATTTTTTTTCTCCAGAATTAAGGTTAGTGTGTTCTTATTGGAGTTAAAATTCACTTGGGAACATGTTGGTACGAGTCCTTTAAGTGTTGCCGTTTCTACTTCATAGCCGGGGAAAAGTCTCGCATTTACGTTATTAGAGGAGGTAAGATATTTCCCAATTCGATTATTGAGAGACTGTGGTTTATAACCATCGAAATGAAAGCAGCTGCTAAAATCCAATACTCACAAATAGCTGAAGAAATGTAGATCTTGGGCACATTACTTCCATACAAGGTATGTCACGTGATAACGTAATTATGCACCTAGTCATACGCGTTGTCTGCCTGTCAACTATCATCAGATTATTAGAAATACTGCACAATTCCACACCGTGCAGACGTGTATCAGTTAAACAAAGAGAACGAGCGTTAACAGAATTATTCTCCTACAAATTCATTATTACCTACTTTCTGTGAAACAGAAATATTATCAACATTAATCTTCGTCAATTTACGACAGAGTCCTTTCAAGAGGAAAGACAAGTGTCCCACTGTAAAGCCTGGAGAAATGTTCCTGACAAAGCTGTCGTCCTAATGTCTTTGCTAATTCCTATATTGAGAGGATATTTTGGAGCTCAAGAAAAATAACTCATTATTGAAAGGGCAATTTTCAACTATGCATATGGAGCATTGCAAGAGCCTCGGACGGTGCAGCGTGATTCCTTTCAGATATAAATGAATCAACGATAGATAGATAGATAGATAGATAGATAGATAGATAGATAGATAGATAGATAGATAGATAGATAGATAGATAGATAGATAGATAGATAGATAGATAGATAGATAGATAGATTAACAAGTAAACAAACAAACAAACAATTAAAAAATAAATCAATCAATGCACATATGGATAAACGGGTGAGTACATGCACGGATGCACATGGACAAACAAAACCAATGAGCATATACCGTTTAAAAAGGTAAAGTTCCACCTCATCAACTGTTAAATTTGTGCGGAGGGGGGGGGGGCTCTTTTTTCTGGTGTGCATGAATTGTCTGATCGATGCGATTTCGCAGTTTACAACCAGCTAATTGTGAAGTTCAACGTGTTTGTTTGTCCCCCCCCCCCCACCCCCAACTTCTTTTCGGGGTTGGTGGATTGTTTGTTAGTTTGTTCCCCTGGGAGACCCATCTACTAGATAAATGCCACCAACATATGGTAGTTATCTTTTAACTAGTTTATCGTCAAAAGGGGATCTTTTTGAGGACTTGCATCGAGCGCTGAGGGGGCACAGAAGGAAGAAAGCCTTGAATTCCATCTTCCTCCGTCTTCGTTGCTCATCAGACTGTCATGCACGGCGCCTTTGGCTCCTCGACTGCAACCTCAGCTTGGTCATCACGCAAAAACTCGCCAAAGCAAAGGGACGAGAACGTTCCCAGTAAGTTGTTAGTGCTGCCCGTTTGGGTGTAACTCATTCCTAACATACTTCTTGACTGATGATGACCTGAGGTCCAGAAGAGTAAAGCCTAACAAGCGAAATGCTCGAAGCTGATGATTCCAATTTTATTCTGTCTATTCATGAACATGTTAAGCTAGCATCTCAAAAGACTTTTTCTTTTAAACTATGCAATTTTATTAAATAATATTGAATAGAGCAAATCTACACGTATCTACAGTGGTGCAAAAGGCAAGGAGAGTTCCTTATCATTATGATCCTCTATGAATCCCTCCCTGGATTTCATTTCTTTCGTCTGCACAGAGATTAATCCGTTCGGTACCAAGTCTTGTTTGAGTCAACAGTCGGTGAGCTTCAAGCTCATTGCACCCAAAAACGTGCATATAGAAGCTGGATCATTCTCACAATCTCTGCAAAAGTAGGCATGTTGGTACCTGAATGAAACGTCTTCTCACAAAATATGTTAATCTAGTGTCTTTGTGGTAATTCAAAGCACATGGACTGTTCTCGAAATTTGCTGCAATGAACAGTTAAAAAGCATTTCTCTTGAGTACCCTCTGGCCCCACAGACATGGTCTACACTGACTCTCTTCTTATGTCTCTCCTAGGAGAAAATGAAGAAAGGACTAGTGCTAAAAGCTTGTTTTGTGTGCAGTCGCTCGTCATGTCTCTAGACAAATGAACTGTCTTAGAACACGCAAGCGTTAATGGAGTTTAATGAATGATTTTTTATTAGGGTCAACATGTTAACTTCAATCAAGCTTGAAAAAAAACCCGCAGATTCATTGCCTGGAAATCTTTAAAGTAAGATGTTAATTGACAACCGGCTTAAAAAAAAACAAAAAACAAAAAAGAAAAAAAAAAAAAAAAAAAAAAAGAAAAAAAAAAAACGAGAAAAGAGCTTCATTTTACTTTCAGCTATGCAAAGTCTTTTCTGGGGGGTATTTCGGACAAAACAAATCTCTTCATATAGGATGCGGTCTGTAAAACCCGTGTCTTAAAAAATAGCTTTTCGCCCCTGATCTATAAGAGAACAATCACCCTGCTTAAAGTACTTATTCTAAAATGTCTGGGTGTGGCTTTCACATACTTTTTCATAATTTTCCTTACTTTATTTGTTTATTTTTCACAAACCACAAATATACAGAACGGAAAGGACGTGCTGTCCTATGTTCAGGTTTTGAACAACATAAAAGCTTGAAAGCAGCGAATTTGATGTTTTATTTGAAATACGTGACACGCAAGGGAGTCCGTAAAATAAATATGCGCGAGTACATTCAGATCTTTGCTTGCATACAAGGTTATTTGACCAATATAAAAAGGCAAATTTTTTGAGCTACTACCGTAAGTGGGATGAAAATATGATTTTTCGAAAGCACCTTCACATTCAACCTTTATAGGAACACTTCAATTAAAAAAAATTAAATTAGATTAAACAAACAAACAAACAAACAAACAATAAACTTCTACATGCACTGCTGTGAAGTGTGCTACTAAAACGATAACAATGTAGATATTCCTTCTCCTCCTCCTCCTCCTCCTCCTCCTCCTCCTCCTCCTCCTCCTCCTCCTCCTCCTCCTCCTCCTCCTCATCATCATCATCATCATCATCATCATCATCATCACCATCATCTTCGTGGTCGCCTTTATTATGTCGCGGTCACCATTAATGTTAACTATGATCATGACGGCACGCGGCCACAACCACTGGGACACGAGTCAAAAGTTAGGCACACAGTTACATTAGCATTAGCAAATGTCAATTCAATCTGCATGATCTTGGGATTCCTTGCCGCGGCAAAAGGAAAGCTGCGATATTATCTTATCAACAAGTTTGATAGTAGCAAGCTCAGTTGCATGAATTTTGCGAAATCCATACTGGCTATATATAAGATAATATATAGGTGTCATAATAATCATACAATTGGTTGAATATTACTTTTTCAAACACTTTGGAAACAACTGGTAGCATTGATGTGGGTCGATAATTGATGAAAAGATTTTCACCATCCATTTCATAAATAACAGTAACTTTTGAAATGTTTTGTTTGGTTGGGAATATGCCAGTTCTTAGGATTTGGTTAATAATTGTGGCAAGAGGTTTCATTACACAGTCCATTATATATTTCAATAGCTTCGTAAAAAATACCATCCACCCCAAAACTTAACTTTGTCTTTATTTATTTATTTATTCATTTATTTATTTATTTATTTATTTATTTATTTATTTATTTATTTATTTATTTATTTATTTATTTATTTATTTATTTATTTATTTATTTATTTATTTATTTGTTTATTTATTTGTTTGTTTATTTATTTATTTGTTTATTTATTTTTTTTATTTATTTATTCATTCATTCATTCATCCATCCATCCACCCATCCATCCATCCATCTATCTATCTATTTATTTATTTATATATACTGGGTGGCCGATTCAGTTAAAAACTGTTCTTCCATCAGGCCCAGGTTACAATAAACAATATTTTCAAACATAGTCTATAGCACAACAGAATACAACACGTGATAATACTATATATATATATATATATATATATATATATATATATATATATATATATATATATATATATATATATATATATATAAAAGAAATAAGTAGTACAGATATAAAAGTACATGTTTAAAGGGAGATACCAAGACACACGGCTAAAAAAATGAGCATGTATGACTCTGGTTCTTACGGCTGGGAAATATATTTCGTTTTAAAGTCTGATAAGTCATCAGCTTGTCTAGTGGATCTGGGGATCCACTAGACAAGGTATAGGACTACAACGTTGTTAACCACCCTGATCCCGTGTTTCACAGCTTTTCGTGATTGTTTCGGGACGCGGGACAATGACACACTGCTGAGGGTAATCACTGGAGTAATCCTGGTATTGTTGACGTATGAATGGAGCTGCCACTGGGGTTTCCTCTGCATGAACCGGTCAGCTGAAAACGTGGGTTCGTCTGATATGGTACAGGGTTTAAACATATTTTATTGGCTACAGTTACAAATCATTCTATACAGTAATAATACATGTTCAGCGATTGGGAAAGAGGATTGAACCCCATTTAAATCCCTCTCGTGAGAAAAGACAATGGCACAGGACAACACTAGACACACTAAAACACGCTGCAGGACACAACACAGTGACAAGAGGACAGAGAGGCTAGTAATAAACTAATTGACAAACTACGATAACAACAACGTCATTGCTGTGTACATAAACCTACAAATTTACCTCTGACATAGCAATTTGAATGATTGGCCCCTATAAATGGTCCTGAGGCAGGATTTCTATAATGGAGCAGAAAATCCAAGGGCACCCACATGTTCTCTGACCAAGAAAGAAGGGCATTGCCTCTTTCCTACCCGAAAGCAGACGGATTTATTCTTAGCAGTTACCCAACTCCTGCAGTATTTAAATGAACAGTCCAAGAAATACTCATGAACAATCATAACCATAAAGCAGAGTGTAAAAAGTGAAAAAAAGAGAGAGGGGCAATTTTTATGTGCAACTGGCAGTGCGGTGCTGAGTATTTTGAACACGAGAAAAAGAAATGTCAGGGGTCCTCATTTGGAGTACCACATGAGCATGTTGATACCGTGTATATCCGAAACACCATTTTTTAACAGATGCGAGTTTAAAGGCCTTGCACCCAAACGCAGGTGTGTATGTTGAACGGCTATAGATCTTTTGTCAATGATGTACAATTCAGGATATTTGAAAGGACGTGACCCCGTTTTACTTACTTTTCATTTGAAGATCTGGAGACAGGTCGAGTTTCCAATATCTGGTTCCAAAAGCTGGTTCCAAAGACGGACAGTTGATGGAAAGTTGATTTGTCTGAACGTTCTGTTCGAGCTCTTAAGTGAGGAATATCAAACTGTCGACGAGTGTTATGAATATGGGATAGATTATTTTCCAAAGAGTCGGTAATGATAGAGCATACTGTTTCTGGCACAAGCTTTTTCATCAATTTATACATAAATGGTACATGGAACACAGTCAGCTTGGGGCAGTGCAGCAACTCCTACGCTTTCAGAATCACTGTTGCTTGGGTCTGACTTCTGGTCTGAGGCCGACGTGATCGCTATCCAGTTGCTCTGGCATTATCTCGTTTCACCTGATTGGCTGACGTTTTCTGACAGGAACATGGACCTATGTGCGCATGGTCATTGTTACTGCTGCGCTCCCTTGACTAGGCGTGGCTGGTGAATCTCACCTTAACTCTTTCAGTGCTAAGCGCGACTTAAGTCGATTTACCTAAGTCGAACTAGTCTGGATTATGATAGGGATCCCATATCTGTATACCTCTTAAAATGCATTTCCTTCAAGTACCAGCGATTTATCCTGCACTTACGACTGTTTGTTTTAGCGAAGGCCCTTGCCCAGCAAACAAACAAACAAACAAAAAACAAACAAACAAACAAACAAATAAATAAATAAGTGTGCGAGTGGGTGGGTCGATGAATGGATGGTTTAAAAAAACAACATCGCTTTGATGTAACAACACACATAAATGTTCAATCTGTCTGCGTGTTAAAAGTACACTTCATAATAGCCTGTTAATACCTGGCGACAATGCGCATTGTCTCCAATCGTTCTTTCTTTTTCTTGTCTTTTTTTTCTTTTCCTTATTTAACGATATTGTAGGATGCCACACAGACCACAAAGTGGCTGCAAGGGCCATGTTCAAAAACGAGCCAAAAGCCAATCTGCAGACTGCATCCTAACAATCTACGTGACTAATGAAGTTCGCATAATGCGCATTGAAACTTAGATATGAACAGCCTAATAGATGCAGGTAGCGTCTTCATTGATAGAATTCCACTTGAATAAATCTTGATGTAGGCTGTTCCTGACAAGCGTGAGATTGTTCTAATAGACCCTTATTTCTCAGATGCATATTACAAGGACACGCGGCGACAACTGGTAAGACTTCGGTTCCGTCAGTGCCGATCTGCAGCTGCGTTCCAGCAAGAGTTCCAGGTAGTCACGTAGCGAAATGATTTATTTTCTCCAAGTTGAACAAAGCCTTGGACAGTAATTTCCCGAAATGCTTACGTTATCGTAATGGATATTTCTTATTCTGTGTGATATTTGCGTGTAGTCACACAGCATATGTAACAGATATAATTTAGATTCCTTTACACCTGTAAGACATTAACCCCACACTGGCCCATATTACGGTGAACGCGATGTTAATTTTTAAATTTATCATACTACCATATAGTTAATACAGAACAAAAAAGCGAAATTACATGTTATTTGAAGTGACGTGATATTTACTGCATCGGACAGTTGATGGTCATGACGGAGACGTTGCACGCCGCTATATCGGCGTCTACGCCCCTCAGGATTTATATCAGAGTCACCGCAAATGCGTAGATATGTGCTCTTGGAGATGGGAAAACAATCATATGCATTTTGTTTTGTTCAAATACATTATTCTGTCTCTTATAAAGCGTGGCAAATTCCGATTTACGCGCCACAAGTAAATTGATTTAAACCGTAGATGAACACAAAAATGACACATGCAGATCAATATGGCCGTGTAAAATAACAAACAAGAAAGTAATTACCGTCGACAAAAAAGAACGAAAAGAACAAAAAAACAAACAAACAAACAAACAAACAAACAAACAAACAAAACAAACAAACAAAAACCAAAAAAAAGCACGAGAAAAATATAAAAACACAAAACTAAAAGGCCTCTTCCGCAGGCAAGGTTTCTATCGCGTCCACACGTTGCGTCACGTTGATAAGAATCTGCTGATGAAACTTAAATTATTTGACAAATTATGAGTTTCCTTGCCTGATGACATTGCTTGTCAATTTAATAAGGACAGCATTTATTGCCAAGATAAGTCTTTAGTTATCAGAAAAAATAACTTTAATTCGGTACCAAATAATATATTTATTTTGCGAGTGTCAGTTGGTCTGGTACCTATCCAGGAATAGGCGCTGGAATGAATCGGTCCAGCGTTTTGTCCGTCTTTCATTATAATTGCTGTGATTTATGGAAGATGGTGTGCCTGTTCATCTTACAGTTGCTTTATGCATGACCCCATGCAAGTAAACACAAAATCGACTGCTAAGCTACGAAATTGGTGCACTGTCGTATGTCTGTGTCCTTTGTTAGCAAACAAAACTAAAAATAGATTAAGATTAAAAATAACTAAATAAATAGATGAACGTAGAATAAACAAACAAACACGGAATAAATAAATAAATAAATAAATAAATAAATAAATAAATAAATAAATAAATAAATAAATAAATAAATAAATAAATAAATAAATAAATAAATAAATAAATAAATAAATAAATAAATAAATAAATAAATAAATAAATAAATAAATAAATAAATAAATAAATAAATAAATAAATAAATAAATAAATAAATAAATAAATAAATAAATAAATAAATAAATAAATAAATAAATAAATAACATTCCGGAAGAAGTAATGTATCCCGACAGCATCCAAATTTCAAACTGAAAATTCTGCTAGTCCCATAAATATTATTGCAGAAAGTTTATCTACTTTGTAATGTCACTTAAAATATCATGAATTATGTTATGGCCCCACGCTGGTACCGACAGATCTCGTGACATCAGGCATAATTATCCTTAAGTGCGAAAAAGTCACATATATAAGCTCTTGAACCCAGTCGATAACACACACACACACACACACACACACTGTTGAATTGAGAAATTGCTCACTGTGTGGACCTGGTACCTGCTTAGCAGACTTAGAGCTCTGGGCTTTTGGACAGCGACCCCAGGCCACCAGCCAGATACAAAAATAGCTCGAGAGTCAGGAAACATGCAATAAACTCTGAATGTGGCTTGCACGCCATAATGTCTCTGAAATAGATTGAAGATTTTTAGGCTTAAATAATAAAGATATTCTATAGACTTGACTTTTATATGACTTTATATATCATAAAAATGGTTACTAGCCATATAAAGGGTTAAATGCCGGCAGGTTCTTCAATATGTTAATTTATATGTTTGACACAAGAAAGCAACGGTCTGGACACTGATGCAGAGAGAGAGAGAGAGAGAGAGAGAGAGAGAGAGACAGACAGAGACAGACAGACAGACAGACAGACAGACAGACGGACAGACAGACAGACAGACAGAGACACTGATGCAGAGAGATGGGTTGACAAAAGCAGATATAGATACATCGAGATCGCGGCGTCGACAGCTACCTGCCGGCATAGCCTTCATCTCATGTGGTAATATACCAGAGTGACAGAATCACCACTAGGTGGCCCCGTAGAACTGGCAGTCAGAGTACCGTAATCATTTCAATTGTAGCACGCCCTGCCGATGTGACACTATGTAACTTCGAGTCTTCTCAATTTAGAATAAGAGAAGTCGTCACAGTACCAATCAAGCCTGGCTGTGGCGGACCGAAAGGGGAGAGGGATCGGTGGGTTCGAACGAACACCCCAGAATCCAAGGAAAGCGACATTTTTTATAATTATATCATGGTTAAAAAATATATATTTAATCAGCTTAAAGCGATTCTTGAACGTTTTATTTTCAGACCAATTTTACCACCAGAACCAGACAGCTCCATTTTCTCTTTTATTTTGTAAAACGTTCCTGCCATGGTAGGGGATCCCCAACCCCCGCCTCTCCTCGCAATCCGCAGTATGCACATTAATTTCCCGCCACAAAGCACGGGTTTGACGCCGGCGATCACGGGGGACGTGCGGGTCGCATCACTGTCACAGACAGGCCATATACTCATTTCTCCCAAAATTAGCATTTTTTGGAGAAATTTAAGGTCACAAATGCCAAACTGGCATTCTTCTAGTACTTTCCGAGCATACATAAGAAAAGCTTCCATATGCCTTTAATAAGTATTCTGTATTTCCAGTATATCAGTAATATCCCGCTTGTCCCGACAAGTACCGACCCGTAACTCGAAATATCTCACCAAGCGAGACTAGGCAATCAGGTATGCAGTTGGTGCTGGAACTTAATATGCATATCTCCCATTCCAATAAACACCCATTCAAATCCCCTGTTACCAAATGCTGGATACCCCCAAGCTTGGCGAGCTAAAAGTACCATCAATGGCGCCTATCGCTTCAACTCAGGTCAGTATTTTGAGAATTAAATGAAACTGTATGAGTCCATAAAATGATAAGTTGGGTGTGTGTTTCTATTAGGGTGCGTTCTACAGTTGGAATAAATATGGTGTTTCTGTAATACAATGCTGCTATCCATGTTCCTTCAGTTGTCCTTGTGTATCACCGCTGGAGCAGGAGACGACCAACACTTGGCGTTATACGTGAAATAGCAGCTTTTGTCTTCAAGTTCAAATAAAGGTCTTACAGCCCTTTAACTTATGATCACTCATGTGACTTAATCACGGTCAATTGGACCGAAATAACGACCCTAAATTATTTTTCAATCTAATTTATGTGATGGATTTCTGTTGTTTGAGCAACCGTGATAAATTAAGCCTCAGAAAACGACTATATGGACGCTATTTACAGATTAACATGGCTTTGGGGAACAATATAAACTTACTTAAAACTGGTCGACTCAAGGGTCATGTTGAGCTTCTAGTGAACTTTTCTTGTTGCTACACAGATAAGCAAGTAGACCTCAGTTGATATGTCCCTAGGAGTTGTTTTAACCATTATATTATCCAGGAAACGTGCCGTGTTGTTGTGACATCATCTTGCCGTGCAGATATATATTTGTTATAGGGTTCAGGGATGTCATATATAGAACTGTGCTACCTATCCACGTGGACATCTTTTTCAGCAATCACAACGTCTTGGCCTCGGTCGCTACGCCAGGGACAGTGCGGCGCAGCCGCGATATTCCGAAGACACCGGTGCGGTAAATTAAGCCCTCGCTACGTATCTGCGCATTATGATGTGTCCAAGAAGACCGGTGTGTCATAATCAGTGAGGATTTACACCACGAAAATATCAGATCCATCTTGGTCGTTTCACTGAAAAAATGTATTACATCTGGACTTGTTCCAAGTGTTTGGATTAAATCTGCTATTCTTCCTATACCGCAAGGTGCAGATAAAGATCCTTATATACCACTCAATTATAGAGGAATTAGCCTTTTGTCCAAAGTGTCTAAGATTTATACCCCAATTTTAAATGGGCGTCCAGTGGACTACTTAGAAACAATAGACTTGTACCCAGACGAGCAAAATGGTTTTTGGAAAGGTAGCTCTTGTTTTCAACACGCTTTTTTCATTGTCTACGATCGTTCACAACAGAATTGCAAAAGGTGAATCTACTTTTGTTATGTTTGTAGACTTTGAAAAAGCGTTCGATTGGGTTGATAAGGAATTATTGTCTTATTAATTTAATAAATTTTGCATAACATCGATGGTAAATTTTATGGATCTGTGAATCTTTATATACAGATACTGTTGCTGCAATTAAGCTAAATAATAATTTAAAAACGTGGTTTGACACGGTTACCGGGTTAAGACAGGGGGATTCTTTATCTCCCACTTTATTTGGTTTCTTCATATTTTTTAGCAAATGACATAAACAAATATGCAGTGTGGTGTAAAGTTTGATAATTATGAAATTTCACTACTACTATACGTAGACGATCTGACTCACATAGCACAGTCAGGAGATAATCTGCAAACTATGCTTAACGGCCTTTATGAATGGTGCTCTAAATGGCGTATGAAGGTTAATAGTACTAAAAAAATGTTGTCCACTTCAGGAAAAAGCGAAAATGGTAACAACCAGACGTTTTTACCTACAAGATAACGTACTTCAAACAGTGGAGAAATATAAATATTTGGGTTTCTATTTTGATTCACATTTAGATTGTAAAGAGGTAGTAGACACTTTGACTAACGCTGCGGGTAGAACTTAAGGGGGGATTATAGCTAAATTTAAATTTTTAAAAGATGTAAGATTGAAGACTTTTACTTTTCTGTATGAAAGTGGACTGTTATACCAATTTCAGACTATTTTGGGGGAATTTGGGGAGCAGGTAA
>OZ026618.1:84862902-84882902 GCA_964020975.1 Hermodice carunculata | reverse complement strand
TCAATGTCTGTAATTATTTTTAAGGACATTATGTTGAAATACACAAGCGGGATATTTGTACTTGTTATAGTTATTAATATTATTATAATTGCTATTACTGTTGTTTTTTTTATTGCTCTTGTAAGTGTCACTTTTATTGCTGTAATGATTATTACTTTGATTATTATGATTATTATTATAATTATTATCATCATCATCATCATCATCATCAATATATTTACCATCAGCTTTATAGCAATTTGTGAACTTTCAGGTCATGCTAATATAAGGGCGTTAGACAGATTGAAACTCTGACATTTTCAAAAGTGCGTTAGTTAATTATGTAATTACTAAATCTGCCATTATACTTTTTTAAAAGGCGCACCCTTTGCATGCCACAGAAAAATAGAAGTGCATTCTCAATTTCCAACTTCTAAATTTTGGAATATATTACAGAGCCGTATATCGAGCCACTAAAGACATATCTCTGCTGGTTGAATTCTTCATTATTGTTTCTTCATTATTGTCAGATGATTTCCTCGCAGCACAATAGAATTACACTCTGAAAACCTTTTTTTTTCAATTTATCAAATTGCACGAAGGTCAATATTCATGACAATGATGAATCTCTAGTAATAAACTGATACCCAAAATCATTATCCGTGATCGATTTTTAGGTTATCAAAATCCGACTTGCCAAATAGAAAATAGAGTAACGATTGTATAAACTCACTCACAGGCTAACGGAATATTGCACGCTCGGGGAAACACATATTTGGGTGCAGAAGGGGCCAAGATTTGCAGTCGTGTTCTACAATAGGTACCTAGCCCGATTTCTTTCCCCCACTTAATCAAATCAAAATCAGAGGGGCTTGTGTTCATTTTGCCATAAGCATGGTCACATAAAAAGTACTTGCCCCAATTGCTCATTCCCTTGTCTTGAAGAGTAAAACTGGAGGACTCTCAAATGCAGGAGGCTGAGCAGTTGGCCTTTCTTCGACATTCTGATAAAAGCATACACTACAGTGCTGCGTGTGTGTGTGTGCGTGCGTTCGTGCGCGTGTGTGTGCGTGCGTGCGTGCGTGCGCGTGTGTGTGTGTGCGTGCGTGCGCGTGTGTGTGCGTGCGTGCGTGCGCGCGCGCGCGCGTGTGTGTGTATGTGTGCGTACGTGCGTGTGTGTGTGTGTGTATGTGGTACAATACTAATGATCTACTAATGATCTTTACGATGTTACGCTAACGTAAGTCAAAGATCATCACCATGACATTGTGCAAAGTCAAAATCAACGCTGAAGAAGTACCCGGCCACTGAAATTCACTACAATGGCCCTGTCAGGCCGGGCAGTAGGCTTTTTCCTTCTTTCTTGAACGGAGACTGGGTCCACTGCTTCCGATAGTGTGGCTCCCAGTCCATGCAATAGAAAACTACTTACCTTGAGTATGTTAAAATCTATCGGTGAGATCAACAATCCGCCTTCAAATTGTTTTTCATAGGTGTTAAAATTAGATAAAGGTATTAAAGAAGATGACGTCAGATCACGTGTCAACCCAAACCTGACCGGGGCAGATCATCATGAGCAAGAGCAATAGCAAATTCATGATTTAGCTACTGAGCAATTTGTATTTTTTGGGGGGGGGGAGGGGGGGGCGTGCTAGGGTATTTGCTGTACTTTCGTACTGGGATCCCTTTTAATTTCCGCACTTTGTACCAAAAATTATTTGTACATTTCCTCATTTTCCGTACCCTTCAGTACGGCAAAATTGTTATTTGTACCAGCGTAACAGGGAATTAAACAAACTGCTTCAGAGACATGCATGCCGTTACAAGACAATTTTACGTGTATCTTTTCAAAGCAATTGGGCAAGCAGTTTTAGAGACAGATTTTTTTTTTCTTTCAAAACAAGTTGCAAGTTTCAGAGAAGGAGATTTTGTGATTTTTTTTCAAGGGTAACAAAAATCACTGGGGCCTTATCTGTTCAATAAATTAAACATGTTGGTATCGGTTGCAGGTACATATCCACCAAGTCTGAAGGTTAAATGGACAAACTTTTGGCAGAAAACTGTTTGCACAGGCACTTAACAATTATTCTCATTTGAACATAATGACATACTTTGTTGCTTTTCGATGCCTGCCCCATATTAACAAGATAACATACATGTTTATTTATTGATGATAAATAAAAAATGCAGCAGCACTTTAGTTTGTTCAACTAAATGAGAAGAAAACAAGGTATGTTACATTCAAGTTGAAGGGAATACAGTTGGTAGTTTCGAAAAGTCAAAAAAAAAAAAAAGCAAAAAAAAAAAAAAAAAAAAGCAAAACGAAACAGGACAAACACGAGCGTTTCAAGGACAAAAATTCACAAAAGTAGAGAAAAAAGATACGGCCGCTTGTCGAAGAAGCAGAAAATATTTGCATGCAGTGCCGTTGTAACTGGCGTGGCTGTTTTGGGAAAAAGGCCATTTAGGACTTGAACAATTCAGTACATAGAGTCCCAAAAATATGCAACGTACTAAACAATATTGGCACAGAATGTCTGTCCACCATGTTTGACGACGTTGCCATGGACACACAGGATGAATGTCGACTGCAACAGAAGTGTTACATTAGTCTCTCTTAAAAGTCTTGTTATTTTACTCTTTTAGTGCAAGATTTTTCAGTATGTCAGATGTGGCCTATCCTGGCCACACTATTGGTCAAAATAGGTCAGGTGACATTTTTTGTATACCAGTGCTGCCCGCTACCTGTTGCTTCTTAACTTATGACAGCGCTTCCGCGATTGTAAGCATGCCGGTACTTGAACGAGAGGTTTTCTTACCAAGAATGTGAATCAGGTACCGCTATGTCAAATCAGAGCACATCGGCTTTTGTCAAAACTGACAGCGAAAGGGTTAACCGGATTTACAGGTTAGACCTGTCAGTATACTACGTTTCGGGCCACCAACAATCGCTGGTAAAAGTTAAGTTCAATATCAGAGAAAGTCCTTGATTCAATCCCATTCTTGGCCTAATCTGAAAATTGGGGGCCCCTTATGTTCACATATCATCTAAGGGAAACTGTTTTTTTTTCTTCAATTCTGCTGACATAACAAAAGAGCTCCCAGTTTCACCCATTTCCGATACGGCATCTTCATAACGCTCAATTTAATTTTGTTTACACCGGGGAAAAGACAGATATCAGTGACATTTGCATTTATATGGAATCGCAAAGTATGCCTGTATCCAACAGAACAAAATAATTATACCCCAACAGGTTCTTTATTTTCATCAAATGAGTACCAGTTAACTATTCGGAAGAATGAATATTTCTGCCACTGACACATATGACCATCGAACTTGATAGATTAGAAATAGGCACCATAATAACAACTGTTTTCTTGATACTTCCATGCAACATGCGAACTTGAATATGTTAATAATTTATTGTTTTGATGTAATACCCATTCTGATTTCACTTCTAAGTTGGACCGTCATGTTGATAAGCATGTATATCTTGCGTGTCCTGCACCATTAGGAGGTAAACAAATCTTAATATTCGCGACTCAGCACAAAAATTGTGTTTGTTTGTTTGTTTGTGAACGTATTTGTTAAAGTGTGTGTGTCAACACACACCTCTCTGTTTTTCCTGAAACTCTTTCTTTCTTTCTTCTTTACCAGTGAATTTGTCAGACACTTTTCTCGGACATCATTATACATAGAAACTCTAACTTGGCATGATTGTACCTCCATACAAGGAGTTTGAACTTTTATGCAGAGGAATGAAGATGTTTAGATTATGCAAATTAGCGACATTTGAAATTTTAAATCTTGAATATATTTAAAAGTATAATAGATAGAGATGTCATTCCAACTTCTACTAAAGGATTGTTGACCATTGCGCACGTTATGAATTTAAAACGAAAGTTGTAGCAATTTAAATGATGCTAATTAGCAGCATTTGAAACTTAAAATCTTGAATATCTTCAAAACTAATATAGATAGAGATGTCATTTTGATTTCTACTAAGGTGTTATTGACCATTGCGCATGTAATGAATCTAAAACAAAAGTTGTAGCAATTTAAATTATGCTAATTAGCAGCATTTGGAATTTTAAAACTTGAACATCTTCAAAACTATTATAGATAGAGATGTCATTTCCCCTTAGACCAGGGGGTTATTGACCATAGTGCATGTAATGAATTTAAAACAAAAGTTGTAGCAACTTACATTATGCTACTTAGCAGTATTCGAATTTTTCAATCTTGAATATCTTCAACACTATAATAGATGAAGATGTCATTCTAACTTCTACTAGGGGTTGTTGACCACTGCGCACCTAATGATTTAAAAAGAAAAGTAGTGGCAATTTAAACCATGCTAAGTAGCACCATTGGAAATTTTAAATCTTGAATAAATTCAAAGCTATAATAGATAGAGATGCCACTCCAACTTCTATTCCTGTGTTATGGACTGGTTGTACATTGCCATACCAATATGCTTTGAAGACACACACACTGATTTGCTATGCAGCAAATCATCTTTTCTAGTTCTTACTTGATGGCCTAATAATACATAGGAGCACTAATTTAGAGATTCTCCAGTACATAAAGAAACCACACGAATTATGTACACAACACACAGAACAGTACTGGAAAAAACAATGGAGAGGATTTTCAGTGAACAAGCTTATATGCAACTGTTGGTCTGGTCGGGTCACAACCATGCATCTCCAGCACCGGGAGTAACACCCAATGATTGAGAAAATAAAGCGTCTGGATTGCCTTACGAAAAGTTGCACTGCATCAAAAATTATCATATGTTCATTGTCAGCCAAATCTGTGATTTTTTTTTTAAATTTTATTTTTATTTTTTGGTAAAGTACTCAATCACCAAGTCATTATCCAGGTATATGGGCAGTGAGAGGTTAATACCCAGTGCTAATGCACAAACCACAGAACGGAGATTTTTTTTTGTTTTTGTTTGTTTGTTTGTTTGTTTGTTTGTTTTTTTTTATTTTGTTTTATTTTTTTTGGTTTGTTTTTTGTGGGGGTTATTTTTTTGGGTAATTTTTAAAATTTCATTTTTCGTTTTTGTATTTTTTTTTTTTTTTTTTGCTTTTTTTTTGGTTTGTTTGCTTGTTTGTTTGTTTGTTTGTTTTTTTGTTTTTGTTTTTGTTTTTTGTTTTTGTTTGTTTTGTTTCTGTTTTTTTTTCTGTAAGCAGCGCGTCGGGGACCAAAAAAGAAGCAATGTTGCTAGTCTTCGCGGAGGATTCCACATACGCAGGAGGGTGAGGGAACAGAGTTTATTTTGTATAGATGGTAGTTGAGCTGGGAGCGACCCAGGTGCTTTGCATTAGGCACATAGTTAGGAAACGACAACCATGCGCATAGTACATGTAGTATTCAGGGTTTTTTTTGTCCGGTGATAAGCGTAGGATAGATAGTGCAGATTTAAATTGTTGTAATGAATTTGAGTTTCAAATACCAAGAGGTAAACTATTCCATAGGAGTATAGTTGACGGGAGAAAAGGATCACCAAATCGAAAATTTAAGTTGACGTAAGCGTATGTTAGTAGCTACAACATCGCATGGAACAAGGTTACTTTGGTAAGTAGGGGTAAGATTATGAATCATTTTATAGCATGGGATAAGTTTGAAAAAATTACGTCTGGTGTCTAGGGGTTGCCAGCCCAATTCGTTTAGGAGAAGGTGGTGGGCGGTGGGGGGTGACGAAGTTCGCCGGTACATACTCCAGCTGCCTCGTACTGGACTACCACAAGGAAGTCGGATAATTGTATAGTACAGTTGTCCAGCAAAACTCACCCACACTCAATTATGTGCCTAACCATGGTAATGTAATTTTTTAATTAGAGCTTTGCAAGATAGTTTATATTTGAGTCTTTTGAGCAGATCAATTTGCTCGCTGGCTTTGCTGACAATACTAGTGATGTCAGCATGCCATGAGAGGTTAAGGGAAAGAGTTACATCTGGGTGAGTATGACTATCGACTTCTGGAATTGGGGTATTATTTAAATGTACAGGTGGATGGGTTGCTTTGTGACGCTTGCCAGAAATTATGAAACCAATTGACCTGGTTGCATTAGATATGACTTTCATATCAACTATAGTTTTGATATTTACTTTTTTCCTGAACTTTCCTAGATAAGGCCACCAAACACACGTTTTGCAAACAACATTTGACGCCATAGAAAATAAACTCGTTAATATTGTGTGCAGATTCATCATCAGCGCAAAATCTACAGTTTCGTTGAACTGATGGTGCATGTTGAAAACACGACGTCACCTGATATACAATGCTCACACAAGGTACGAGAAGCTTCCTTGCTCGCTTTCAAATGTTAGAGGTGAGAAATGCCCTTCATAAAAACATACTTCCGGTTATATAATCCGTGGTATACGGTGTAATGTGTAAGTGGACGAAATATACTGTGACAAGTATTTTCGACCAGTTAACGTTTAATAGTTTGAAATGTTTTGCTTTTATGAGCAAAAGACCTACCAGATATATAAATGACAAATTTGCCATGTTGCTTGCATTAGACATACAGATAAATATCGTGATACCTTGCATTACTTCTGCTTTATGCTTGTTTGTGTTCTGACTTCCCGAAGCATTTTCTCTCCAACGTGAGACCAGTGTAATGGAACAGAACCAAGGGTATGGGTCAGGGGATAAATTGGTTGCCCTTTTCGGGAATTTATTTCTACTCCTTCACCTGTGACCTGCCTTGGCAATTATGAGAGCCAGTTTTTGACTGTGTTTGTGGCTTATGTTTTTTTTTTATAACTTCGTGCGGCAAAGAAGTATCAACGTTTCATAGACACCCGCCAAATCTGTAGCAACAAAAAGAAAATGGCCGCTAAAGAATAACAATACCTTTGTCGGTGGACGCCAATAGACTGCATGTCTTTTACATGTGGCCTCAATTGTCGACATGACAGGGCGTTCCAGTACACCGTTTGTATTCATATTACCTTTGAAAGGATGCGTATCCATCAGCTACTCTTTTTTACATGAAGCCATAAAAACCTGCCCATGGTTTAGCCAATGGAGCGGCGATACCTGTAGGTACATCAGCCAATATCGCTTGAACCACAAAGGGTGAATTATGCATTGAACCGTCAATGAAAAAACCTAGAGGCCATTTGACAGAGTAGGAGTAGATCTAGAGGGCTACAGTACTCATATCCATATTAATCTGATGAACCACCCTAAAAAAAGGTAAAAAGGTACAGCGCATACACAGTCCCTCGTAAAATAAGACGAGCGATATTATTCATGTTAAAGGTGCACTCTCTGCAGGTGTTACCTCTTTGACACGATATAAATCGATATAGATGGACATAAATGGACATAAAGTTGGTATCGATCGGGCAACAACCCTATCAGTTCATGCTATTGACACAACAGTTTGTAATTCGAAGCTGATGAATAAAACCCTAAATCAGAGACGCGATCTCCAAAGACGCAGAAGTCGGGGACTCTCGCCAGAAAACAAGCCAATGTAATTACGTGAAGTGAGTTCCCTGCAGAGAGGCTGGCCACCAGAGGGGACACCCGTGGCTTCTTTGTGTGTCCTTCACGTAAAAGGCCTTTTACCGGGGTGAACAATGCAGCAAGGTTGTGTTGAATGCGTTAAAATAGCCTTACAAACAGAATCACAAAGATACACCAGCAGCTTGTATATAACGATATCCTTCGCTCCAGATCCGTATATTCCCCGGATGATGACATTAAGAGGCTAGGCGGGGTACATCCTTAAGGCGCCAGGGAGGAAGCCCTGGTGGGTGCCGTCTTGCAGCAAAGTCAACTTTTGCCCGATTTGAGACTCCGCCAATCTGGTTTAGAAATCGCACCATGCATATTCCACGTCGCCTACATTGTTAACGCCGGAAATTTCATGTATGATGTTGAAAGCACAAAGTAACGATTACAAGATTAAGGCAAAAATCGAAAAAAAGCTTTTCCAATAAATGTCATATATTAGCGCAAATCTGAAATTAAGCTGTGAGGTTGAGAAGGGGGAAATTACCTGGAACATAGACGAATGTGCCTTGTATTTTGCACAGTGATTCCATGGATTGGGTGATAGAACCTCACAGTTGATAAAGCACGAAAACTATTCAGTTGAAATTCGTTGCTGGATTTCCTCGCAAAGGACCATGGTTAGTACTGATTTTATGGGGCTACGTTTCTATCCCATAACGTAAAACTCTTATTATTTTTCTTTTAAAAAGCTGTGCTGGTAACTGCCTCTTTATCAATACAGAAACCTGGGGGGAGGACCTTCCCCAAAATTTGAGTGGGGGTGCAGCGCGACCTTTCGAAAACCCACCCTTCTTAGGGAACTTTTTCACAAAAATGATACCTTTGTTAGGGAATTTTTTTAACCAAAATAGTAGAAAATATGGTGCCAAATTGGCGACAAAGGTGCTCCAGGGAGAAAACTTTGACCATTGTCAGGGAAATTTCCCCGAATTTTGGGCCATAAAAGAGAAAAATTACCCCTTTTTAGGGAATTTTGTCAAAATACTGGACCTTTGCAATAGGGAAATTTCGCTGTAAATAGCGGCCTTCTGAGCAGCATATACCCAGTATCGTCACTAATGGGAGTAACCCCGCTCGGGGGGGGGGGGGGGAGGGTGGTAGAAAACAAGCCCATATTGTGACAAGCTTGCTCCGAGTGAGGCAAACTATGCGCGTATCGCATAGCACTAACCTGATACTGCTCCAACTTACTGATAGCCGTAGCTGGTTTTATTCAACACCATATTTATGTGATATTCTCCGTCACATTATTCATTGCCTCTCATTTGATACATAACTCTCATTTGCTGAAGAGTACGTTATTTCTAAGCTGGTTGCAGACAGCACATTTATCCCATACTCATTTCATCTACAGGGACTAAAACAGGTTGTTCCCATCCCCTTAATCTTGTTATCCGTTCCCACCTCGGTGAATCCGAGCTTTGACATGCATATTTAATGCAAGGCAACAGATCACTTGCGCCTGCATAACTAGCTGTAAATTTAAAAGTTCATTTTTTACGATCCCGATATTTCTTTGAAATTTTGATTTACAGTTCTGTCAATAAAATAGCTATCTAGGAGTGTGGAGTAAGTGTAAAGCCAAGCTCATATGCATACCCGCGTGATATTGTCTAAATACTCTGCACATTCAAATGAAAGACTACTGAATTCTCTTGCGGCTGTTACAGTCACCATGCAGTAAACGAGGCAAACTGAAATGCCAGTGTGACGATTGTAAAAGTAAACGGACAAAGACATCTTTTCTCAGTTGATTGAAAAGAGGGTACTGAGGAAGGAAATGTGAGGCCGAGAAGAAGGATTCTCCAAAAATATGTAATTCCTCGCGGGCTGGCGTACCCGCCCCATTCATATTCCTAGGTCTAAACCTGTTAACGTAATGTATCGAGGCACGCTTTTGTCAATACTATTTTTCACTCGCTTTCTTCTTATTATTTGTCATTTATTCCATTTTCAAGCGTTCCGCAACCCCATTGTACCTGTGAATGTTGAATTGGGCATATTGTGGTTCACCAGGTAACTTGTGTACTCTGGATTGGGATTTCGAGAAGCCATTGGCTTATTTTCAATTTTTTTTTAAGTGGATGAAATGTATCTAAGCCAAACTCGTCCTGGCCATCTACACCTACCAGCGGTTGGCTAAAATTACAGATCTGTCCTTTCCGACTCTTTACTTTAGCTCCAGGGGATCTTGAGTAAGCACGTGTCAATATAAAAAAAAGCCTCGTTATAATATATTAAGGAAAGGGAGCCCTTGTTCTAATGGCACCCTCCGTGTCCTGCAAAATTTGTCAGATATCTGAATATGACAGATAAATGTGTCAAACTGCATGCGAACTTGACTATAAGATTCAAAGAATTTTTGCCATTATATCGGATATTTGAGCGTTGTTGTAATGGTGTGTCAATGTACTTGTCAAGCCTCTCCCAGCCTCAACGTATTGCATCACAGGAAAATACAGGTCTTGAGACTAGGCAAGCACCAGACATGATATTGCTGAGGAAACCGCATTTGTGCAAATAGTCAAGCTTGTATTCTGTCATAGCAAGTGGTGGCATTTAAGATGTTGAACAATTGACGCGGCAATATGCTTTTTAGCATATTTTACACAAAATATCCTCCACTCAAATAACGAGCAACTGGGGTTTTTTTTTTTTTTCCTTTTTTTTCCAGATGCCCCCAAAGCCAGAAATTTCAATATCAGCTTTGTCCCAAAAATGTATTACGGCACACACCCAACCCCACCCCTCGATTAATCTGATTTCAAAATGTTTGATTGAACACTTTCCATACATCAAGAAACTATCAGTTTTGTCCCCTCTGCCTCCTCGGTGGGCTTTCAATCTGTCAATTTTGAGCAGCGAATATTAAATTAAAAAGCAGAGTTTTTTCGCTGGGGGCACGCTGCATTTTCATTTTGGAGGAGGTTTCTGGACAGCAAATAATCTCATGAAGAGGAGAGAGAGAGAGAGAGAGAGAGAGAGAGAGAGAGAGAGGGAGAGAGAGAGAGGGAGAGAGAGAGAGAGAGTGAGAGTGTGTGCGTGTGCGTGTGCGTGTGCGTGTGCGTGTGCGTATGTGTGCGTGTACGTGTGTGTGTGTGTGTGTGTGTGTGTGTGTGTGTGTGTGTGTGTGTGTGTGTGTGTGTTTCTTCCTGGAGCAGTTTGGTGGGCTACAAATATTTATGTGGAAAGGAAAAATTTTGACCAGGTTGCACACTCCTTTTTTTCCCTCTGGACGAGTTTGCCGGGCAGCAAGTAATGAAGAGAAGAGTGTCTCCTTTTCTCGCTGGTTGTACACTCGGTTTTTGTGATTGGATGAGATCGCCAGGCAGTGTATCCTGTTACATGATAACCGTACGTTTACAATGAACCTTCTGACAACCGGCACAGCAAGTACAGCAGAAATACATCCCATGCAATTATAAAACTGCTAGCCAATGCCTCTATATGCCTTTTTACAGCAAAGTAATTCCATTTTATACAGTACAAAACGATATAACATTTTCATTATGCTCGTTGCTCTTAGTTATAGACACGTACCCAGGTACTAGCATGTGATGTCAGCGTACAAATCCTTGAAAGGCTGCAAAATAATGATTCTATACAGGTTACCGTATGGTTGCTCAAACTTTCTTAGCAGTCGGAATAACTTTTATTCCAGTCTAGGTGTACAAAATTATAAACCATTGACATTTCTTAACATGTGTATCTGCGGTTAACAGCAATTACTCTTGGGGTAAAATATTTATGTAGTGGCTGTGTTTAAGGACACACTCTTTTTAGAGAATTTTCTTAGCTCATGGATTTTTAACCCATTTGCTTTGATTAGAGATGTTGAGCAAAATATAAAAGTACTTGACAGAAACGTAAATAATTATAGACTGGGGTTGAATCTAAAGTCATCGCTGAACTATGTAGTGTTTAACAATGGGCATGGTGTAAGGTTCTTTGAAATCACAGATTGATTAATGCAAAAGTATTCTTATTTTTGCGTACAGCGGTGGTCTAAGTAACGGAATCTTCCTTGTTACCTGCGTCATTTTATCGTTTGATTTTCGTAATTGGTCAATTACTGCGGTAATTTTGATACGGATGATAACTTTTTCTTGTAAAATGTTTACCTTGCATGCTAGAGAGGAATTACTGCACGGTACATGTCAAGTGATTACGAGACTAAATTGCGACAACCGGATGTTGGCTCAGGCAGATGTGAGAAGGGAATGGCGTTACCAGAGCTTCGAAAACAATTATACCATTAATTAGTGAAAGGAAAATGAACATTTGATGTGTGTATCGATCAATCTTGACTTTAGTATACTTCGCTTATTGTAAGGAATGCAGTCACAACCAGTGACAAACCCCGGCGTTTCCGAGCTCATTTTTGGTTCTATGCTTTATGGTGTGATGATGATTGTAGAAAGATAAAACAAGACTTAGTGTTTTTCCTGGGGGTGGGGTGGAAGGTAAGATTTTTTTTCCGTTTGATTATCTGTTGATCGCAGATTAGAATCAGACACACGATAAGGAATATGATATTAATGCCTGTACGTTACAAGTTGCATCTCTGTTCTAATATCAAAGATTGGAGGGGCTACAACAAAACATTAACCTGGAAGTCTTTGGTTTCTGTCAAGTTATTGTTCTCAATTGCAAGGAAACACTAATTTAATTTCGCCCTGTTTGCATGCAGTAGCACGTCACACACAAGGTCTGAGTTCATTTTTTATTGGAACAACTGAGAAATGGGTCCATAAAAATGGAAAGCGTCATATATCTGTAATCCATATGCTGGTATCATCATCATCATCATCATCATCATCATCATCATCATCATCATCATCATCATCATCATCATCATCATCATCATCATCATCATCATCATCATCACCACCACCACCACCACCACCACCATCATCATCATCGTGGTCATTATTATTATCATTATTATTATTATTATTATTATTATTATTATTATTATTATTATTATTATTATTAATATTATTATTATTATTATTATCATCATCATCATCATCATTATTATTATTATTATTATTATTATTATTATCATCATCATCATCATATTTCTAAAAACAATAAATAAGGTGAAGTTTTAAAGTTATGGATGGTTCAAATGCATGTAAACGTACACTACTTATGCCTTACACCCTTGCATCGAAATCCGAGCCAGCTTGAAGACGAAAAGTATTCCAATGCAGGACCCTGAACCTTATCTCTGTGAACACAACAGCAGATGTTTTTTTTTTTCTTTTTCTTGTCTTGTTATCAATGCCCAAGTGCTTAGATGGTTCTGTGAATTCTGAGAGACCTCCCAGTTGTACATATTAAAGGCGGAGGGGGTCCTGGTTCCCTGGTACAAGAAATATAAAATACTTTAATACAAAGCACAATGAACCAGTTATATGTGCTACACAACCCAGGAGATAAGGTTTACCATTGGATAACATATATAAAAGACACATATCTGCACATGTCCCCAATATACGAGATTCATTGAAGTAATTTTTTATTAGGATAGACGTGGCTTGGTCACAGAATGCACTCAATTTACAACTTGCCTGCAAGCTTACAATTTTGTCCCCTGTGTTGCTTCTGCAGTAAGCATATGGTAATAATCTGGTTAAGACGTAGCCATTTTTTTCACGGGGCAGTCGAGATGAAAGTGGAGTCATCTATTCTCAGTTTGGTGAGTGTTCAGGCTGAGCGTAGCATTTCTCAATCTGCCACATGATATTTAATTGACCCTACAACCCCTGATTTGAGGACCTTGGGATGGAGTTATCAGTAGTCTATAGGAGAGAATGTATCTACTCTACTCTGACTAAATCGATCTAGAATCCTAACGTGGGGCTGCCTGGGTGGAGCAGAGGAAAAACATTCTATGAAATAGACACGTGTTGTTGAAAATGAAAAAAAGTGGAATAAAAATGTCAATGAAAAAAGATAAAACAGAGAAATAAGCTTTCTTGGATTGAAAAAAACTCTCTGTGTATGAAACATATTCATAATTTAAAGGATAAGATACTTTGTTCTATACTTATCTAATATACCTTGAACAAAACCACAGGTATTATTTGACTGGCCCCTTCATTTTTGATATTCTAAAATGGCCAAACATAAAAAATATTCCAAATGTACCTGATTAGCATAAATTAAAATTGTGCAACTGTCAGTTTCATTCCACAAGATGGGCCTATATCGCAAGTAATTGATTCAATATATCACTAACACCTCTAAATTGGATACCTTTGAAGATATTCAATATTTAAAGCTCAGATAAATGCCTTGTTAGCATGAACTTGAACACGCCGTGTGCATATTAATATCCCAACAGGAGTAGCCCATAGCACAAACCCATAATTGAACTGGGAATGGCACATCAAAATAAAACAGTTTTGAATATATGGAAGATTTCAGTATTCAATTCTTTGTAATTTGCATAATTTTGAAAATATGAAGTGCTCCTAATCAGAGGATCAATTTCAATAAGGCTAAGAAAGAGAAAAAGAAGACAGAAAGAATTCTACAAGAAGAGATTGGATTGTTTGGACATAGATATAGAAAATTGAATGAAAAAAAGTAATAAAATTAAGAGCTGTGGCAGGTCTAATGGTAGTAGTAGGGTATGGATATTCACTATGTCTGGTGTGCGTTACGGGAAAGACATTTTTTACAATAAAAGCTTGCGGCATGTGCTCGAATTAAGACGACAGTTTTCTCTTTCTACGCGGTACTGACAACCGGAAAAAGTGGAAAAATGGACCAGTCCTGAAGACAGGCAAACCTTTACCCCCATCCCCACCCCCACCCCTAATTTAAAAGAGAGAGAGAGAGAGAGAGAGAGAGAGAGAGAGAGAGAGAGAGAGAGAGAGAGAGAGAGAGAGAGAGAGAGAGAGAGAGAGAGAGAGAGAGAGAGAGAGAGACTATTTTCCCATTTTTCTTGATGTTGGAAAATGTTGCTTTGAAAGAATTAATGTGTTCATAATATGAATTTATATATATCATATTTCCAGTGCTTTAAATTCTAATGCGTTTCAATATACGTTATATAATTAATATGTTCAACAAGACACTGTCAAGGACAATAGATCAACTTGTAACTGTGCTGAATTATACAGATGTTGGCAAAATTTACGACTGTCTTGATTGGTTACAACGATCGTCTAGCATGAAATTGAGCCGTAGAGCCCATTGTTTTTAGTTGGTTCTTCTTGGCTATCTTCTTATCGATATCCAATCAATCTACAGCGCGTCTTTGGTCTTTCGTTAAAAGCATGCTGGGTCTCTGGGGGATTTCTAAAACTTACGTACGCATTAGTTGCACAAACCACTTTTCGTCGTCGTTGACTCTTGGTTCTGTTTGGCAGAGTTTAAGTAGAAAAGGAGTTCAACTGATCCCTGTGACGCCTGCTTCACACCTTCTGGTCCGAAACTGTCAAGAACTATGGGTGGTGAATAATGATGTCTGCATGTTATTTTTTCCTCGCTTCTTTGTTGAAAGATTTAACTCTTTTCCCTCAAATTGCCAAAAGGCACCCGGATGAATTTTACTTTGCTTCAACATTTTACTTAAAATTTCGCATTATCAATAGCTTGTCTTGTTGCTGGTTGGACGCAATACCCGCGCCAAGGAAAGCTGTTGACTCACTTGCAATCTGACTACGGGTGGGTTAAATGAATATATACGTAAAGCAGTCCATAAGATTGATAGTCTGTCGGTCAACATTTTTTTTTCTTAGGACACAGTATGGGTGCCTAGCGCTCTGCGTGAATCTGTTGACGTAATAACCTGTCCGCTTGGGAGATCATGCTGGGATTCCGCAGAGTATATGGTGCACTCACACTGTAGTCAGTGCCTCGCCTGTTATCTCGCCCTGTTCGTTTTATCACACAACTATGATGCATGGTGGGTGTACATACAACTCTTGAACTCTGACTATAAATCCACTGTGCAAAATATATTCTTCTTTGCAGCAGCATAGAGACCTGCAGAATCAGCATGTGTACCTTGGATTTTTTTCAGTCGTGGTACTTTGATAAAATAATTTGGGGATGAACTAGCTTGTATGTCTTGTATTTCGAAACTTACACTGGAGAGGGCTGGAGGCATTGGAGCTGATCTGAAAGATCCTCTTGCGTTATTGTTGTTGTTGTTGTTGTTGGTGTTGTTGAATGTATGTGCAAAAGTTTTGCTTAAAATTTATGTGAATACTTGTCGATAACTTCATTATATCTATCCAAACGCTAGTTTTTTTAATACTAGTGGTGCAAAATACGATTAACCAATTACTTTCATGCTATTCAAATCATTTTTATCTTACGGCAATATGTTTGGTGAATATCAAAAAGTTTCGTTAATGACCTTCAGATGAAAAGGACATAAACAGGAAAGTATTCGATGTCGTCTGTAATAATTGAACATCTTTATACTGGATAGCCTGGTCAGCCTATGGCTGTTCTTCCACAGGGTCCAGTAGGCAAGATCTTAGCCCAATTATCCCAAACTTAATGTAGGAGGAAACCGGACGTCCCGGAGGAAACCTACGGTCCCTTTCTGGTGTTTGGGAAACCTTGCCACATGCGACCACGAACCCCCAGCCAAAAAACGCCGCGAAATTCGAACCCTGGGCGGAATGGGACTCACCCGCCTGGGAGCTTCACGGGACAAACAACTTGTGCCATCGTTGGGAATCGAACCCGGGCCGCAGCGCTGACAGGCCAACGCGTACTACCTCTCTGAAGTAGTTCCCTTGATTCTACCAATTTGCATACTCTTTCGGGGCAGTCCGGACGGCATGTGGTGAATTAGGACAAAAGTGCACAAATATTGTGTGCTGCTCGATTCCGTGCTCAGTTGTACGCGGGGGAGGGGGGGGGGGGCTCTGAACTGGTGTACAGCGAATTTGAATTTACCGTACAAGCGTGCGCAAACCCATTTCGTACCATCTATTATTTGTGGATTTAATTATTTTCCGTACGTAGTATTGCCTGCTCTGGAGTAACATCAGTACCTATTCAGCGTATCAGGACACCCTACAGTCTCACACCCACCCCGTCCCATCACCCATGCGCAGAATTAACAGACTGAGGCCAACAGATGGTTGATATTGAACGTTTATCATGTGCGTGGGGTAGGCCAGGGTACACAATTTCCTATCTTTGTAGCTCCAAGCCTTGGGCCGTGGGCGAACCTTATTCAATGCTACCAGTATGCCTGAGGCACGAAGAGAAATGAAAGTAAAGCTTATTAGTGTCATAATTCTGTATTAGAATGAAATGACAGTAATAACAGTTACCTCCGAGGTGAAAAGTGACCTGCTTAGATTCGTGTCTTCGTATGACGAGCGCAATCAGCCTGCTTGTGAGGCGTCTTCGGAATTGTATTGTTTTTAGACAATTCAGATACGTGCTTACAGACTTCTGTGCAATTGGCATATAAAAAAATAAAATAAAAAAATATTATTGCAGGTGAAAGTGATGTACGTATTCAATATAGTGACAGCGCTAAATTGTGATGCAGATGGTCCGCAGCCGATTTCTGATCAGGTCAACATCCTTTGGTAAGGCAGTTGTACTAATTCAAACAAGCCATGTTTGTGAAACATATATACCCCCTCTCCGGTTAATCTGTTGACGGAAAATAGAGACAACAGGTATGACCAGAAGGTAAAGACAGTACAGGGCGGTCGCTGAATTATTGTTTGGACACCGCATGATGGTTCTCTGTGTCTTCATGACCGTGACCTTTCAATTCACCGTCCCAAAATCAAGAGCGGTCACCTCCTGGCCATGACCCTCCTCCCGCCCTCCCTCGTGCATAATGTTCTTTGTATGCAGTGGAAGTGCAGCCGTTGCCAAGCTATTGCTCGCACACCGTTTTCATTATTAAGATCACAAAAGCCTTTACCTTTGACCTACCGACCCTTTGCAGCCATTGCAATTTGGAACACTGCATCTGAGTGAATATTTGCGTGCAAAGAACACTTTAGCATAAGCAGAATGCAAAACTGATTTGCTGTCAGTATATACCTTTTCTTCACAATGGACATAGACCTCCCTGCCTTCACTCTTAACCAGCATGCATGGCGTCGTGCACAGCAGAGACACCGGATCCTAGGTCTAGCCACGTGAAAGCATACTTACTGTTGTCTTTTGTGATCAACAATAGGACGAAATTGCCATTTATGGTTTAGAGTGGACTACAGTCAATACCCGACACTCAGAAAGCTGTATTCCCCATCGGCCAGCGCCTCGCGAAACACAGCTTCTTCATGTGGGGTATTCACTGTAGTCCAATGTAAACCATTGGATAACTAATATCATCCTATTTTGTTTTATAACGAATCAACTAAGAGCGGGTCTTAAGAAAGACTACGAGAATATACAAGGGAAATGTAAATTATTATTGTTGTCTTTTGGTTTAAACATGTTTTTTTACGAAGAAATACAATTGGGAAACAGGGCACTGCCCCATATTATTCCCCCTTGAAACAGAAAATTAAGACGTTGCACAACAATTAAAGCAATGCTCAATAAGAGGTATTAGCAACATATGACATAACAGATAGAGTGGTAACACACGTGCCACACGAGTTAAATATTTGAACCAGGACAGTGCACCACAGCCAGTAAAAAGAGTCTGGGGGTAATATTTAACCTGGAATTTGCTCATAATTGCGTAGAGTCTCAAGAGACAGATATCTTGGGTTTTACTATGCATAGTATAATATGAATAATTATATACTGATTACGTTACGGCTCCAGTCTGCCTGTGTCTCTAATATATTCTTGAACGGTCTCCAAAATTGTTTGATTTTGGATAGAGATATAGTTTCTAGAACCATATAGTAGAATGTGAATTGTAAACGGCGCTAAGCTAATAACGGTACTTTGTAATATTTCTCGATGTAATCTGTAACTGGAACATTTGCACAAATAGTGGAAGGCATCTTCGTTTGCATTACCACAGACACACTCATGGGAGTCAGCCAGTCCTTTTTTTTTTTAAAGGTCGTCGTGCAAGCCACTGCATTGCACACTTAATCGGGCGTGAATTATGGCTAATTGACAGTCACATATATAATATAATCTGTTTGGTCTGTCAACATTACTAATACGGTTGAGTTTGCTTTTATATTCATCAACAGATTCCGCATTACGAGTAATCTAAGCCAGTGTTTTCCGTACTCTAATCACGGAAGGAAAGGATGAATTATTGAATAGATGTGCACGTGTGCGAATATTGGAAAGATTATGGCCCGATCGGACGTTGTATCTTTTATGTTCAGATACAGTACTTGGAAATAATTGTTGTGTTTTATGATCAACAATAGGATAAAATCGTCATTCAATGGTTTAAAGTGGACTACTTAATATCCCACACACAGAAACTTGTATTTCACTCTGCTAGCGCCTCGTGGAATACAGCTTTCTTCGTGTATGATATTCACTGTAGTCGACTCTAAACCATTGAATAACTATAAACAATTCGCCCTTGGGAAGACAACCTCCCTCGGAGTGACAATCTGGCTGTTCCCCTCCTGAGAAGGCAATAATCGTTTTATTACACCAAAAAATCATTATACATAACACAAAAACATAGCTTAATAATATTCTTCCCACTGACACCGCAACGTTCCATGTTTGCTTGCTTCACGCGCGAGCCGGGTTCACGTCATAGCCTGGTTCCCCGTGCACACTACCAGGAATGATGCCATTAAAGCGCCCTCTGTCGGAATGGAGGGGTGACAATAGTGATGTCTCCCTGCACCCAGGAAGGATAGAGGCGCTCCCTCTACCCTCCTTGCTGCACCAAGCATGGGACATTACTATTGTCACCCTCCACTAAAGATTCACGTTGATCTCAGGAGACAGTCATAGTTGCCTAAGCCTTAACAGCCAATCAGAATCCTTCATTTTTATTTGAGGTATAATATTAAAATTACATTATCGTTCTTTAAGCTGAAAAGAGTAGAAGCCTGCACGAAACGGAGACCATAAGAATCGACCCTCATCATCCACTGTGGACCTTTGGGGTGTAAAAGGACGGTAAATACATGTAATTGTATTTTCACTGTAACCCCAAATGAGGACAGCGCCTATTTGATAAATCTTTGTTGTGGTCATTCGCCGTATTTTACTCCATCCATACAATATACATGGCATTTCATCCAGGTGCAGGGATGCGCGTGACATGCGGTTTGTGATTATAGACAGCACTCAGTGTTGCGGTTTTGGTCCTGTATAACCCCAACAGCGTCACCTTAAATTTGGTGTGTGAGCCATTTTCTCTTTCGCATGGCTCAACTCTTTCGCCTTTGCAACATTGAATTCCTCGCAAGTGACCGCTAGCCTGAGCTAGTGTTTACAAGCAGTCGTAAGTAAACCCAGTCTGTCCTGTGGAGACAAACGCAGACCCACATGCGGCGGAAGTCTCCTTCGCAGCGATTCTCT
>OZ026618.1:84782902-84860402 GCA_964020975.1 Hermodice carunculata | reverse complement strand
AATCACATGCTAGTTTTTGCTTAGTTTCACTGTGTAATTATCCTTTTCCACTCATTACCAAACCTCATTTTTGCGGACGGAGATATTGCTACGTTCAGCGGAAACTTTTTTGGACTGAAGATAGCTTTTAGATAGCTTTTAGACTGCACAAACATCTACCGGAGATAGCCATTTTCTACCCTGTTAAATTAAACTCCTATTTAAGCTTGGCCGTAATTAAACATAGAAAAGGATACGAATGTGAAAGCTTGTGTTATCAAATTGCAGAAGATGACTGCATTTTTTCCTCGCTTTTCTTGAATTCCTTTCCAAGGTAGATTTTTTATAATTTTTTAAATTGTTTTGAGGAAAAAATGCAAATGCATCTTTCATTTTTGGGCAAAGCTATTGGTTCGCATCATTTTTATTGCCGTTTGCACTTTTCGTCCTAAAAAAAGTTTAATCTGCAGCATGTAAATGTTTCAATTATATTTAGGTATGGCATTTTTGTATGGAATATATTTTATTAGATCAGAACTACTAATTATAAAAAAGGTGATCTCACCTTAAGTATAATAATTATTTCCAATTCAAATCCCCGCACCCACCCACCCACCACCCCCCAAAAAAACACACACACACAAGACAAAGAAAAAAGTAACAAACAAATGAAACAAAACAAAAAAACTTGCATTCAAGTGGCAGCATATATATCCAATGAAAACAAGGCCCCATTCAACAACTTTCCTCGTTATCTAGTGGATGCAATGGGGAGGAAATATGTTGTCTCGGTCTTTAACTAAGCCTTCAAAGAGTTAATTAGCAAGAAAATTCCATCATGTTGTTGGGAGCCTGACGTCTTTTTTTCGGTGCCACGCACTGTCAAAGGCACTGTAAGAGAAAGGCTGTGAACTGAACCTGTTCAAATACTAATCAAGACTAAAGCCTCCCAGAAAAAAAATCAATGTTTGATGGTGAAGTAAGAGAGAGTAAATGGCAGAAGCTTCCTAATTATTCAGCCCTGTCAGTGCCTATCACGGAAAGTTCTTCTGATCTGGATTATTCGAATAATATAAAAATAACAACGCTCATTTAAGTACCACCATGTCCACAGTTCTCACCAAAAGCAGGGTCGGGGCTGGGGGTGGGGATGGGGGTAGACGACGTCAGTTCAGCAGGTTTTGCCCGGCACACTTTTGTCTCCATTAAGGCAGGTCAAGCAAAGTTACTTACCATAACTGAGTCACAAACCTATCATTTAAAGAGTTAATTCTCTCATACTTCTACGGATTTTCGTTTTTAACTCTTTCAGTGCCAGCTGCGACTTTAGTACGAATTGCTCTGAACAATAGATATAAGTGCGAGATTTTAAAGGACCTTTCATTCAAGTACCAGCACGCCCGTGGTTACGCAGAAGATATTGGTCCGCATCAACGGCAGCCTCCTTGGCACGCTTTGGGTGAAATGCTGAGGAAGGCTGCTCAACCAGTCCTGCATTTGCCACTGGAAGAGTTAAAGAAATAAGCCTATAAACGGCACTTGGTTGGAAACCTTTACTTAAGAGAAAGGGAATTCAGTATAAACTTCGGTGTAATACCATATGATAGAACTCTGCAAGCCTGTCCTGCTGTCATGTTGCAACTGTACTTAATCCTCTTTGCCTTGCTACCACATACAAAATACGTAAAGAAATGACATTTTGATAACATGTGTCAAAGTAAATAAGTGAGCAGACGTTGGCTGTGTTAATAATTAAGTATTTCAATAAACGACTTGCTGACTGGCAACACGTTGAATGTAACAAATTACTTTTAACATACCACATTCCATTTTGGAAGACCGAAATGCTTTTTTTGTAAAATTCATATTCACAACGTATTTTGTCTGTTACGTACTGCACATGTCTTTTGCTAAGTTTACATTTACGTCTTAAGAAGGGAGTACCGGGCTTTGTGTAATCAGACCAATACATTTGCGAGACGTAACAGCTCTGTGTCGTGCATATTTGACAACCTTTTGGCATTGCACCAGTTCTTACATATTTTGCACCAAATTTCGTATCATTTTTCTCCCCCCACCATTTCTTATCTGGCCAATATATATATATATATATATATATATATATATATATATATATATATATATATATATATATATATATATATATATATATATATATATATATATATATATATAAATATATATAAATATATATGTATATACATATACATGTATATATATAACAAACAGACAAAATAAGAAAAGAACCGACGTATAAAAGCAATATGAATCAATACTTGAAAAGCATAATACAACTCTTCGAATGAGCGGTGGTTGGAATACGATACATTTTCAACGTAAGTATCAATGCATCACGATTGGAAATTTTGATATCGTAATTACACTTTTCTTGAACGTATAAAGACGATGAAAGGTTCATGTTTAGAGAATAATGATAATTATTTTATGAGGTTTCTGGATGGAAAAAAAAGTTTCTGTGTGGGGAATGCTATGTTGCTTTGTTTCTCTAATGCTAATCTGTTACTCCTCTGCGCTGACTTGTCGCGTTTCTTTGTTGAAGTAACACGTTTGTTACATCGATTTAATCTGACATCCCATGCTGGCATTGCTGTATTTTTGAGCTGACTTAGCGCATCTTATGTAGTCCGAGGTCTGTACTTCTCATAAATCTATGTTCAGTGTACGATGCGTCGCAGTATCTAGCACAATGATTCATTCGGTGCCCATTGGGGCGAAAAATCTGCTCAGGATTCACCCAAAAAAACTCTTATTTCAGTGCTTCATTTGAGTGCAGCATGTCTGTTGTGAGGGGCAATTTTGAGTCCATTATTTCTTGGCCGGATATAGTAAATAGATCAGATTTTCGACTATTGTCTAGATACCTGCCTCACTAAAAGCAAATTGTGTGTGTGGGAATTTACTCCCCTCATTCCCTGTGAAAGCGTTTTGTCAATTTGATTATCACGCCGAAGCACATTATTCGAGTATTTTTTCAAATCTTGTTGTTGTGCAGGGTCATTGGGTATTTCTGAAGCAGATTTTAGTTAGAAGCCAGCATAACCTTATATATTTTGTCAGAAGGAGGTATTTATTTAGGTTAAGTAATACAGAAAGATGCCTATGGGTTTAACAGACAAATAAAGTCAATCTAAATTCTAAAGAATGACCTTCCTTAGGGGCAGCACGGAAAAAATACAGGATCAAGGAAAAAGATCTTGGATATCTGATTATTCATGTCAAGACATGGTATATTTAATACAACATCTAGACTAATTTTCTATATTGAATGGAGGCGTGATACTGCATTGAACATAGTGGATTAGAGCCGGGTTTTTTTTATTACTATTATTATAAATGCATGACCTGACCTGAGCGGTATAAATGCAGCAATGAGAAGGGCGATAAAAATTCTGCAAAAGCTAGCCTTTTGGGAACCAGTGACGTGGTAAGCCACAAGCCAATTGAAGCGTATTTGCCTCGGAACCAGACCAAGCTCAGTATCATCTCTACTGCATTCGGCCTTAAAAGATTTTATTTATAATCAGCGTCTTTAAAGTGCATTTTAATCCCTCTCCTGGACTGCTGAGACCATGTGCAAGTTGGGCATTATCATCTTGGCCATTGAGAGTATATGTGTGCCCTGTTTCACTGGTTTGTTACTGTGGCAACCAAAGTAGACTAATTACAGATTGAGTCCCTTTGAACCCCTTGAAACAATGATCATATACATTGTAAAGAAGAGGAGGGGAGAAACACGGGAATTTGTCCATGAAGCTGGTACGAAAAATAGTCATTTGAACGTAAACGTGGATCTTCTTATCAAACTTCACAGATCATCCGAAATTTTTCATCAAAGGTCAAGATATAAAGAAATTAAGCTACTTACAAAAGAGATTTAATTAAAGCCATTTCACTAGCTGTCAAACATATTCATATGGCATTATATTTGTCATAACATGGTTGGAAATAACTGTAAACCTGGAAATGTCCCATTCCAGAGATAAGCATGTGTTTCAATAGTCTCAAAACCGCAAACTAAAAACTATTGACTGCTTAAATAGCGCAACCTGTCTCACAGGTATTTTGCAATATCTGTAAATAAGGCAGTCTTATTTTCATCATTTTTCTTTGCTGGCCCTGTGTCATATCACATGTCGGCATTTGGATTCCGTATTATAGCATGATAAACAAGTTCCATCCGGAACCTTATCTTTGCTGAAGAATGCCATTCTTTGTAATGAATTTGACAGATCATCAAATGGAATTTGATTTTGTGCTATTTTCCAGTCTGAGGATCCGTTATCTTTATTCAGGCAGATTTGGAATTCGTAAAACTAACTAACTTGAACGGACTTTAGTAATAATGAAAATGCGCATAAAGAAAATAAATAATCGGGTATTTCTGTATTTATATCTTAGAAGTAGGCAGTAACCGGTATTACATTTATTTAATATGTTGTCTGTGGTTGGGTTTGGTGTGGAATGTATGTGGGTGGGTGTGCCTGCGTGCTAGCAAAAATATACGAAGGACCACATATGTTTGTTATTTACTGTAAAGGAACATAAAAATACACCAATATGTCATCCTAAGAAAATTTGATTATGGTGTTTAAAAAATAAACAAACACGATAAAGTCAGAGTATGTAATTTGGATGAAGTATGCAACTATATAAATTCCAAAAGTTCTCAAAATTCTATAAAAATAATTATCATGATTATAGCAGTAGAAACTTGCGGATTGATCTGCATATTTGCCTAACCATCATTGGTTTTAAAAATACCCAAACGGGAGTAAAAATCTCATCACTACAACGGACGCACACTATGCCGTGTGGATGACGAAAACTTTGGAATTTAGTCACACATGCAAACAACGAATTATACATTGTAAATAACTGCCGTCGTTTTGTTCGCTTATAGACTGTATGCATTCGGCTATTTCGCAACAAAAGAATGGAATTCGATTTAGGATCTGCTCTGATGTGCATGGAAGTGAGTAAATTTCAGGAATAGGGACGGATAAGCCTTCAGATTACCACGAGGTATGTCAAGCTGTTGATTGCCTTCTTCGTCTGTAATTCGACCGTAATGGCCACCTCATCCACCGCTTGGTCTTAATTCATAAAGTTATTTCTTTAATAGTGTTCTTCTATCTTGCTAGGTTTTCGTGACCGTTATACATCTCTGAATGAAGACAATTCATTTAAAATTTTGAATATTTTTCATTTACCAAAAGTGTAATAAAAACGCACGTGGGAAAATAAGGCAGTGTTTTGTTGACATGTATCTCAGCGTTCCGGTAGCAGCTTAGTGTCCTAGGCTATTTCAGGACAAATTGGATTTGTGGTCCTACTTCAGTCTGTGTACGATTTGATTATAAAAAGGGCTACAATCCGCCCCTATTTCCTTGATTTAGGACCATTTTATGTGATAATGAAGTCAAGGGGTCATACATGAGGCATTCTTTACGCCTATTTACATCGTTAGAGCACCAAATCCTCTATGACCTTTGACCTAGCAAAATGACCTTTCACCTCCCAGCTAATCGTTCTTCGTACTCTCTTGCCGAATTTCGTTTTACACTTTATGTCCAAATGTAAAAGGAGTCGAGGCAAAATAAGAAGGAGAACAATGACTGGCGTGCAATGGAAACTTGGTGATAAATTTTGGGACCATTATTTCAACGTTGCGTTTTAATAGGGGGGTCAAAGTGTCAGTCAGCTATTTGGGCAGCAAGCAGTGGTCAAAAACAGAGAACAGTAATTGTACTTCTACGATATATATATATATATATATATATATATATATATATATATATATATATATATACATGTATATATATTTATATATGTGTACGTGGGTGGGTGGATATATATATATATATATATATATATATATATATATATATATATATATATATATATATATATATATATACATATATATAAATATGCGATGATGTTAATTAAGATGGTATTTTTACTATTTTTGTACACTTTAAATAGCTATCACTGGTTTTGCTCAGTACAGCTGGGTTACATGTTTCATAAGATTTTCTGCCAGTCTCGAATTTAAGTGATAATTTCAATTGATATTTTTGACAAAGTTTCCTTTGTTTTGCCCTCACTGTATGCACAGGAGCACATTTTCATTGAGCCTCGCAATTTATGTCAGGATTCAAGGCCAAATGCCTCAAAATGACGCATTGTAACAAGAAACAGCCGACCTGTCCCTTCCCACACACCCCACTCCCCAGCGCGCAAGGAAATGTGGCTTCCTGAGAGGCAGTGCGTGTAAACTTTAGATATAGGCCTGAATAGGGCAATTAGGTCAGTGAGTGCTCACATGAAGGAAACTTATTTTTTCTACTTATCTGCAGCTGTCATTACACTCGATAATGTACAAGGGGCAAAGTTCTAAATGTGTATCGCTGGATTGTACAGATAACGCCCCGAGCTCCTGTATTTGATCAGACATTTTAATAGCCCACTGATGAATGGAAGTGGTCAACAGGTCCGGATGCTCACTGATCCAGTCTTACTTGGTGTATCTATCTACTTCGAGTGATTACTTTTATTAGCCCTGTTTGGGTAAGCGTGGAATTTACAAGACAGGGACTCAGATGTAAGGAATGTTTACGCAGCAAGAGAGATCATGCACCAAGAGTACTAATCAATATGAATTTTTTGCATGCAGTTTATCCTAACTTAGGTCGCAAATGACTTGGTACCTTTCCTATCCTTTATAATACTAATGATCACTGACAAATTTAAACATATTCCAATATGATATTCACAGACTATATAGGCCTATCTGCCATGCGCTTTGCTGTCATTGTTGGGTTTGGAATTAATGAATATGGATCATGTTTTTCTGTGCTATTTGAAAATTACTTCATTGGCTATGTTGTGCTGTGGGCTTTGTTCTCCGACTCATAGTTATAGTGGAGGTAGAGTGTGTTTATAGTGTTCCAAATTCATAAATATCACAAAAACGATGTAGGCCTACTTTACTCTTTTGCTGTAAACTGAGCTGACCGACAAGTCGGGAGAACTAAAAGGTGATAGGCCTAACAGGTCTCTTTTTATTTTTGGCAGAAGTAATGAAATTTGTGTTTTGGGTGGTTAGGCCTATACATTTTGGAAAAGAACTAGCGTCTGCAGTTAATGATGAATATTTTTAAGGTTGAGAGGACCGGTTTAAAACCACCAGTTGCCTTTTATGGGTGACTGCCTGTCTCAATTCAGGAGTGAAATATGTTTCTTCACATTGGTATTGGAAAAGAAATGTTGATCCTTTGGCAAGTCTGGAATATCTTTGCTGTCATTGTTGGGTTTGGAATTAATGAATATGGATCATGTTTTTCCGTGCTAGCTGATATACCGGTGACCTGCCGTGTAAACAGACTTTGCGTCGCCAGTGATTTTTTGCGTTTGTTCAGTGTTGCGAACCCTGCTATACATTAGGATACTGGTAGTGAGGTTTTTTGGGAAGTTGAAGCAAGAATCATTGTCTGGATGACCATCAACTTATTATCCACCCGTGGTATAACAAATGGAGATCTAAATTAACTGCACGGACCACAGTGCTCAGGTCGCTCATTTATGCCAAGCTGGCGGTTTCTTCTTTTTTCATTTTTTTTTTTTTTTTTATTTATTTTTTTTGGGGGGGGGGGTATTTTTGTTTTTTGTTTTTGTTTTTGTTTGTTTGTTTTTTTTTTTTTTTTTTTTTTTGTGAGCAAAAACCGTATAACGACTTCTCCCGTTATAGCTACTTTTTATCTCCTTATAACGAGATAGCTCTTTGAAAGTTCCGATGGTGTTAAACATTGAAATTTCCTTTTTTGCCCAATAAGCATAATTTGGTCAGGTATAGTTTCAAACCACACGACCAGCTTTGTTATTATTTTTGTTTCTGTATTGATCTGAAGTTTCCATTCTTTACAACATTCAGCTTAATTTAGACTCGTGTAAAGACCTTCTTGTGATAATCAAACTAGAACCAGGTAATCTTATTATAGGAGGGGTTAATCTTTTGCTCATTTAATTCTGGCTCTTCTTTTTCTGTACCAATCCAATCAGAAATATCATTGACATACAATTTGAAGAGAATTTGACGTATTATAACTCCCTGGTTTACGCCGATATTTCTTTGGTAAACTTGATTTCTTGCCAATAATTTTACACATGATTGTGTTGGCTTATATATACTCTTTAGGAAGTCGAAAACATTGCAATTGATATTGTTACTTATTAGCTTGCAATAAAGAGCATGGCGCCACATATTATCACATGCTTTCTGTGAATTCATAAAGCATTTATACACACATTTTTACACATAAGAACATGGTTATCTAAGAGGGCTTTAAAAATCAACAGATGATCGATTGTCTATGCTTTTCTTTTAAATCCCGTTTGGTTGCCATTAATGATACTCGTTTCATTAAACAGGGTCTCCAGTCTCCCATCTAAAGCCATACTAAAAGCTTACCAAGGGCACTGTTAATCGTTATACATTAATTTGTACCTCTATAGAGGTGACCTGATCTATCTTCAAGCGCATTTCAGCATTTCATGCCTAACCACGTCCATGCCACATGCATTGTTATTTTGCAATCTGTAATAGCAATCTTTAACAGACACATCTACCTCATGAATTTGTATATCTGCTTGTAACGTTTCCGTTACCTTGTCCTGAGCCTAGATAGACCCGTTTAGGACCCAAGAGGGCAGCATTTGAGGATGACCATTTGCATAGTTTTACTTACTTGCATAACAACAATCTTAATCTTGTAGTTTTGGATTGGCAAATTTGTGCAAATGAACACCCTCAACTACAGCCGTCTGGGGTCCTAAACTCCTCTATTGAATCGTCAAGCTCAAGGGACAGTCGAATGATTGTTTGTCTCTGTTACTTGCGGTAACTTGACCAGAGAACCCAAAGCACAGCACGCAAAGTCCACAGACCCATGTGCTTTGTTTGGATGAGCCACAGCTGAAGAGCAAGGGATGACCCTTTTTAAAGAGGACGAAATTAAATGTTTTCTATAAAAAATTGAAGCCTTCGTATCACTATTGTATTCAAGAGTTTGACTTATTTATGAGGTATAAGTATAGGGTTATTCCTCATTCTCAAGTCAGCTTGAAGCCTTTGCTGAATTTGCTTGCTCTCAGACATTTTTTCTTCTTGTAATCAGTCATGCAGGGCGGTGCAAATGGCACGTGATATAACGGGGCCAATCACGGTGTGGTAGTTTTGTTTCGGAATTATGACAAATCCGAGAATTCAATATGCAGAGACACCTTAAAACTAATAGAAGTCTAAAAACATTAAATAGATCTTCCTGGTCCAGATTTCCTTGTTTCCGCTCGATCGATCGATCGATCGATCGAGAGAGAGAGAGAGAGAGAGAGAGAGAGAGAGAGAGAGAGAGAGAGAGAGAGAGAGAAAGAGAGAGAGAGAGAGAGAGAGAGAGAGATTCCATCACATGATATGTGTAAAAACGGAGTACTGGGAATTTTGAAGAACGGTTTACAGGTGTGCATACGTGGTCGACAGGCTTATTTCATTTTTCTTTTCGGGAAGGACTTAGAATGGACTTCTGTAAGGGTTCTCCAATTCTCTGATTTATCCTATATATGCAGTAAGTCCATTGTATCAGTCATATAATAGAAGTCAGGATCATGTAAGTTGCCAAACGAGGATCTGTATACTGCCGCCTTCCCTTACCGTGGAAAACAGGTCATCTATGAAAGAAGATACCAGAGTCGGTGTAGGGAACGTGTTTACCTAGCTTTCATACACCAAACTTATGAATCTTTACATGACATCTGACTCACCTCGAAGATTTTTTTACGCCTGTTTTTCAGGGTTTTTTTCACACTCAACCATTGATATTGACGTATTGACAGTCTTGCGCACCACTGAATCCAGTATTGGATTTTATCAATAAATCCACTCTGCTTCAATTACTTTATTTTCTTCTGGCATACTCAGGTCATGTATTTTAGAAGCATGAAGATCAGGGATAAAGATAAGGACTTTCACTCTTGTGTGCTAAGACCTCTGTCAAACACCTCTTTTCTAGCTGAGCAACAGTAAGCAAAATTGCTTCCTCGTGAGTGTATGTTGGACGCCTGAGCTAAAATCGAAAAGCACGAACTCTGATAGCTTACTATGACCTTTAGTCAATATAGAACATCCCATAATATGTTATACCCTAATACCATACTGGAGCGTGTGAGATTTACTTTGTTTCAGATAAGTTAAGAGTTATACATAAGATAAAGTAAAGAAAATGAAAGTGTAGTATTCAATTTGATTTACCTGCTTTTAGAACTGTTGCAATTAAAAAAGCGCAATAATTTTGCAGGTTTACTTTCGATAGTCTGTGTAGACTAACTAAGGAAATTGGCATTGAAACAAGATTGGTTATAAACCATCAGCCGGATTTGGATAAAGTGTGATGACCTTCAACGATTGTATTAGCTTCATCAAATCCAATTACAGCAAAACCTCTCTATCGAGATAACCCCATATGTCTTAAGAGAGAAATGGTCTTACTGTGAATACAGAACATTAGCCACGAACAGAACTTTGACTACATCAAGGTGATTGTAACGGGACAGTTGTCTCTTTATAGGAAGGTCTTAATAGATAGTTTTTACAGTTGTGTTGTCTTGATACCAACTGAAAACTGTTCAACTGACGCCTCTGTACCAACTTTGATTTTTTTTTTCAATTGGATGACCATGAAGTCAGTGCTCTTTTTACGTTTGTATTTGAATAACATTGAAGCCAAAGGCGGGTAATAATGTATTTGGATGACCTTGAGATCAGAGATAAAATTAGTGGGTTTGGTTACGTCTTCTTTTCAGTTTCATATTTTTCAGCAATGTGCAATTTGTCTGTGTTAGAATGACCTTGAGATCAGAGATAAAATGAGTGGGTTTTGTTACGTCTTCTTTTTAGTTTTATATTTTCCAGCAATGTGCAATTTGTCTGTGTTTGGCTCCAAGTTGACCCTTCAAATTAGATGTGTACGTTTTTCAAGAGTACCAAAATTACCAGTCAGAAGCAAAATGGTCTCTACCTCAAGGCCTATAGCAAGATATGCATATGATATTACATATTAAACTCACATGCATTTTTGAAAGTATGATTACGATACTTAAGATTATAAAGAATAAGGCGTGGGAAAAATAGATTAATATGCTCAGAGAAAACGAAAAAAAAAAAAAAAGAACAAAATGAACAAAGTGACTTTAAAAGTTGGCAAACTTGTGATACAAGGATGACCATATTTTGGGGATATGTTGTTTGCTGTATTTTTGCGTTTGACAGAATTAAGAGCTGAAGAACATAATTCCGGTATTTGAGATTATAAAGCTGCCATTAAAATTTACTAGCAGGCCTCCAATGCAGCACATGATGTCGGTTACTTTATTACATCAAAAATTAAAACAACAGCATGCAACAGCTTCCCTGGTCCCTGTTAATACCGAGTATAGCAACGTAAAATAGACTCAATCAAGTGTGTGTTCGGTATATATATTTGAGACCTTATATAATATGCTTGAAATCAGTGCATGCACACATACAGGTATGTGAATACATATATATATATATATATATATATATATATATATATATGTACATAAAAATGAAGCAGATAAAGTACATATCGTCATTATTATATCTACCCGCTTAACTTGGACTACGTATTTACCCCAGCTCAGTCAGCTTATCTGGTGTGTCTTTGTTCGTCGTGCATCATTCGTCCGTCTGTTTATACGTCGTCCACAATTGACTCTTTTGATCTCCAAAAGCGCAGGACGATCTTCTTCAAACTTCGTGTGGAGTTATCTTTGGTGAATCACCCTCAAGCTGCTATCTGGCAATGCCCCGTGTGATTTGGGGGATATTTAATTATTTTGCTTCATTATTGGCCAGAGTGTAAACATAGTCTCCACAACCACTTGCCCAGTTATTTCAATAGCACATAGGGACACTTTTGGGCACCTTAGACCCTATATTTTTTCGAAAGGGACGCTACGATTTACTTTCTCACTCTCTCTCTCTCTCTCTCTTCTCTCTCTCTCTCTCTCTCTCTCTCTCTCTCTCTCTCTCTCTCTCTCTCACATACACACACACACACACGCGCACACACACACACACACACACACACACATTTTTTTTTAGCAAGCCTTGTGTGCTTCTGCTAACATCGACACGACTTCTTTTCCGAAAGCTCGCTCAGATTGTGCTGAAACTTGGTGAATATGTATCATATGGAACAGTCAAAGGCTCAGGATCCCCGATTTCTAGCGAATTGTTCAATCTGGATACTTTAATTAATGCATACATTCCTATTGATTGCAGCGCAGATGAATTAAAAATACCATGCCAATTCAGATTTTTGTTCTCTTTTCCAAAACTGTTTCCTAAACTTACGACAAACTTGGCGGGCATATAGCGTGAGTCGGTTTCTTCTAAGTCTCTTTAAGTGGTCACGACTCAGCGATATTTTTTATCATTTCTCAGCAAAGAGTATCCTTCCCAGTTTTGTCTTAGTGCGTGTTTTTTTTTTTTTTTTTTTTGTTTTTGTTTTTTTTTTTTTTTTTGTTCTTTTTGTTTTTTTTTTTTGGGGGGGGGGCGTTTGTTTTTTGTTTTTTTTTTTGTTTTTTTGGTATTTTGTTTTTTGTTTTTTGTTTTTCGTTTTTTTTTTTTTTTATTTATTTTTTGGGGGGTTTTTTGTTTTTTGTTTTTCGGTTTTTTTTTCTATTTTTGTTTTTTTTTTGCTTTTTGTTTTGTTTTTGTGATTTTGGTCTGGTTGACTTGCCTTCGAAAAGCCTCCCCTAGAGTACAATGAAATTTAGTGGGAATGTAATGTATGGAAGGAACAAAGTCGCCTACTGTGCGATGGTGTCTGGATTTCTGTTTTTAAACGAAATCTTCCACGCGGGTACTTGCCACTTAATGCATACATTTCAATTGATTACCATGTAAGTCAATGGGGACTTGGAACTGTAATTCCTATTTTCGACTTCTGCAAAACCGTCGGCCACATCACTTCAAACTTCATGGCCTGTACTTCCTGCAAAACCGTCGGCCACATCACTCCAAACTTCATGGGCTGTACTTTGCGTGGGCTGTATTGAATTTGTTTAATGGTCCCGTTCCCCTCATTTGTTTGACAAAATCTTCACCAAAAACGTTTTTCTCTAAAACTGATAGGCCGATTGATTAAATAAAAGACTGGCTGCTTCTGAACCAGGGTGGGACTTGCAAATATTATAGGTTGAGTGTGAAGGTTTGCTGAGGACGGTTTGCTTATTTTTTTTTTTTGGGGGGGGGGGTGTTTGTTTGTTTGTTTGTTTGTTGGGTTTTTTTTTTCTTTTCTTTTTTTTTTTTTTTTTTTTTTTTGGTTTGTCTTTTTTTTTTCTTTTTTTTTCTTCTTTTTTTTTTGGGGGGGGGGGGTGTTTTTTGTTTTTTGCATCGCCACGTCCTCACCCGCAACACCTTTAGTTCCGTGCAATAACTCTGGAAGAATAGGACAAAATTTGTAACACCTCGGCGAGACTCTGCATCCTTGTAAAACATAAGTGTAAATTTTAAGTAACATTGCCCTACCTTGTAAGGCCATATGGCGAATGATTATATTAACTTGTATTTGATTAGCGCACTAAGCCTCCTAAAAAAATTGAAGAAACTGGCTGTATTATGCAGCCTGGCGCGATCTCGGCTAGAATTAACTTTTGCTGACTTGGACCTTATTCTAACTGCCACAGGGCCAAGTATAGCATTTCGTGTCAGAACTGTTCAATTGTTTGAGGCAACCGTCAAACTTGTAAGGCAAAGTATATTTTAGGAGTCGGGTGTTTGGGTGACATAGCGCTATTTAAGACCAAACAACGCCACGGTGAGACATTTGCGCCTTTAAGGAAACTTCACAAAATAATTAAGAAGTTAGGCTGCCACTGCTTTTGAGCGACCTTGACGATACTCTTAAGCTCACACAACCCTATACAGTTAAACCTATCACTAGGGACACCTCGAAAAAGGGGGCAGCTCCTCATATGGGACACTTTGTCCGAGAACTTAATATTTAGGCATTGCCTTAGTAATGGGGACAACTCTTTATGGTGTATTATGGACAGTTATCTCAGTCCCAAATGGAAACTTTATCCCTCAAATAAGGACAGGTTATACTTTTATTTCAATGGGGACAACCTATACTTTTTTTCACATTAGTCAGTTTCACAGTTTATTCACGAACAGTCGTCACAGGAAAACAATTCCCTGGTTTACTGTTTAAAGTATTTTTGTGCACAACTGCCTCCCCTACCTGAAGACATGTGTCGATCCACAGTCACAAGTCAATGAATTCAATTGTTTTTTTATCTGACACTTGCAAGGCATGCTCACTGCCTTTTGGGACTCACCTAAAACACTGGGATAAGCACATCAATGATTGATCACAATCAAAGGCTATTGGGATGAAGGCAGCACTTCCGGTTAGCAATTCAATCCCCTGAGATCAACCCAAAGCCTAAAACAAGTGCACCAAACTGTAAAAAGGTAGATTTGTTGTTGTCTTGGCATAGCTTTTTAAGTGAAGGCAGATAATCGGTATGCACATGTGTGTAACATAGTCATCCTGAACTTGTTTTATTTGGTACAAATACATGTACATGGACATGTATCCCCAATGAGTGGTGCAGGTGCCGTACCTTGATTTTCCCTCAATCCTAACGGTGTCAATATTAGATAGGTCTCTCTCTCTCTCTCTCTCTCTCTCTCTCTCTCTCTCTCTCTCTCTCTCTCTCTCTCTCTCTCTCTCTCTCTCTCTCTCTCTCTCTCTCTCTCTCTCTCTCTCTCTCTCTCTCTCTCTCTCTCTCTCTCTCTCTCTCTCTCTCTCTCTCTCTCTCTCTCTGTGTGTGTGTGTGTGTGTGTGTGTGTGTAATTTTCGTCCCAGCAAACCTTTTATGCCTTGGTAGGATTATGTATACTTCTACGACATGACTTCAGAATGCATTTTACTGGCCTTGATCAAATTTTCGAGACCACATGTTTGAATAGTGTTTCATTTTGGGAATTTTTGGCAACTTAATGAAATTTCATAGGACTATTGTGTGTTTGTAAGATTTAGACAACGATTGCTTTTGGGTGATCTTGCTGTAACTCTTCAAAGAATCACTCATGCAAAAGCAGCAAACTCAGTATTTTAAAATGCCTCTTGAAATATAAATGGCGTACGTTGCATGTATGTCTAAATATCATTATCTTCATGTTTTGTGGCGATCTGGCTTGGATAGGCCCCTAGCAAGTTTGTTCAACAAGTAACGTTCTAATGATCTTTTTTATTTTGTACTTTTTTGGAAAGGTGCGGGGGGGGGGTGCCATGCCTGAAAGAAACATTTTTGCCAAAAACAGTTCGGCCAATTTCTTCGAAATTGGATAGGATCATTTTTTCAACAGGTGGAGCTGTATTTTTTTTTCTCTATTTTCAAATGATGTTTCTGTGTGTTTTTAGAAGTTGAGACTTCTCTGAAATCGTAATGCTGGTTATGTTAAAATCCGGTGGAAGTGTGCGTTGCAATTGGGTCAAACAAAACCCACCACTATGTGCTGGTGCACTGGATCCCTAATATTCAGCAATTGTTTCAATTTCCGTGCTAATCGATTAATACGTTTATGCTTATGGGCTGGGTCAATGGGGACAGGAGTGTTGATTCACATTGTCCGCATCTTCACCAGAAGCGTCTGCCAGATGCACCTAAAATTTGGTGGGGATGTATCTTAAGTGGGACTTTACTGCCTTTGTCCAAATGGTCATGTTCCAGCAATTTCTAGCCCAGCTGTCTTGTCAGTCAGATGAGCTTATCTTACGGTCATCTATTCGTCGTCGTCGTCGTCGTCGTCGTCGTCGTCCTTCCACCCGTCCATCGTCTGCCCATCAAGAATTCACATTCTTTCATATTTCTTGCTAAAACTGCTAGCTTGATCCACGGTCAACTCCATGTAGATGAGCCTTGGTGAATCTCTTCCAAGCTGCTACAAATGATCATGTTCCATTGATATATTTGTGTGTGTGTGTGTGTGTGTGTGTGTGTGTGTGTGTGTGTGTGTGTGTGTGTGCGTGTGTGTGTGTGTGTGGATATTTAGTGAAGGGGGGGGCTCCATTTTTCAGCAAAATCTTCAAAAAGCCTCTGCAATAACGCTTATATAGTTGCATCGAAATTACGTAGGAAGACCTCCAGGGAACAATAAACCCTTTTTTTTCACTTCATCAGGTGAGCCTGTGATTGCTTTTTTTCCCCTTTTTTTGGGGGGGGGACGTTGTTTTGTTTTGTTTGTTTGTTTGTTTGTTTGTTTGTTTGTTTGTTTTTGTCTTTTTTTTTTTGGTTTTTTTGGTTTTTTTTTTGTTTTTGTTTTTGTTTTTGTGTGTTTTTGCGATCTTCGACTCCCTCCCTGCATTTTGTATTTGTTTTAAAGTGCGAAGTCTACCTTGACTCGATCTGCCCTAACTTTGGGCCCCACATGGTACCTCTGGTGTATGTATTTTCTTATTTCTAACAATCTTTCGAAATTATGAATCGTCGGTTAGGGAACATGTACCGTGATCTTATTCTGGAGGTCACAAGACGATCTCAGTCTGTGCAGCCAACTTCAACTGAGCACAGGACTGTCAAAAGCCTCTCGTTTTTACTGACGGTCCGTCCAGTAAGGAGTCTTCCCATTTTGAGGAACGTAAAAGCAAATAGAGCTGCGTATGTGGATGTGTAATCAGGCGAAGGTTATTCTGTCATTGGTGTGTCATCTGCTGTTAGTGTCTTTATGCAGCCTTCAAATGCATTTGGTGTACCCTATTAAACGTCTTTGTCCACCTTTCCACTCTGTTGAAGACCGACTCATATGGTTCCGAACTGTCAGAGCAATTCAGTTGCATAAAGATGCTAAAACTGGTCGATTCAACTTTCTTCTGCACGATTTGAACTCTTTCTTAACTGTGGTGATCTGATTGCATGGGGCAAAGCGAACTCTTCAGTTATTTCCGCTGTTAAGATTTGTGATTCCGCTACAGCTTTATGCAGGCTACCTGTAGATGTGGTCTTGTATCGTCGACCACATGTGGTCTGTCGCAGGCAAATCAGACTAAAAATACTTGGCGAACATCATTGTTTTTGGTGAACATTTAATTTATTAACTCTGATTTATTCATAATTGACTTAATTGTTCCAGATAATCTTCAAATGGCTGTATCTGATGCAAAATTGCGTGGAGAGCCGAAAAGTTATGTCCATTTGCATAGTAAGAAAAGTAATTAGCTATATTAAGCTACATGTCCAATCCTCTTTTGGTAAATAGTAAGAAAAGCCGTGGTTAACTAAACCAGCTATTGTCAAAATTTAATACGAAGAAATATACTTAATTTTATTGCTGTCAATGAATATTTATAATTTCTCCTTTTCAGGTATACTTATGCAACACTGGCGGTTGAGGACATAGATATATCAATGCTTGGGTAACGTATACGTCCATGGAGGTGTTCAACTTGAGCTAAGTGAGGACTGGATCCCATCTGAAGCCGCTCAGCGAGATCATATGTGTGCAGCGGCTCAGTGAAGCATATTTGGACAGGGGCTCGACGCTTAAGGCGCCACAGTGAGAGATGGAAGCTGACGGAAACACTTCTGGTTCAGCGGGGCCAGTCACACAGTGGCAAACTGTGGACTATGATATGGCTCACTTCAATGTGACTGCTGCCACCTCTTATACCATGCCATTCTTAGGGATGAACAATACAGAAAGCGTAGATGCTAACGATACATTCAATGCAACGGCAGCACATGAAGACGAAAGGGACGAAGAACTTGCTAAGATAGAAATTGCCGTGCAAGCTGTCATATTCTTCTTAGCTGTATTCGGAAACGGGATGGTTTTGCTGGTGTTGGGTTTACGTCGCAAGAAATTGAGTCGGATGAACATGTTAATAGTACATCTTAGCCTGGCTGACTTATTTGTCGCTTTCTTCAATGTTTTACCGCAACTTTTCTGGGACATTACCTTTCGTTTTCAAGGCGGGGACTTCCTGTGTCGCTCCGTCAAGTATTTCCAAGTGTTGGCCATGTACGCTTCTCCCTATGTACTGGTGGTGACAGCTGTGGACCGTTATCTCGCTATTTGTCACCCCTTAACTAGTCATACTTGGACCCCGAATAGGGTCCATATACTGGTTGCCATAGCCTGGTTCCTATCTTCGCTCTTCGCCATACCACAAGTGTTTATATTCGCCTACAGAGAAACCCAGGATCCAGGAGTATATGATTGCTGGGGCGTCTTTAGCCCCGCGTGGCTTCTTAACTTCTATTTAACGTGGTTCTTTATAGCTATATATATTATTCCTTTTATCATTCTAACCTTTGCGTACGGTCGGATCTGCTATGTGGTCTGGAGCAGTATGCGCTCAAAGGAACCAAGTATGAAAAAAGACATGCGATTTACCAGCAAAAGTACCGAATGCTCAGAAAATGGAAAGCTTCTTACGTCAAGCTTTTCGACAGAAAATGTCCCAAAACGTGCCATGAACGCGAATCCAAGAGCACATGTACGGGGATTATCAAAGGCCAAGGTCAAAACGGTGAAGTTGACCTTGACCGTGGTATCATGTTATCTTATCTGCTGGTCGCCATTTTTTATCTCTCTTATGTGGTCCGCGTGGGATGAGAATGCGCCATTTCAAGGTATTTCCTTTCTATTCCATATGCAGTTACCTTGTAGTCTGAAAAAAAAAATAAAAATTTAACGATTGGGCAGATTGAACAACCGGAGTCGAAAATACACAGCTGATACAGGATTTTATTTTTGCTAAAAAAAAAAAAAAAAAAAAGCGTTATCTGGAGGGATGTAAAAACGCTATTTTGTTTGTGTTTTGCGCTTTCTTCCTGTAACAGTTTGTTTTGAATCTTTCGGAATGCAATTGTAATTTTCCTTGGCACTGGTGTAAAGCTGGATCACTTCGTAATCTTAGGCTATACAAGGACGAATGGTCGCCTGTCTTCCAAGAACTGAAACAGTCCATTTCTTAGGAACACTAAAGTGGGTTAAGTGCAGAGGTCACCTAAATCAGGCGTTGTGCTCATGTAAACACACTGCCCCACTTCCTTGTTTTCAAAAGAAGATTAACTTCTACGCTTTGAACCGGTTGTTATCTCATACTCTGCTTTTTCCATGCAGTCCATGATTCAAATATTTTGGTGTTTAATTTGATCCTGCAAGCATTACGCAGTTCATTTTGTTTTTCAGCTCATTCGCTGTTTTATGCAGATCTGTATATGTCTTAATTATGATTATTTTAAAATTCAATACTAGTTTTAAGATATTCACTTTTGTCTTCCGACTTACCTTTTCAAAGTCCTCTCAGGTGCCAATTATATGCTAATTTGGGAAGTCAGTTCAATATTAAGGTGATTTGTTATTGTGCGTAGTTGCATTTGAGCTTACACGGTGTGTCAGTAACCCTTTTCCCCTTTAATCAGGATTGAGTCAAAAACTTTCGTTTGCATAGGTGCAGCCAAGAAAGATGCTGGCCTAGGGCACGTTCTATTGATAGATCTCACGTGCAATTCTTATTCAAGTTGGAAAGGGTTAATGTGTTGTTTGATCATTATATGTCGTGTGTCGTTCCTTTATAACAGGTCCAACTATGACCGTGCTAATTCTTCTAGCCAGTCTAAACAGCTGTACCAACCCTTGGATATACATGATATTCTCCGACAATATATGTTCCAAAATACGGCGAGTCTTCACCGACTCAAGTTGGACCCAGACCGGACTAACAACCTTTTTCCAGTTTGGCGATTGAACGATATCAACAGTGGTTTTACCTCGAGCAATGTGGATGTATATACTCAATATTGTGTCGTGTGTGGATGTGTTTGTCTTGTTCTTTTTCGATGCTTATCTAGTACTATTGTATGGATTACAAGATCTTCGCCACATCAATGTTGTGCAGTGCATACAAATATTGCTACGTCAGGTACCATATACATCTAATTTCTGTGGCTTCATACTGTTTGAACTGCACAGCACTACGCATGTCCCGATCAGGGGCCACGCATGCACGCAATATTGAGTTGCTAACATCTTTGTCATAATAATGTACAAACTGCACTTACGGACAAAACTCAATGCAAAGACTTAAGCGGTGATCCCTTTGTCTCGTTCTAGGTGAAGCAATGGTAATCTTTCTACTACTTGCAAGCCTGAACAGTTGTACCAATCCTTGGATATATCTGGCCTTCAGCGACAATATCGTTGTCTACTTGACACGCTGTTTCGGCAGGGGTCGCCTCAATCGCACCACCACATTTGATTCGGAATCTCGCCTTAAAGGAAGCTCTGTATATACTACGGAAGTTACCAGGTTAGATCGACCAAGCATCGCCAATGTTATGCCACTATTGGATAAAGAGAACCCCACCAACTGCTTCCAAGCAACTGGCTTGGCATGAGAGTGAATTTCCAAAACTGTGACATCCAGATCATGACCTTTGTGAGTGGTTGTGACCGCTTTTCAGTTGTGTCAAAAAAAAAAAAAATGGAGACGTAGCAACGTCATTTACCTTGTAGTAGATGATTGTGGTCTTCATCATGTCCATAGACATAAATGTGTAACAATTCATTCCACCGTGTAATACCCATTCAACAAACGTGATATAGTGCATTTTGCGGGGATGCGCGTGAAATGTGATCCCCTTTAGAATGATTTTAACTAAATTAACTAATCGCCGAATTTCTATTTCTGTGAATTGCAAACACGTTGCTGTCCTGACGATGAAAAAACGTGGTGCATCGACAAACATTATACATGTCTCGAAATGAACGTCTACATGTGGACTATTTATGGTGAATTGAATACAGAAACGGCTGTATATGACCCGATTTGAGTATTCAATAATAATTTTACGTAAGCCACGATCGTGTCAGTCTTTCGCTCCAATTCCCCATCACCCCACCCCCACCCTCCAAACAGTACATTTTTGTGTCGAATCACACAAGTATACTACTGTAAATTGCTGTATTTCCGCATGTATCAATTTTCACGGTTTTTGTATTTTTGACATTCGCAGCACTTTTGATTTCAGTATTTTGGACATAATTCCTATTCAAATTATATTAAAATACCCTTTCGCTGTCTTTTTATTTTCACGGTTTGGTGCCATCAGAGAAATAAGCGAAAATAAGAGCACAGCGAAATAAAAGCAATTTACAGTATAATCATTTACACCCTTCATGCAAAATCCAGGACTGTCTTTGGCGCCATATGTTACAAGTGAAGACGTTGACATTAATTTTGAGGCACGTGCGTTAGGCAGGAGAGACGGGCAGACGCCTGCAAGTCGAATAGTCTTCTCTGTACCTTTCACTAACTAGACTTAGACGAATCTATTTGCTACTAAGGTCACGCTAAGTGTTAAATGGTTGAAAAACTAGCAAGGTTGACTATATGTCCTCAATTTGGCCAAAGTGCCCCCCAAATGCTGCCTGATGTTACATATCGTCACTGAGTTTACGTACCCTACGAGTGAATCATACCAAATCGAGATTTATTGGACTTCAATAAAATGAAATGCGCAAATTACATATTCCATCCACGCAATCCATATGTATTTAAACTCAGGAAGTCGACAAAAATCGACTTGATGGAGTCATTTTTAAGTAAAGAAATTAACATTGCTGACATATGTTCAACTGTCAGCCTTTCTTTGTATCATGCTGTCCTCAATATCTAATACGATGCACACATATTTATTTCCCGCTGCAAGTGTACAACCGGTCACCTTGGTAACCATTGTCCTGCCTGGCGAGATACGGGCCGCTGCCTGTGCGAGGAAGCGGGATATTACCAATATTTTGGAAATAAAAAATACTTAGTACAGGCTGAGGGAAACTTATTCTTGCAAATAACGTAGGAAGCAATAAATGAATAGAACTTTAGATTTGTAAACTTGAATTTCTCTAAAAGACACTAATGTTGAGAGCAAGATGTGCCCAGCCCTGTCTGTGGCTGTGATATGCCCGTGTGTCCCCCGTCATAAACAGGCGTGAACCCCGAGTTTTGTGGCGGGAAATGAACATGCGTGTCTGGTATTCTGATGAAGAAACTGATTAGCAAAACTTTTTCACTGCTTAAAGTTCAACAGAAGTCGATGTATCCTGAGTTTTGATAACAATACTAGATTCATGTTCTTTGTAAATTGGTAGTTCGTTCAAGTACCAGCATAACTATAGTTATCATTAGAGATCAGAGACTACAAGGATAGTCCAAGTTAGCAGCTCTCCTTGCGGGCTTTTCGGCCGTAATTCCCACTGCCGGTATTGGGCGCCTTGTGTCCAAAGCGCGCCGAGCAAGCAAAGCTGTTAAGTATGTCAAAACTTAGCTCTTCAGGAGGTTATGAGTTAAAGACAGCAAGTAGTGTCTTCTACTGTGATTAGTGACGGTCGTACATGTGTAAATGCCCCACATGTGCCAATATATGACCATTCACTGTTGGTAGAATTTTGCTTCAAGGCTCGCTTTCAATTATGAGCAAAGCACAGCTGTTCAAACAGTCCACTCTTGACCTGTTTGCGCATCTTTAAATTGTACATATATCTTTTTTTCTATCTTAAGCGGTGTGACTTCTTGATAAAAGGAAAAGGTCATTTCTGGGCGCAAAAAGTCACTCCAATATCTTCGGATTTTGATATGTTTTTTTTGTTTTTTTGTTTTTTTGTTTTTGTTTTTTGTTTTTTGTTTTGTTTTTTGTTTTTTTGGTGCTGCTAGGGTTCCCTTCCTTTAAAATCATAATTCCATATAATTGGATTCAATATTAATCTATGAGATATATTCTACGTCGCGCAAAATGAGCGTGAATCTGTGTATATACATGTAAAAAGATAAAAGGTTAAATCACAAAGCTAATAATTACGGTACACCTAAAGTTGAATCCCGTGTTCATCTGATCATTTATTATACCTACGTCTTACTCTCACATAATATTACTAGGGTTCACACAAAAGATAAAGATGAATTAACAAAATCATTGTTTTCCTATAATATTTTACATTGATCCATGTCAGCAGTTTCTTGCGGGAATAAAGGTGATTCATGAATTTTATTCCACTTTTCAAAACACAGCAAAGGCACAATGGCGCCTGTTTGTATGGGTCAGAAACAGGTAATGAGAAAAGCGGGTCGGTTTGCACGCGGGAGTTGCTGTTTATGAGTAGGTCACAATACAGATTCAAGCATGAGACCAATTTGGATAACTTGTCATAAAGCAAACATGTAGTTAATTCCTAGATAAATTGAAGCTCCCATCTGCTGAAGAAATCATCTGTATCAATGTGATCTGCGGTAAAGAAGATAACGTTTGATTACACTTTAAACCAAACCTCTTAGATCTATAGCGGATGATATGTGGCAAAATACCCCAGTAGACGATCACCTAATCCACATTTTAGTGGGAATATCAGCTACCGTTAAACATCGATAGCATGCTCGTGATTGTCTACCCACCGAGATTTGATCTGAAGATCTTTGGCACCAGGAATGTGCCAATGAGATTCAAATAATTCTTTCAGTGCCAATTACAAGCATGGAGCTCATTCCATTTTTTTTATTTACAACTCCATATTCAAACTCCTCTAGACAAGACCTTTTATCCGGGTACCAGCGTGCTTATATTTCCAGAATAAGAATGGCCAGCGTCAACAACTTTCCTGCAGGAGTCCCGGTCAAAGAATTTGAAGGAAAGCTGTTGACTCAATTCCCAACTTAGCACTAAAGGATTAAAGCACATCTCCGGAGTCCCACCTCCTGGAGGGTAAGTTCATTGGTGTGTGGCAGATGTTACGCAAGCTCTTCTTATTGTTACTGTCTGAAGCCACACATCAGCTGCCACATGCTTATGAGGCAATGGAACACGGCTCTTGTTCTCCATACAGGTATCAGGGAAATGCCCGTGACCTTCTTCCAGGTTGTTGAAACTTATGGTCGTGCTATAATCATTTTACAGGGAATGCAAAAAACGAGACGCACACAATTTTTTTTTTTTTTTTTTTTTTTATATGCACATTCCCCGAGTTCCAAGGTTAAACATTGAGCTTGACTACTTGGTAAATTTTCTAAAGGGTTCTCCTTCACCAGCAGTACATTTATGTCTGTGTGCCAACACAGACATATTGTTTTATTTTAGGAATTCTTTCTTTCTTTCTTCTTTCTTTCTTTCTTTCTTTCTTTCTTTCTTTCTTTCTTTTACACGCAAATTTGTCCGACATTTCATTTGAAAAGTATTACATGTAGAAACTCCAAACTTGGCACAATTATACTTCTACAGATGAAGTCCGGCCTTTTTATAATGAGAGGTCATGCTATTCATTATTATGCAAACGAGGGCTAATTAAAGTTTTACATCTTCAATATCTTATATACTATAGTAGATGTGGTTCCGAGGGTAAAGGAGTTCGATCATAGCAAGGTAAAGGACATCTCAAATGTCAAAGTCATGTCAAGGTCAAAGGTCATGTCAAGGTCAAGGGCCAATTTTAAGCCAAAATGTCATTTTTCAGGTCAAGGTTTACTTCAGGTAGAGGTCATCTCAAGGTCAAAGGTCATTTCAAGGTCAAAGGCCACTTTCGATGGTGGCTTTCTTCTATCCATAAGTTGGTCAATTTTTATCCAATTTTTATCATGATGGGCTCAAATTGTAGCTATTGTAACACTGCACATTTTAGAAACTTACATGTGACCTCCGAAGGTCAAAGGTCAAGGTCATTGGGACTTTTGAAAATTTCATCCAGTCAGAACTTGGCCAATTTCCATCCAATTCTAATCATGTTGGACTCAAATTGAAGGTATTGCAACAGTGCTCATTTTTGTATTACATGTTACCTCTGAAGAGCAAAGGTCAAGGTCATTTGGCCCTTGGAAAGTTTCACCTCGCCATAACTTGGTCAATTTTCATCCGATTTGGTTCATATTGGGCTTAAATTGTGCGTATTGTAACACTGCGCAATTTACATGTGACCTGTAAAGGTCAAAGGTCAAGGTCATTTGGACTTTGAAATTTGCATCCAGCCATAAACTTAATGTAATGGGAAGTACCAAAGGATAAAAGTTGTAGCATTTAATATTTACAACTTTTGAAGGCACACAGACAGATTTGCTTTGAAGCAAATCTTCTTTTCTAGCTTTTTCTTTCTTTCTTTCTCTCTTTTTGTCTTTCCTTCATCATTCCTTCACTTTTTTTCGCTTTCTTTCTTCACTCGGTCCTTATTTCTTTTCTCCATTTTTGCGTGCAGCGATCCTTCTGACGTAAACCTAACCCTCGACGCTTTAGTATGCCAGTCATTTGTCGTCTGCCTGAGTGACAACATTAGTCCAGCAAACGGTTAGGCGTTGATGCGGAAGTCATTGCAGGCGTCAACGTTGGTTTATCGTTATTGCAAATGAACATCAACCTGCGATAAAGTCATGCAATCGACCGGGAGGTCACAATGACCCGTGTCTTCTTTAGTGTGGGAAACTATAACCTGTACCTAAACACGATTTTTCAACTGATTGTTTTAGAATAAAACTTTTGAACAAAATTGGTTTTATTAAACGCAAAAATGTATTTGAGATAGAGTAAAAAAACACGAGTATGCATCGAATTACACGTTGCTATGTCTTAATGTATTGTAACACAAAACTACAGAAAGGTAATGTAAACAGTACCCACGGAACCACGGTGGCTGTGTGGTGAATCTACGTACCGTCAGACCTCATTCTAACATCGCTCAGATATTTGACGTGTTCGCGTAACGATACACGTTTTGAAAGTCTAAAAGTCAAATAACCTTGCTATTTGATTCATTTGCCTGACATATTCAAATATCTGACTTAATTTTTCAACAAAGGGATCGTTTCATTATAATGAGGTCCCACTGTACGTCGTATGTTTCGTCAGTTAAGGGCAAACGGATATCACTATTGACAGACAACCTGTCTAATTCTTCAGAAACGTAACACAGCTCTTCCTGATGGTATTATAAGTAACCCAATAATATGGAATACCTGTCAGCCACCGAGACAAAATTAAAAATTGATCTGCGCTTCTGAAATGGCAGCCATTTTCGAATTGGTTGCTGTTATTTGCACACATAGCTATGATAGTTTTACCGTCAACTAAGATTTCTTTTCAATTTCCACGCATAAAAAACAAAGAAATATATTGAAAAAATGCCTAAACTTCTTGAAAGAATCACCGTAATGCATACTTGCCTACATGTAATTACAAGATATGATATTACAGGTCGCGTCTTCTTGATGCGCAAAAAAAGGTGTTAGGGGATTGTAATTAGAGATATCAGACGACTGCAAGCACGGGGTGGGATGTATCATTTAAGAATAAAGGTTTCAGCTTACCTGTTTCACTGTGCTATTTGTGAGAAAGTAAAACAAGAATCATATGTTAAGGAGCTATATCTGAATATTAAAAACATCGCTTGGGAACCAGTCTTTGAAGGTTACATCAAGTCGTCACCGTCAAGATACTCGGGCGTGACTGACACCGGGTGACCCGTGTACTACAGGACTCTCTCTCTCTCTCTCTCTCTCTCTCTCTCTCTCTCTCTCTCTCTCTCTCTCTCTCTCTCTCTCTCTCTCTCTCTCTCTCTCTCTCTCTCTCTCTCTCTCTCTCTCTCTCTCTCTCTCTCTCTCTCTCTCTCTCTCGTCCTTTGCGGTCACCTAATTGAAAGATTCATTTGTGTACATGATTTTACAATTGCGCATCAGGGGCATTATTTTTTTCATTCATGGGAGAGAATATTTTGTTTATGACCTTGAACGATTTGATGAATTTAAAGTCTCGTTCTGAAAAGCGGCTCTCTGATACGATTGTGTAACATCGGGGTCACGTGACTCATGCTCTGGTAACATGGTGTTGCTGCTGAACTCTACATGGAATGACGTATCAGGTAACGTCCCGTTAGACAATGTGTAACAGTGGAAAGGTGCATTCAACGCGAAATGTTTTAAAGTTATGTGAAAAGTTGAGCGAAGAAATGAGAAATATACATGTGGAATGAATCTGCTGGGCTGATTATTTTAATGATTATTTTAATTATTGAGGGGGAAAATTTCATATCATACTTTCCTTACACTGATTATCTTTTGCAAAAACATACACTCTTGGAAATTATTTCGCATGATATGTTCTTATTAAACTTAATTTTCTTGCTCTGCAAAAGTCAATCTTAATGAACAAAATACGATTTTAAACATTATCAGTGAAAAAGAAATTTAATTGAAAAAGCGTTGTGAATTAATATCTGTTCCAGCAAATAGGTGCATGCTGCAAAGAATGAATAACAAGACAGATCTGATCGACTTTGTGGTCAAATGTTAACATGACAAACTATGTGGTCAGGCGTTGTCACTGTGATTGCTTTAATCGTGATAAATATTAACTGTTTCAGTGCCACGCCATCGCCGCTGTGCGTCCAAAGCGCGCACGAAAGTTATTGACCGGGGCTATTATATTCTTTGTAAATGCCGGCAATCTGGCATTTGAATGAAAAGTCTTTTTACAACAAACATGTTTCTAAGATCCTTTTTATAATTCAGAGCGGTTTGTTTTAAGTAGATCAGCTTCAGACGCAGTATATACGGTGAAAGTTTCTAGCCGCTATCGTAACTGCATGAGGATGTAGAGCGTCTTAATGACACTATCAGAACTGGAGGGAATTTCAAAGAAATATTATGCGCGTATGAAGATACGTGTGGATCATTGTAGTGAATTATCAGACTTGAAAGCGCAGGTTAGGTTTCGAATCCCGAATGATCATCCGGGCAGCCACGTCCAGCGAGATTGAAATACTGAAATGTACCTAAATTTCCGGGTACATTATACGTTTTTCGGAGGTATTTAGTAAATTTTTCATCGCTTAAAAGGAATGTAAACGGCGTTTAATTTCGTATGCATGCGTCTTTAACCTCGCAAAAGTAAAATCAAACTTGTGAACATATTTACAGTCATAGGATTGCGCGTCATTAAAATGTTAATTATGAACTAATTTTGGATTTCTGTGACTATAGTATTTCTGTGAAAACGGCGCACTTGCATACAATCACAAATTTGGTTACTACTGGCACCAACAATCATATTAAAAGTATTTAATTAATTGAAATAGGTCTATAATTTTAACCATTTTTTTTTTTTTTTCATTCTTGTCATGTTAAAACTAGACATGACTTTTTTGACCATATGGACCTTTATGTTTTCTACTCTTTTAGGTACAGACGAACTATAAATTTGTGTGATTCAGCTATACATACCAAGGAACATTGCCTTTGGTCGGAATTGGCTTGGATTTCTTTCATTAGGACTACGGTTTGGATATGGTAATGACCCTGTTTAATAAGTGTATTAACACGGCTATCTGTAAAACCTGATTTTATACATGTATATACATTTTTTGCTGTGGTGGAATGACCTTAAAAACTTGTGAAAGTAGAACAATTAGTAGAAAGTGGATGCATCACAAAGACTGCCCAGAAAGACATCTTTGCTTTACTTTCGATGACATCACGATGATGTATCAGTGTTCAGCTTGATCAACCCTATAAAATAACCAGCAGCGGAATGATATCGTAAATGTGCACCCGTCCCTGTCACCTTGGAGAACAGCATACCATCGGTCAGAGGCTTTGCCGTCCTAAACGTTTCACATCCTCGCTGTGTCGGGGAAAGCTTGAAATTGAGTGCCGGGCGTGATAAAAACATACCCAGCAATTGCAAAATTAACTCTCTTTTTTGGGAGAGTCCATTCAATGTATAGTAAGCATTAGGCTTACCAACTTGAGGACTGATAGTTTTTGGATTGAAGTGTTTGGAGTTATGGTGCACATGTAACGGTAAGCCTGGCAAGAGTATCATGACTCTACTGTTAAAATCCACCACACACTCATCGGTCGGAATAGTTTAGTAATTATTTATGTTCCAATTATGTGATGGGCAATGACTCTCGGAACATAAAAAAAAATGTTGGCTACACTAATGAGAACTGAAGCGACCTTCTTACATGAGGATACGATCGAGATTTATGTCCCTCGTAAACCAGTCATTGTTTCGAGAAGCGGCATACCTAGAGTTATTTAGAACACGAGAAAAGTCCAGATCAGCATATTTCCTTGGCGTACCTTGTAAGTGATGCGCCAAAAACGCGCCGCAGACGGCTGTTGCCTCCGTCAATACTTTGCACTGATAGGCTGAAAGAACCACAGAAAGTTATGTCTGTTCAAGGATGTGCCACCGGACATTTCATCGACCACGTCTGTTTTTAGGGTGTCGATGTAGATAGTCAAGTTATTTTCAGGAAATGGGTTGCAAAAATAAAGGGTAAGCGCTGGCCTTGTAAGATGTGAAAATTATAAAATTTGTACCATACACACATGAATAATACTATTAGTTATTCACTGTTTTAGTGTGAAATACAGCTGTCTTGGGGGAGATACTTCCTGTATTTCACACTAAAACAGTGAATGACGATTTTATTCCATTTTTGATGATGTAATTTCATGCCCAAAAAATCTTCGCTGTTCGACCCGCTGCTGCTGCAGTTCACTTCACAGTCCGCCATCATGTTGTCGTCTGCAGCGCGTCAAGGCTTGTATCGCATGACAGAGACTTCTGGTGGCTGATCGATGCACTAACCAGATAGGGAGATACAGCGTGAATACCGCCGTATTCCCCGGCCAGTTACGAGAATACCGCTGTATTCCCCGGTCAGTTTCAGGAATCGCGCTGTATTTCACCTTTGCAGTAATTAATGCACAAATAAGGGTAATACAAAGAGTGTACCATAGCTATTAACCAATCAGAAGCCAAGGATTCTATCAAAAATGGGATAATGCATTGTGTTCCATGGGTATGAAGGCATATTCTTGGATTCACCATGCTGGCACTTAAGGCACTCAGCGAATCAAAAGGCGTGAACAGCATGCATTGACAAGAAGAAGTAGGGTCAAACAAGCCCATAGCAACCTATATATTCTATGTAAAACATGCTGGACCACAAGAGTCAAAAGTACAGTTTCCAAACGTCAAATTTTTATTAAACCCCATGTACTAATAGAGCAGAGTATACTTTAAAAGCATCAGTGATTTTCAACTCAAAATCTTTGTCCAGCTCTGAGTGATTTGCATCCAAAAAGGCCTTTTTAACATGGGAATGAATGGGAATACACACTTGTGTCCACCGAGTAGAGATTTGTAGGTCAGTGCCTGTGATGTCATGGTGAAACCAACAATATGCATTGGCTTTCTTCCGTGCAGCGTGTATGGCGCCCTTCTGGCATGGTTCGTTGCCAACAAGAACAAATGTTACGTGTGTATTAACAGTAGCTCAATCTTCACAAAGACAACGATAGGCTGTTCAAATAGCATTTGGTGCGAGCTAAGATAGCAAAAACTCCACTGGGAGAAATATTTTTTATGGTTACACAAAATTGAATTAATTGCTCACAATCAATATAGAAATATGATCCTCTTTGAAATTATCAACATCTGTGGTAGAACTCATGTAATTTGGCAATTTTTTTAGTCTGGCAGCTCGAATAAAATCAGTCGGAAATCCATCCTTTGCTTGTATATTAATGTATAAGCCCTTTCTCTGCCATGGATAGCTGTTGTTGTTATCTCTTATTCTCAGGTAAAGGCCTAATAATATTATTATATATTACCTGCTGCGTTCATATAATTTTTTTAAAAATGAATTTGAACAATGGGCGAGCAATAGGAACTTGAAGGTCACTGCATTGGACATTTATTGTGTGACCTGATCAAATTGAAATTCAACGCTTTTTCAACTTTCATGCCAAAACTGTCTATGTGAACGATCAAGACTCATGTAAGTCCAATCCATGTTTGTATATATCCAATATTATACAATTATAGTGTGTAAGTCATACATTCCTGTTATTGTTTCACAGTTTCCTAATTTTGAGATACATCCAGGTACAGCTCTTTTTTCTCTTATCAATTATTTGGTGCTGTGTGCCTATTTACACCATCCGTTGACTTTGCTGGTATTCTGCAAAATATCACATTGACAAGTACCTGTGTCCTTGCCTTATTTACATTTTCTTGGCTTATTAACAATGGGCATAAGTATTGATCAATACTGAATGGTCATTGGTCTCTTCACGAGTAAGTATACCCCTTTTGTGGTACACTTCCATCCAGGTCCACGCGTCGAAAACAATATGATCCTACTCCTCATTGGCTTTTATACACATAAATACATTTCTCTGTGCTTTTTCCCGTGTACAACACATTATATTGTTCGTTTACACGTTTTTCCTGTCTTCAATCGACGTTCATGCGAACCCCGGTCCCACACCTAACTCAACCACATGAAGTTCTTTCATTCTAACGTTCACAGCATACGAAGTACCGGTAAGCTTGGCGAAATTCATCTTTTGGTCCAATCAGGTAACTTTAACATTATTGCTTTATCTGAAACCTGGCTGGATGAACATTACCCCGATCAGCTCCTCCTCATCGATGACTTCCAACCTCCGTGTCGGGAAGAGGCGGCGGGGTTCTGACGTTTATTCACTCTTCTGAAACGTGCATAAGACGTCCGGATCTTGAAAGCATAAATTGCGAATGCTTCTGGGTTGAAATTTCGAAACAGAGCCGGAACCTATTGTTTGGTAACTACTATCGTCCACCTGGCCAGTCTACAGAAATCCTCGACGCATTTCTCTGGTCTTTGACAACTTCCACTTTCTCTGCCATTGTATGCAACCCTCACATTTTTAGTTGTAACTGGCGATTTCAACGACAGGTGCGCTGATTGGAACTCCCAACATGAGGACGGCGATTAAGGTTTATCTTTGGTCAATCTAGTAAATCAGTACAATCTCTTTCAACTTATAGATGAACCCACTAGGATAAGTCACTACTCGAACAATTTATTAGATCTTATCATTACTGATTCTCTAGGTTTTATTCTTGATTCTGGAACCCTTGCTCCAATCTCAAATTCTAATCACTGTGTAATCTTTTGTTCATTCTCCCTTTCCCTTCATAAGGCAAGCCTTTCAAAAGATCAGTATGGGACTTCAATAATGCTAATTTTTGTGACCTCATTGCTGCCCTTTCTACAGCCCCTTTGAACATTGCTCAAGATGTCTTTGATTCTGTTGATGATGCCGTATCATACTGGTCTAATCTCTTTTTATCTATTGCAAAGGACTTTATTCCCTTTAAGGAAGTAACCATTCGCCCTAATGACAAACCTTGGATAACTGCAGACATTAAAAAACATATTCGAAATTGTGCGTGGAAACGCTTTAAGAGAGCATCCAACAAACCTCGCCTTCATAATTACGACCTTCACCTCAAGATTGACAGGCTTTACCAATTCTGCAAAAATATCGCAGTACGATTGTAACCATAATAAGGAAATCTGTCTCCTCTTACTTTTCTAATGTACAGTTCCGACTTGATGAAAAAGACATTAATCCTGAATAATGGTGGAGCTTGTCCAAGTCTTTCCTGGGATGCAAAAATTAATTACGATATACCCCCAATCGTTGACGATAACAAGATCGTGTCATGCATCACGGAAAAATGTGAATACTTTGCCAGCCAGTGTAAAACACACCCTGATGTTGATGCCCCACCCCTGCCCAATTTCACGTTCCGAACTGAAGCACAATTACGCAATATTACCTTTAATGGAGACAGTCTTAAGAACGTTCTATTTTCTCTGAGACTATCCTCTGCATCAGGCCCAGATAATATAGGGAATATAATGAACACAGCAGACTATATCTGTAGACCATTTACAAAAATTGTCCAACTTTCTCTTTGTCTGTCTCTTTTTCCTGATGCTTGGAGGAGATCCAACATATGTCCTGTCTTCAAAAAGGCCAACAGACAGATTAAAAACAATCATCGTCCTACTTCATTGCTCTGTAATGTTTCAAATGTGTTTGAACATCTGGTCTTTAATGCACTCTATGGGTACTTCACACAAATTAACCTACTCACCTCCAAAAATTCTGGCTTTAAGGCCAATAACTCTGCTATCAATCAGCTTGTGTACATCATTCACAATATCTACAACGGCCTAGAACAGTCCAAAGAACCCAGAATGGTGTTTCTAGATGTGTAAAAGGCATTTGATAAGGTTTTGCAACGTGGTCTCCTTTTTTAACTTCGACAACTAGGCATCTCTGATAATCTTGTAGCCAGGATTGATAGTTATCTCTCAAACCGATTCCAACAAGTGATTATTCATGGCCAATATTCATCATGGATACCTATTGAAGCTGGTCTGCCCCAGGGTTCCATTTTGGGCCCATTTCTCTTTCTGATCTATGTAAATGATCTAGTTGACATTATTACATGTGGTGTCAGACTTTTACTGACGACACCAGTCTACTTCAAGTTGTTAATAACCCCATCGAAACATCATCATCAATAATAATATATTTATCATCTGAACATTAATCTCTCCATTATACATTATTTGGGAAATTCGTGGCGTCCTTGACGCTTTAAACTCACTTTCTGTCATATTTTCAACCAAACTTGCTAAACCACATCATCCACCCGTTGGTCTTGGAGACTCTGAAATACCTACGACAGACTCACACACTCACCTTGGTTTTACTCTCAAAAGCAATTTATCCTGGGATGCTCACATTACTCATATTACCACCAAAGCGAGCCAGCGAATTAACCTTCAGCGTAAATTCAAACATAAACGTTCCCGCAAAGCTCTGATTAAACTCTATTTAACTATGATTCGACCAATTCTTGAACATGGTGCTCTTTGACGACTGTGGTCACGGACTTTCTGATCTTATTGAATCCATACAGTTTGAAGCTGCCAAAATATGCACAGGTGCATTAAGACACACATCACATGACAATCTCTTACGTGATCTTAGTTGGACAACACTTGTCAGCAGAAGGAAGTACTTTAAGTCACGTCTTCTTTACAAAATGTGTCACAACCTGACACCCTCCTATTTCTCTCAACTAATTCCTCCGACTATTAATGCTCGAAACCTCTGACACACTAGATCCATATGTACCATTGATTGCAAAACTAATCGCTTAGACAAATCCTTCCTACCTGGCACTACTAAGCGGTGGAACACTCTTCCCTCCGACATAAGAGACTCAATTTCCCTCCGAATATTCAAATTAAAACTGAAAGCAACTCTACTAGCAGTGGATCATAACCCTGTTTAGTGTACCCAAGGACACAGATTTGCCAACATTTGTCATACCCAGCTTCATCTTGCATTCTCGAGACTTAACTTTGATCTCTTTTAAAGTCATCATCCCACAACCTGCATGTTTTTGTTCCTACCTTACTGAAGATCTACAACATTTTCTGTTCTTTTGTTCTAAGTATTCAGCTTATAGAATTAAACTTCCCAACTCCATCATCGCGATTATTGTTCCCGGCGTCCACCCGAATCTAATTTTTCACACAGCGAGTGACACACTTACTCGTATTCTTCTCTTTAGCAGCAACGAATTTTCCATTTTCTTCAACAAACAAATTTGTGATGCTTTCCACAGATACATCGTAGATACAAGACGCTCCATATTTCAGTTCTGTTATGCATAAGCAGTAATTTTCAATTGAGTTAGTCGCTTATTTACATAGTCTTATTTCTTAAGGTGGAGGTTGTGAAGCTAGTGCGCATTGAGACTGGCAACTTTGGATCGCAATTACCCGTTTATTTTTTTCACAAGTACATTAAACTTTATTTTCTGATTACTACATATACATAAATTTGTATCCATAGAGGGTTTTTTTTTTGTTTTGTTTTTTTGTTTTTTTGTTTTTTTTTTGCAGTGTTGGAATTTTTTTTGGAGATTTTATAGCATTCTTTCTGACTTGATAGGATTTGCACAAAATTGTTTTTTTTTTTCAGTTGAAATCAGAAGAAATTTAAAATATATATGTATGTCCAGGATCGAATTCAATGGTAAGTCCTGAAATAGCTTAAATTAAAAGTTATAAAATTTTTAATTTAGTCCTGACAGGTTGTTCATTTTCCTGCTATAAATTTGCTCCAAAAGTCACGGAAGGGGTTGTCAGAAAAAAAAATCCTGGGAACCGTTCCTGGATATAATATTTTTCTTTTAATGTCTGTTGATTTTAATGCAATATGGCAATTTGTACGTTTGTGAAGCCAGAGGTTGAGCAAAAAACAGTTCCGAGAAAATCGCATTGAAATAAAAAGTTGCCAATACTTACCTATTTATGGCTGTAATATGACACATACTCATTTCTTCCGTCCTGTGTTTTAATTATTGTGTGAAATAAACTTGTAGCTTTACCTCTGTGATGTCATTAAACAAAAGTATATTTTGTGACTTAAATCTCGACTTTTTTTACCTTGGGAACACCACATTTGGCTTGTTTGGGTGTGGGTTCACATGCGGCTTTCCAACTTTGGGGACCAATAAGCGGATTGTGCTAATTTTTTTCACATCAATAGAGAATTTCAAAGTAATCAGAACAATGGAAGTGACTAGTCTGAACTTGCCCATTCTTCTCTCCACGGCTGTTGGTTTCCTGAGAGTGACCCTTGTCAATAGCTCAATTGGTTTCCAGGGGTCATGGACTAATGACTGTGCAAACAAGGACATGGTTCATTATCATGCCCATGCAAACAAACCCATGTGTCCGGCACTGTTTACAGTTTTCATTGTAAACAAAAGTTTTGAGATAAATTTTCTCATATAAATTTTATGTTCACTCATCTGAGTTTTTGGGAGCATGTAGTTTAATTATCAGACTACCCAAAATATGAAAAGGTGATTTGAGGTTATCCAAAGTTGCCGGCTTCAGACCTTCCACAAGTGTCCTTTATGAAGTTTCCAACCGCTAGTCCGTATCATTGTGAATAGGGACTTTTTATGTGTACATTCTACCTGTAGAGAACAATTTTGCTTTGTTTTGCATTTTGATGACTTTCACTATTTAATTTTTGTATGTAGGGTCAGATCTGAAACATGTGTACAGCTTCTCTGCTAAATAGTTAAGTTTGTTCTTGTTTTGTCCTGTGTATTTTGTAACATACATTTTGTGTGTCATTCCATATTCTGGAGAACTTCCTGACATCTCAGTGTACTATGGGTCAATCCAGTTGAAATAAGCATGTCTTAAACAGAAAGATATCTGTGAATAAATAAAAGTGAGATGTGAGATACATCACCGTATCCGAATTGTGGTTCAGTTGTCTGAACCTTGTGTAGCATTGATACAACAGCCAGTCATGTATGGCAGATGCTTGAGATATTTGTTTTTGTTGTTAACCCTTTGTTTTGTAGTTATATGTATGTATAAATATATATATATATATATATATATATATATATATATATATATATATATATATATGTGTGTGTGTGTGTGTGTCTGTGTGTGTCTGTGTGTGTGTCTGTGTGTCTGTCTGCTGTCAGCTCGCAACCTTGTTTTCTTGTTACGATGTTACTTGGAGTTCTGATCCCCCCCCCCCCCAAAGCGATTGGATTCATAGCTCACCAGGAGCACAAGTCGCCCGTTTGTCACCATGGAATGCTGTTGACTAAACTAGGATAGCTCACTTGCTCAAGTCCCTTCGGTGCCGGATTCGATAAAAGAATGCATGCTCTGAATCGACATCACGGTACCAGATATTTATTTATTCTATGCAAATCGACCATTTTCTCAAGTACTAGTATGCAAACAGTTGCGGAGTTAATGAAACAAGTCTGCGTCACGAGCGGTCCAGCTCTGAGTTTTTTTAATTGCCCCTGACCTCTAACCGAGGCATAGGGCCACAAAAAGGACGCGTAGTGATGTTGACAATGGCAAAGGCAGGGTGAAAACAGAAAATCAAGGACCTCATCATAAATTAAACCCTTCAATCACAAAAAGCCAATCTGGGTGTGCTAGAAACCATTAGTTCTTCGAATTTCAATACTTTGGGGAATTTAAAATAGTACAATGGTATAAACTTTTTTCTTAAATAATGCAATGCCTTGGTTTAAACGTATTTTATTCAAAAAACAATCGGCCGACAGGCTCACCAGCCTTAAATGCTGTTGGTAAAAACTGAAACTCATCCACAAGCTTGTTGTCATTACATAGAATATAATACCCTTGATTACCAGGCACATTAACATAACGACCTGTTTCAGTTGACAACCTATGGTTTAAAATCCTACATTTATACATCACTTTTCTACATTCAGGAAGAATGTTGAACTGGATAATCTTCAAAGCCAAAATCTTCTTTATGCAATCTGCAATTAAATCTCACATCAGCATACACAAATTACGTTTACCATTTTTGAATGTATCGATCAATTGACTGCTTTATTTAACCCTTTACCATAAACTACAGTCGGATCCTTCCAGATATTACTCAACCCACAATATTTTAAAGTAAGGTGTAACAATGTGAACCGAGTATATTTTCCATTGTCTTTTTCATAAAGGCTTAAAAGATGTGTATACAAATCGAAGACAATTTGGACTCTCCACAGCCATCCATTTCTACCGGAATCATATTACTTTGTTTATCACAATACTACAAAGAGGACACCTTCCTAATTTTTCATATAAAATACAGTTTAGTGTAGAGTTGTTTTTTTTTTTTTTGTCGGTGCGATTTGCACACATTGGGCCCAAAGCACGCCAAGGAAAGCTGTCGACTCCGTCAAGACCTGCTACGAAAGAGCTAATTGAATGACAAAAACAAAGAAATGATCGATAGTTGAAATCACCAGTTGTGACCGGAGAGAAAGAGAAACAGCCATGAGTGCGAACAGTTTTTGCATGTCCCTTTTTTTTTAACATGACCAGGGTAGTCTGTATACTTTGCCAACATCATCATTATATCTAGAAAGCATCTGCAGTCTGTCAGCTTGATTGTTTACCACACCGTAGCAGCTTGAAAGCGGCTGCACTGTTATATTTCTCGCTGCAGCGGGACGCCACGGCACACGCTTTAAGTACAACTCCCCGGTAACGATATCGGATCTGCAGCGACAAGGCGTTAAATACCCAGGGCTCGGGGTTAAACTTCTTTACACTTATGTATCTTAAGCAAAAGATTAACTCTTCGTCTACTTTTCCTATTGGGTTACCATAGTACCATCGTTATGTTCCGCATAAAGATAAATTCTAGCTCGTCATGTCTCATCGAAAATTCCAAAGATTGGCAGACGAGGAAATCTCTTGACTCAGTCTGCTATCCAAAAATAACAGGTGAATGGCTTGTACTAATGATGTCGAATTTGCTTCGTTCCTCTGTAAATGATTATCCAAACGAGGACAGTTTGAGAGAGGGGTTAGCACTTCACATTAGATAAACAGTTTTGATCTGGTCAGGTCTACCAGTATTTAAGACCACGGGGCAAATCCAACAAAGAACTGTTTGAACGCAAAATTTCATACTCATCTCGAATTGCACCCTTTGTTACGTACTTCAATACACCTTGCAATGTTAATTATATTGCTCAACAACGCATAAATGACTCCAAAAGAAGAGCCGCAAAAAATAAGCAATGTCTATGTTTTGAAGCACATGAGTTAATAATGAGTAACTGGTATTACGGTACGTTTCTTGTGTGGGTGTATACTTTACCTGCTCCCGGTGCCAAGTTTTGATTGAGTCCGTGACTTTTCTCTGCGCGCTTCGGGCTCATTGCGCCCAGGAAAGCTGTTGACCCGAACCATTCGTATGGTCTCTGCAACTGTAAGCTTTCTAGCACTCAAAAAGGAAGGTCGGTTTTAAAGGATAACACTGGTATTGTTTTGTCACTTCAGGGTACATTGACTTCAGTCGAAATGGCCAATGAAAGAGTTAAATAAATTTATATATACCCTGTAAAAATCTTGTCGCCATAAAGGGTCCAAAAGGAATAATATCTATATGTGCGATAAATGAACTCATTCATATAAATGCAGAAAAAAAACGGATGCATTCCAAAGAAGCATTTACACTATTTTGGGAAACATAAAGGGACACTGAGACGCTTACTCCATGCGTACGTATCCAAAGTAAACTTTGCGATTTGGAATTTTGCCTGTGCATGTACTGACGCACGAAAGGACAAGTCTCTGAACAGTCAAAAACTATTAACAAAACATTGGCACTGTTTGAAACTATATACAGTTACATTGATTATACAATTTGTGGCACAAAATATGATGGCTTACAAGTCATATAGTAAGTAAGCCACGCGGACTTCTGTCGTCTCGCTGGCACTTGGATGAAAAGTAGGCTTTAAAAAAACATGAATGTAGAATCGTTATATCAATTCTGGGTACCTTGATTTTTGTCGATTTTGGTAATGAAAGAATGGCTTTTTTGTCTTGGAGGGTCAATTTTCCCTATTGGTTGTTCTTATAGTCGCAGCGGAATAAACATTTGTCGGTATTCAAAGGAAGCATTAGTTTAACTTTAGCAACGTCATGTTTAACTTCTAGCCTGACCATTCGATGTTTTGCAAACACCTTACATCCAGAATTTTTGAATTGGACTCTATGTCGCGCCTATCGAAAGTCAATATTCCTTGAACAAATTCTTTCCATCGTTGTTTGGTGTGTGGGTGTGTGTTGTCTGCAAAAAATCTTCGTTAACTCACAATATTTTTTTTAGTATCCTGTTAAGGATGGTGGAATAAGTATCCTTCACATGCAGTGATGGAGTGAGCTAAGAGGAAGGCAAGACTAATCGATAATTGTTATGGCTATCGGTTTGTGCTTTCGGGTTATTTCTACAAGTGGTGTGCAGGAAGCATTCATTGAAAAACATATAGTAGTTTGTCAATGGGCCGAAAAACAAATCGTGACCTTTGAAGACAAATTTGTCAAATACATTCCTCGTTGACTACAGCAGAAATATGTGCAAAAGAAAGAGCTATGCTGGGTTGGCCTTCAGCATCATGCTTCAAAGTCTCTAACTCACAAATCAAAGCCATTATGCGGCTGCCACAACCAGTGACAGCACTGGAGCCAGCAGGCACTAAGACTTTACTTAACGGTACATATTGGAACACAGTATACTTGCAGATAGACGAAGCGCGATTGACTGTCTTCTGCGGATTTGATTACAGTTTTTTTCTAACAAGCTGTCAGATACGATATATTCGCTTGACAAGGCCTATTCTCTCTTGCAAAAGGTCCGCACTTCAATTTTCAGAACAATCAATGACCATTACATGTATCTTGGGCTTTCTTGTGATGGCCGCGGGTATGAAAGATCATACATACTGGATAGCATTACATCAGACACAGGTGGACATGACCTGCGTTTACTTTTATGCTGGCTGTCTCTTTTTATTCTCAGAGACCTAACGCCAACGCATCCACACACAACTTTACTCAATGAAAATCGTCAGGAACGGTTCACTGTCGTCACTATAGTTTTTTTTATTTTATTTATTTTTTTGTTATTTTTTTTCTAAGAAAGCCTATAATGGGCCACAAAAATAAAATAAAAAAGAAAATAGAAATTTCGAGTTTTTTTTCTCGAAATTTCGACTTTAAAAAAATCAAAATTTAGACTTTTAAAAATCAAAATTTCCAGCGTGAGCGGCGGGTGCATCAAGAGTAATGCAGACATTAGTCATCAGCTGGTTGGTGTGTTCTGTCCGCAGCGGGTCCGGAGCGCAGCGCAGTAAAGCTGTTGACGTAGTGTCCAGGGCTTGTAACCTCATATGTGAGCTGCCCCCGTCATTCCAAGTCAACAACGTTAACACCTTTTACCTAAAACAGTTTTCAGAGCAGATAGCCAAGCCACAATCTTTAAATGCATGGTAATCAGGGACATTTAAAAAATTGAACTTGACATCTACGCATTGGTTTATACATTCGTTCAGTTTTATGAGCCAAGTCATTGTCTTCATCTAGTTTCTCGGAAATTATATTAGATATTATACCATTCTAACTTCTGACAATAGGTTTTTGACATAGGTGAATTTAATGAAGGTATGACCCGAATCAGTCTTTAAAATAATGCTAATAAACAATAATTAAAAATAATGATGTTTAATGTCTCTAAAAGGATTATAGATAGAGATATATTTACTTTTTATTGCTAGGTTTCCGACCGGGATTCTTTCAATGAACAACACTTCAAAGTTGAAACATTTTAAACGAATCCGATTAAATCAATTTCAAAAATTACATATATATCTTCAAAACTTTAATAGACGTATATGCGATTTTGTTCATGTGCATGGTTTAAGGGATGCTACAAGAATAATGAAGAATAGTTACTGGATTTCAAATGATGCTTTCAAATAATAAAATTTGCAATTTCTGATACAAAATAGCTTCAAAACTGATAGAGAACTGGTTGTAAGTTAATGGTGATTTCATATATGACAATAATCAGACGGTCCTATTTACAAACAGTTTTTCTTTGTATACACACTGACAGACTTAGACTCCTTTGAAGCAAATCCTCTTTTCTTAAGAAGATAGTAACCCTTAGGATAAAGTCGTATATAGCCAAGGCGCGAATAATTCTTTCCTATTTTCGTCGTTTGTTTCGAACTAACGAAAGGAACTGCCTTCCAATGGAACCAACTATTTCAACTTAATTCACTGTAAACTGAAAACACAGCTTAATTTCTTATATGTAGTGGGTGATTTTAATATATTGTAGTTTAATAAACCATCATTTACATTGTTTACATTTCCACACACATGTAATGCATATACTGCGCACAAATTTACTCTTTCGGATAGCATGTATTTATAAATCGGTTCAATGGTTATGCCGGTAACTCTGAAAACTTCTTGCCGCTTTTGTCTTTTCCCTGGATCGCATGTACTGTGGTATCTTTTAACCCCCCCCCCCCCCAAAAAAAAATGCTTAGACACTTCATAATTGACCTGACATTTACATCTGCTATCTAATCATTGTCAAATGAGCGATACTGATTTCTAACAGATTTATTCATTCATTTATCCCTTGGCATCGACGGATATGCCTCTTCCATTTTTCCGATATGTGGTGCCTATTGCCTATGTAATTCATCTGAAACTCAGATGCCACTTAAACCAATATGAATGAATCTTTATTGACTGCGCTGTTACATAAAATACAGCAATATGTCAAATATACAACATATCCACGTGTAGAGTATGAAAGAAGAAGAAAAAAAGAAAATCACACAATCACAAGAAAAATGTACATGTAACAAAAACAGTACAGACACGTACAGCACAGTACAGTAGAATAAATACAAAAGATTTATATAAATTACTTATCACCTGAAATGAAAATAGAATGCAATCATCAAATTGGCACGGTGTTACATTATTACAGTGTTTTTTCCCCTAGGGCAATGGCTTTGTCCATGAAATTTTCAAATAGGTATACGAGTTCTAGGTTATGCAGTACCACAATAAATTTAAACATACTCTGATCATCATAAGCATCCGAATTACAAAATATTTCGCGTATATTCTTAAGCAGATTTTCTCTTGCATTTTGAAATTTGGTGCATGTCATAACAAAATGAAAACCATTATCAAGTTCTTCGCAAGTGTCACAAACTCTCTGGCTAAGAGGAACTGTGGTAGGACGCTTATGTCTTCCTGTCTCGATATGTGCACTAATGCGTAATTTAGTTATATTACTCCTTGTTTCGAAATTTGTTGCAACATCTAAATAATGTTCAGATTTATGTTGCGTCTTAAAAGATGTATACGTTCTGAATTTAGATTCGTTATTTTGATTAACAATTTCATTTTTCCACTGATTTCGAAATTTGTTTTCTGTATTACTACGGAAAAAAATTAGAAGGAAATTCATGAAAAAAAAAATCTTCTTGGTTGTCCCAAAGTTCCTGCAGCCCGAGCAAATTAAATGTATCTTTTACAGAATTTAACCATGTTGATTGACTTGCTTGAGATAAGTCAACATTACATTTGTATGCGTTAAATAATAATGAATTTTGCTCCATATTGACGATTCTAAACCAGTTTTCACAGACAGAAGATAATAGGAAAATGAGTGAGTAGCGGTAAGTAGCTCACTGTTCAATAATTGAACACGCGTCTCCCTATTCAGGAAGGGAGCACCTACAGGTATCTTACTGTTCAATCAAGTATTTGGAATTTTGTTTTATGGTCCAGCTGTCTCTTTGAGTACAGTGTATTTCATGTTCTTGCCTTTGATGTATTTTATTCCATTTTAATATTTCCAGGCGGCAATTGTTTCGTTTTTATTCAAAGGAACTGTATGCTTACCCAATGCATTTTGTAATACATATAGCGCACGGAATAGCTCAGCATCTTTTGTACTCTCGTATAGTATATGCACTAAGCGATCGCAAACTTTTTTTGGACGGGGGAGCGGGGGGTGGCGGACAGGTTTGGCACATTGTTTAACCGTTCGCCATACGTACAGCATCCAACTCAGCTACGTAACACGATTGATTAAAATCTGATCCTGCAGCCACATGCATCAAAATTGCCCATATTTTGCGAAGAAAAAAAAAAAACAATCTGCTCAAGCGTATTTTCCTTAAAATTGAAGATAAAACAAAAATGTCACCTGGGCCTCATTTAAATTTTTAATTATCTAAACACAAAACGGGCAAATATTACAGGAATCCCGAGAGGTCCAATACAGTGCACATTCCAAATACAATTCCTGTGCAATTTTGATCAGAAAAGTTTTGCAATAAACTAAGCAGCAAGTTTATTACATCAGGCAAAGGATAATCGGATTTGGGAAATACAGTCAGTGCTTCAGACAAGGATTCGGTTTCCAAAGCTTGAAAATGTATATAATGAGCTTTTCCCCAGGCACGCCTACAGCACACAGAACACGCAAATCAGGAAAAGACACATTTGTTAATCATTTCACTCGGATATAGAGGTATTGGAATTATATTTCCTGCTGAGAAATATGATGCAAACTGAAGTACGGAAAATAAAACAGGGATGGAAGTATCTCATATCTCATTTGTTGTTTATGGTACACACTATGCATTCCATTCCATTATAAATTATTTTTCCATACCTTACTCTCTGTAAAAATCAGTTAAAACTAAGTATGTGCGATAGATTCGATAACAAAAAGAGAAAAACAAGGGGACTGTGACAGTCCTGTGCTCAGCTGACTAACTTACCATATGACCTTGGAAATGAGGTTAAGGTCATTGACCTATTCTAAATCTAACTTCCATGAGGGCCATCCCCATGTTCAAGATCAAAGTCACAGCACAAATACTTCTCAGGTTATCACGCGACCAGTAAAATCCATGTAAGTGGCCCTGTGACCTTGAGAATAAAGTCAAGGTCACTAATGTACAGCATCAATCTTTCCTAAACAGAGGACCACCGACAAGTTCAACATAAAAGGCCTACCTTCCACAGTTCTCAAGTTACAAAATGAAAAGTAAAATTCATGTAAGTGTCTGGGTCTCAGTGACCTTGGCAATAAGGTTAGGGTCACCCATATACTGTCTAAGTCTGGTCTTTGCTCAGGACAACCATCATGTTCAACATCAAGGTCCAAGTTCAAATAGCTCTCAGCTTGTCAGGTAAACAGTAAAATTTGAGCAAGTGGCCCTATGACCTTAGGACTGAGGTCAAGGTCACTCGTCTACCGTCTAAATCTCGCCCTAAATAAGGACAACTAGCATGTGCAATATGCATGTCCTACCCTTAATAGTTCTCAAGCTACCCTATAAACACTGAATTTCATACACCTTGCCTGGTGACCTTGAAAATGAGGTCAAGGTCACTCACCTACTGTACATGTATCCCCCTCATACCCAGAAGTGTCCCTATACAATTTCAAAGGAATTGGCTGAGTATATACAAGAATAAAGACTTTTAAAGATTTGGCCAAAAAATGAACAAAAAAAATCATAAAAAAATCAAAAAATCATTGGACTGTGACCATTTGAACAAACTTGGTAGATACCCACCCAAGGAACACCCCCACCAAGTGTGAAGTGAATCTAGGTGATAGTTTCGCAGAAGAAGTAAAAAAATGTCGATTAGCATTGCAAACCCTAATGACTTGGAAATCCCCATTGACTTGCATTGTGATCAATAAACATGTAAAATCAAAGAGAAAAATTCCTAAAAAAACCCAAAATCACTGGACCGTGAACATTTTAAAAAAGTTCGTAGAGACCCACCCAAGACACCTCCCCATTAAGTTTGAAGTGAATCTGGTAAACGGTTCTGGAGATGAGGTCGAAAATGTGAATTACTATTGCAATAACCATTGACTTACATTGTAAACAATAGGAATGTTGCACTGACCAACAGGTACCCGAATTGAAAAATTCGTTAAAACTTAGTGATCCACAGCAACGCCACCTGGTGAACCACCCTGAGTGACCCTTCCACAAAGAACAGATCCACCAAGTTTCAGCACAATCTGAGAGATTGTTATGGAGAAGAAGTCGAAAATAGCAAAAACATACAAAAAAATCATAAAAAAATAGAAAAAAATTACTGCACCTCCTGCTGAACAAATTAAGGTATGGGGGTCTCCAGAAGTGTCCCTATACAATTTCAAAGTAACTGACAACGCGGTTTCGGAGAAGAAGATTTTTTAAGATTTCCCCCAAAAATGAACAAAATAAAATCATTAAAAATCCAAAATCACTTAACCATGACCATTTGAACAAACCTGGTAGAAACCAACCCAACGTACATTGCCACCAAGTTTGAAGTCAATCTGGATGACGGTTTTGGAGAAAAAGTCAAAAATGTGAATTAGCATTAGAATGTCCATTGACTTACATAGTGATAAATGGGAAAGCTGCATATAGCGACAAGTATCCGAATTGAAAAAATCGTTAAAAATCAGGAATCCACAGCAGTGCCACTTAGTGAACAACTTTGTTGGATCCTTCTACAAGGAACATATCCACCAAGTTTCAGCTTCATCTGAGTGACGGTTCTGTAGAAGAAGTCGAAAATATCAAAAAACGCACAAAAAATCATTTAAAAAAATAGAAAAAATCACAGCGCCCTCTGGTGAACAAATTAAGAACTAGGTGTCTCCGGGAGTGTCCCTGTGGGATATCAAAGCAAATTGGTGAGCAGTCTTGGAGAAGAAGATTTTTTAAGATTTCCCCCCAAAATGAACGAAAAAAATCATGAAAAATCCAAAAATCACTGGACCGTGACCGTTTGAATAAACTTGGTAGAGACCTACCCAAGGCACATCTCCAGCAAGTTTTAAGTGGATCTGGCTGACGGTTTTTGAGTAGAAGTCGAAAATGGGAATTGTGAACAAACGAAGGGCAACGACGGACGACGACAGATGGACGATGGATGCCTCACCCTCTTAAAAGCCCAGCTGAATTATCAGCTGAGCTAAAAATAGAAAAAATCGCAGCGCCACCTGTTGAACAAATTAAGGTCTCGGGGTCCCAAGAAGTGTCCCTATGCAATTTCAAAGCAATAGACCATGTAAGAAATGCGTTTCACCCCTAGATGGCTCTGGGGTATTATACACCCTAGCCTGGTTGAGTGCCCACTGGCTTCATATGGCTGAGCATGGGAGATGGAGAGTTTTTGAGTTTATTATTATAAACATATTTATTTTTTCTGGATTGCCTTATAATATACAGAGACTAATTTGGAGGCTCTCCAGTACTTAAAAGGACGTACATGAATATATGCAATATCCACTGGACAAGAACAGGTTGTTGCTTATACCATCAGGTCCACAAGCAGAACTAGTTTTCAGAGACTTTAAAATCTTTTCCACATCGTGTACTTGCACTTGAAACATAGACAGGCGGGCCACAGTCCGAAAGGCAGAGTTGAACAAGGACAAAGGATTGTGATCATGCGTGGTCTTGCATTGAGCTGCAAATTTACTTGTTGAATGTTAATGTTAAGTTAAGACAGAAACTTATCAAGAGAGGAGCACCAACTAAAGGCACAAAATGTGATTTGGTATAAAGGTAAGTACTTGCTGACCAGTTTCACATATTATCTTACAGGAATTTATCCCAAGATTTTAAGTTTAGTCACTTTACTCCAATGTGTTGAACTATTAGTTTACATCACTGCATGGTCATACACTGCAGTGTGTGTATATAAATATTTCTTTTGGCCACACACAATTCTGTGACAAGTCAAATTATGAGACTGTAATTAAAAGTATAATTAATGTTCCATAAAGATAATTTTTAATAGCCACACATGTATTATTTTTAATGTGGAATAACCTGGTCGAAGTGCACACAAGCCACCAGTAGCCTGACCTGAGCCAAGCCTCTGGGGCACAGCCAGTAGCTTGTATGTTGGGTCACTCCAGGGGATTAGCAAGGTGTTAATGCTGTTGTTGTGTAGTTTCTCTGGGGACAGTGCTTTATGGGTCTGTTGTGTATACAGGATATTTTTTGTAATCTGTTTGTCCAGAGTAACAATAAGGTGAAAACACTGCATACTCGAAGGCAATTATAAAAGACAGTGAAAGACTGAAGAAGAAAAGGAAAAGTAACTTCATGTCCCCTCCAGTTTGAAAGATTACTTTTTCTCCTTACATTTGAACAGGTTGGCAATTCTCCACTTTAGCCTCATTTCCTTATCCCGTGAAAAATTCATGCCCACTACCCCTGACCCTACAGCCAGGTACACAGCAATATCTGCACATCTTTGGGCAACAGTTTTCACCCCAAATCGTGTAAAATAATCGAAAACCCGCCTCTCTGTTTACTACTGCACTCAATGCAAATCCAACATGGCGCTGGCCAGGGAAGGATTGCTAGTACTGCAGCGCCATCTGAAGGCCAGGATTTTTACATGCCCTATTGACCAAGTCGTTTCGGAGAAGAAAATTTTTGAAGATTTTGTCAAAAAATTAACAAAAAATTTCATAAGAAGTCCAAAATTCATTGGACTGTAACTATTTGAACAAACTTGATAGATACCTACCCAAAGTATACCCCTACCAAGTTTAAAGCGAATCTGACCTGTGGTTTTGGAGAAGTCGAAAAGGTGAATTATCATTGCAATCCCCATTGACTCACATTGTAATCAATAGGTATGTATGCATTAACCGACAAGTACCCGAATTGAAAAATTCGTTTGAAATCAGGAATCCACAGTAACCACACCTAGTGAATGACTTTGAATGTTTAAGCTTTCTACAAGGAACATTACAAGCAAGTTTTAGCCAAATCTGACTGACGGTTTTGGAGAAGAAGTTGAAAATAGCAAAAACACACACAAATTTATTTTAAAAAATAGAAAAAATTTGCAGCGCCACCTGGTGAACAAATTAGAAACTAGGAGTCCCAGGGAGTGTTCCTGTGTGATAACAAAGCAATTGGGTGAGCGTTTCCGGAAAAGAAGATTTTTTAAGATTTGCCCAAAAAAGAACAAAAATTTCATTAAAAATCCCAAAATCACTGGGCCGTGACTATTTGAAGAAACTTGGTAGACACTCACCCAAGGCACATCCCTCACTTAGTTTGAAGTGGATCTGGCTGACGGTTTCGGAGAAGAAGTCGAAAATGTGAATTGTGAACGGACGACGGACGGACGACGGACAGAGGACCATAAGATAAGCTTAGCTGACTGACAAGTCAGCTGAGCTAAAAAAAAAAAACTTTGGCAAAGCATGTTGTCCAGGCATAAAATGTATCTTTTTTTTTTTTTTCTCAATACCTTCACTGCTGTATTGCTTTATATCTGTAATATGCCTCTTCCACCATGGCTCTGTCATAATTACTTTTTATCGATGAGCATTGAAAACAATTTTAATTAAAAATGAATTTGGGGATAATTGGTCTCCGATCTACCGACTGGACTCTGCGAAAGACCAGTGTTTGGCGGAACATGCAGTTCCGTTCAAACATGCCCCATCATCATCATCATTGCTGTTACACTTACAATTACCACTTTCAGTTTTCCTTTCATTCTGAAAATCATGACGATAAATATAATAGATGAATATAAGCATCAGAAAAGGTCCACAACTTTCTTTCTTTTTTTTATTTTTGCTATATGTTAAAGAAATTTCACATTGTATCTTCTAATGGCACCTCGGTGCCGCACTAAGATCTGACGGAAACTGGACTGAACAGGTTGAAACAATTTGCACTAAAGCTATAAAACGAGGGACTGTCTGGAAGTCACTGGAAAACCATTTATCATATATACGCCCTCTGCTTGAGCATGCGAATGTACTGTGGCATAATTGCTCGGCGAGCTTCACTGGTAGGCCGGGAGGTGAAAAGGGATACAGACAGCTAGGCAAAGAAGCAGGATGGCAAGTTGCCACTCGTTTCAACAAGACTCCTGTTAGAGGTAGTCGGGCCGGAGACTTGAAGCTCCCTTCACGAAACATTTCACTCTATTAAGGTACAAATGAGCTGACTCCTCATTTCGCACAAATGCATTTACCCCAAGAAGCAGACGTCCTTTACAAGTTTAGAAATATTGCAGCCACACATTCCTGCGACAACTAGCTTTGGACTGACATAATCTTTTCCAGCAACCATTATGGAACTTTGTAACAGTTTAGATCTATGAGTCATGAATTCAAATACGTTGGCCATTTTCATAAATAGACTACTGTGCCCTCTGGTGGCTGCTCTTAAATACTTCACTATGGAAACCGACGAGGAAAATTATTATTCATTCAATGTGGAGCGCAACTCGCTAAATGAAAACCATACAAAAATACATCGTTCTATTAAAATATAGAGCTAAAAATTGGTGACAAGTCTTTCTATTTGCCTTTCCCCTATAGAAAATGCAGTTGTGTTTATTCACTGAAATATGTATTCGTTTTTTCTTAATGTAGGCAATTACTCAATAAGCATTTTTTTTTTCTTTCTTTTCGTCAAAACTTAATTTTGGCAAAAATAAAATCTTTTATTATTTTGTGCAATCCCTTGACAAATATATGTTGTATTTGCGGGGAGGAGTTCGTATTGTGGGTTTCTTCAATCCTCTTTTTCGTTAAAAATAGCATATAATTTGACTGTGGTAGTTCTTATCTTTGCATCTGTTTTTTATTTATTTTCAGTTATGGATTTGCAAGAAATACAAAATGAACTGTAATTTTACAATTCTCAACAAACATTTTCCATTTTTACTTCAGGCAGATAATGACCTATCCAGGATACCAGGTTCTATGTTAAAGAGAGCATTTTTAACGATTGTGCCACACACACACGCACGCACCCACACACATGCACACACATATACGCACACATATATGTACACTTGTAATAGGCCCCAATGAGTTCCTTGATAAATAACCCCACTTTGGCGTCCTGTGTCCCGTAATATGTTTTAGGGCTATACTTTTTAAGAGCATTTGCACGTTATGTTATGCAGAAAACAGAAAAGCAACTGGATTTTTTATTTGATACACAGGATTGTGACAGTCCATGTTCAGTTGGCCTAACAAACACAGACAGTGAATTCCCATTGCAATTTCCATTGACTTATTTAGTAATCAATAGCATTGCATGCGTCAAACGATAAGAACCCATTTTGTAATGTAAAAAAGAAAAAGAAAAAAGAAGAACCAGGACACCAGAGTTTTACGACTTAGTGAATGAGCAGTTTTGTTAAACTCTACAGAACCTACATTTCCATCGAGTTTCACAACAATCCAGAAAGTATAATGATAGAAAAATTGCCACCTGTTGAACCAATTGGGCAGCGGTGGATGGGTGGGTGGGCGGGGCTAAGAGTATTCTCATGTAATTTCGAAGCAATTGGCAAGGCTGCTCTGGAGAAAAAGGTTTTAAAAAATTTTGTCCAAAGCGGGACAAAAAATCACAAACGTGAGACGCATGGGCCTAACTCTCCGCTGAGATATAACCTCGCTACCATCAACAAAAAATATTTTCTGGAATGTATTCCCTCCATGACCCTGAGAAATTAGTCAGGGTCATCCATATGGTGCAACATCGAGCTTCCACACGATCACGATTTTGCCGCTCATCTGCTACTGTTCCCTTTATTCTTCATCAACATGATGAATTAGTTGTCCTTTTATTGAGTACTCAATGACCTTGAAAGATATGTCACAGTCACACAAAACATTAAAATTTTTTACCATTGGCCTAATGCATATTTGGTGTAAGTTTTGTAGTTCCATATCAATTGTCATCAGCATTACAATAGATCATTTCCTGATAAGCATTTCTTCTGAAACTTGGAGAAAGTAGGTCAAGGTCACACATATTATGGAATGTCGAACCTCTATATATGATGCACACTGTGGTATATTTTGTTAAACTTGTTTCTCAACATGTCAAATGAAATGTACCATACAACGTGTTTCACGACCTTGAAAACCAAGTCAAGGCCACCTAAAATTGTGTAAATTTGATTATTGGCCTAAAGCATATTTGGTGTAAATATAGTAGTTCTATCTCTGCGCATAATAAAAATAATTAATTTAATGCATTTTAATGTTGCCCATTACATTCGTTCAATATTGGTTGAGGGTAGGTGGGTGGGTGGGTGGGTGGTGGCTTGCAAAAGATAATGCGATTCGTTTTAACATATATTAAAAAGAATGTATTTCAGACATGGGAAAGGCAGAAATTTTACTCTGGATCTGCTGTGCTGCTCTTCTCCAATTTGATTCTGAAAATCTGGATGAAAGTTTTTTTCAGCACTTTTCATAATGTATGGGTATAATTAAATGCATGCGCTTGGAGAAACACAACTTTTTTGATAACGTGTTGTAAATACGTCCAAGCCATGCCTTTCAGTTTCCCATATAGACTTTCACATTTCTGTACGGGGGCGGGGGGGGGGGGGACCCAGCCAGCTGGCATAGAAAATTATTTTGCCCTGTAGTACAAGTTAGGGAAAAGAAGACAATTTTCAAATAAAATATAACGGTACGAAGTACGGAAAATAAAGGGTCTTCCGCTACGAAAGTACGGTCAACAAAAATGTCCAGTACGTCAGCGCTGAAAATCCCTTTAGAGAAGCTGGATTTAGCTATAAAACTTTCTGGCTCTAACAGGCGACACTTAATCGAGAAAAATTGCATTTCACAGTTCAGGCTCATGCTGATACTATAAACTATGCACATGCGCAGACAGTTTAAGTGTATTTTTCATTGTAACTGTCCAACTCGTCAAACTCTTATTAACACGAGGTGATCGGAGAAGCCACGTGCTATTTGACGCTGCAACTTTGCAGCCAATCACAGCTCAACTCAAAAAACATTGAAACCCTGGCGGACAATCACAATCCGTCTACTACCCCAGGGACAGACAAAATGATAAATTTGAACATGAATGTATCATATTTATTAATTTAAATACCGAGGATACAGATCTGTTATTGGCAGCGGCGGAAGGCACTTGCTTGCATATCGGCAACTGCTTGGTTTCAAGTGCTCACTGACATTGATTCTGCGGAAAATCCATTTTCTGTGTGCTGAGGATTTCGTGTGTAACCGTGATAATATTATGCTTGCTGAGTATTTGCTATGCCTATTTTGCGGGCAGTGCATTCAAGTGTTTTTAGCACACGAATTTTGCTGCTGATTCTTGGCCGGGTTATTGGTCCATATGGACGTGTCTGAGTTGGACGTTTTTGACAAACTGGCACAGGAACACCATTTGTAAGACATTTTTGTGATATTATGGATCATATTCATATCATATCGATACAATATTCTATGTTATCGTCAGGGTACTGTTATTGACGGTTCTTTTTCGCAAAATGTAATGTGGGCCAAGGTGTCTTTAATATTTCAGGAGCCATGTGCCATATGTTTCTTTCCATATGACGTAAGGCCGGTTGATTCTCAGTCTATGTTTCACGAACTTATTCCATGAACTAAAGCAGACCAGTTCGAAATCTTTTTCCTTTGTAAAGTTCCGCAAGGTAATAATCATGAAGCCTAAGGGGATATTAAAATGTGATATAATTGAAGCTTGCCCTGCGCAAGTAAGATAAGTCGCATTATTTCCATTTTAGCATGGTACGTCTCCTTTTTCAAGTGAATCCTCTCGAAATTATGTGAATCAAATTCCATTAGAGGTTTTGTGTGACCAGCCACACAGGACCTTTTTGTAAGGCCCTGCATCCGTTTTTCAAGGCGGAGTTTCCCGATCCGTCACATGACGACCTATCAGATCACCATGTTCCCAGGCATAATTATCGGATACAGACTGTTTGCCTGGGACATATCGCGGTCTGCTTCCGATGGACCCTAAATTCGTGATATGTCCCAGGCATACAGTCTGTATGTGTATTATTAAACCTTTTATTATGAGCATCACCAACAAATAAAGTTATTGGCGTATGATGTTGAACAGTACCGTTTCCCGAACTTTTCAATTTGACCTTTTCAGCAACAAAAATAGCATTTGACTGGTAAAAGCCACATCATTTGGGATGTTAACCTTGTGGTCGTTATTCTGTAGCAAAAATGTTGCAAGTCCAAACCTGATGGAACTCAGTGTGGTGGTTTTGTAAAGATCATTTTCTTTACTTCGGGCATTCATATAGAACAAATTGAGGGCTGAGTTTAAATTCTGCAGAGTTCGTACCTAAAATGTCCCTAGATTGTCCTGTTTCTTTCACTTTCTTTTCAGGTACGCCGTAAATGTATCCACAGCAATTTTTGTGCTTTTTTTTTTTTTGTGTTGTTATCGTTTTTGGATAACAACAGTTCTTTTATATCGCTCTGAGATTCGGTGCCGAAGCGAGCGCGCTTTGGAATCGGATCCATGTCCGCCATTAATGTTGTCGTCTGCATAAACAGCGCCAGCAGTCGAGCGCCACCTTGTGCCAACTGAAAGCGCAAGTGTCAGTTCACGTTACTGTCACCTGGCGGCACCCCAACTTATACCACAGCTGTTGCGGCTGATCTTTGTCAGCGCAAATATCAGTAATTATTGACAGGACAGGCAGCAAACCCTGGCCAATGGCAACATGGAACTGATGCTCAATGTAGTAAAAGGTTTAATAATCACAGTTCACAACTATGCAATAGCCCTGTCACAGTTATCCTTTACTTATGGTATGGCATCGTAGCACTTTCCTTCTATGATGACCAAACTCTTGTGTTACTACAAGCTAATAGTACAGAAAAACATGATCCATATTCATGAATTCTAAACCCAACAATGACAGCAAAGAGATTTCAGAGTTGCCAAAGCATCCACATCCATCTTCCACTACCAATGTAAAAAACAAATTTCACTACTGACTTGAGACGGGCAGTCACCCATGAAAGGCAACTGGTGGTTTTAAACCGGTCCTCTCAACCTTTGAAATATTCTTCATGAACTACAGACTGTAGTGTTTCCAAAATGTATGGGCCTAACCACCCAACATACAAATTTTATTACTTCTGCCAAAAATAAAGAGACCTGGTAGGCCTATAACTTTTTAGTTCTCCCGACTTGTCAGTCAGCTAAGTTTACAGCAAAAGAAGGAAGTAGGCCTACCTCGTTTTTGTGATATTTATGAATCTGGAACATTATAAACACAATCTACCTCCACTATAACTATTAGTATGAGTCGGAGAACACAGCTCACAGCACAACATAGCCAATGAGGTATTTATCAAACAGTACAGAAAAACGTGATCCATATTCATGAATTCCAAACCAAACAATGATAGCAAAGAGATTCCAGAGTTACCAAAGCATCAGCATCCATCTTCCAATACCGATGTGAAGAAACAAATTTCACTCCTGACTTGAGACAGGCAGTCACCCATAAATGTACAGTACAGGGACATTAACCTGCTTGCCAGACATGGGCGATAAAGGGAAATTGTGCAAATCGAAACACACAGTCAATATTTCCAAGGGAAAGTGAATAGCTTCGCTTGATGAACTTTGGGGTTGTTTTTGAAAGTTTATTCTTAATATGACCGCCAGAATTTATTAACAAATTAAAACTAAGTTCAAGTGTGTAAGTGCTGGCTCTGGGCCTCCCTGGTTTACCAGGAAATTTGATATCCAGGCAAGTCAATGGTTGTCCTAGCGCTCTGGTCATGTGGAAACAAGGCTCTTGACGGATCAAACACGTTGGATTAAGGCTGGGTTTCCATGTGTGCGTCTTGCGTACTGCGTATTGCGTACTGCGTAGTGCGTAATAATTGATTGACTTAAAATTAACTACCCCATTTCCATGTATGCGTAGTGCGTAGTGCGTGTTGCCTATCAGTCGAGATGCTGACCTGGGTTTAATGAGATGCGAGATTAGGGGTCAAATCAGCAGCCTCGTTCTGGGTTCCATTGCTGGGCAGTGCTCATGTAAACAAAGACGCATGGGCACATCTTAGTCCCTGCTATTTGGGAGTGTTGAGGTGTTCGCGGATCACATGAAGGGGTCTGATAAGTAATGTACCACTTACAGTAAAACTTTCCTATACCGAACACCCTTGGGACCTAAAAAGTGTTCAGTAAGGGGAGGTGTTCAGTATAGGGAGGTTTGCTAACATTGGAAGTATACATTCGGGACCGAGAAATGGTGTTCAGTATAGAGAGGTGTTCAGTATATGGAGGTGTTCGGTTAGAGAGGTTTTACTGTATATAACAGTCAGTGCATTTATTGGGTTACGATTAATGGTCATTTTACGAGCATCCTGTCACCCGATACCCCACTGAAAATACAAGAGATGCCTGTTTGGAATACCCACCAACCAGATACTGCTCTGGCATTTTAATTTGAAACAGATCCATGACCCTTTCACGCTGTAACTTGACCAACAAGTGTTCATGCTTTTCAAGATGGTATAAATTTGGGCTGGGTTGGGTTAAATTTTCAAGATACAAGTGGTCCAATTTGAATAACAGAACAGTCCATTTTATTAGAAGTAATGGGGGTTTAGAACTACTGATGATATAAAACCTTTTCTGTAATAACTTAGATTAGGCTAAGTTTCATACTTACTGATATTTTAAGTTGTGAAAAAAATATCTTTGAGCATTGTAGGGCAAATTGTACAGATCTGATCAAAATTCAAAGGGCCCTACCCCCTAAATATGTCATTTTAGGGTTCCTTCCTTTTTGGCTAAAAGGTGGACACAGGGTTGTCACTATCCCACCACCCCCATTGGATTATGGATCTGTATTCTTTGGCAGTGCATTCTTGGTGCAAATTGCCGGTAATAGACCACATGTTACAAAAGTGGAGCTTTGTAGAAAACGTGGATTTTTTTTTGCAAAATGGCGGATTTTAGAGGTTGAAATTCAAAGTCAGGTCACAAGATTATTCTTTCTAATTTGGACCTACATCTTACTGCTTGCATCAGGAAAGTATTTTTGCAGTAGATGGCAAAATATGTTGTCATCACATTGCTTGTACAAAATTTGATCAAATTACTTATACATAACTTCTGGATATTTGGGTCAGCAATGGCTGACCGATCAGAAATGAAATGGACATATTGGACTACCATGGCCCAATTATTAGACTGGAATAATACCATAATGTGGATTTAAATCTGTGGAAAGAGGACATATAAAGGTAAGAGATCATAACAAATCTTTTGTACCACGTTTTACAAATTTCTTATTTATATGTGATACCAGTTAATATCATGGCCGCCATGTTGGATTTTGTGTATCTTGGTGACGTCACAGCCTAAGGCTTAGCTTGGAACCGAGGCGTGCTGGTAGCCAATCAATCTCATTCATGTCTCAGCATTTCGACTGTATGCGTTTCAATCGCTCTGTGTAGCGATTTTGTACGCATCACGCAGGGTAGACGCGCGTAACATACACAAAATGGCGCCAAATCCTACCAAAGTAAACATACATACAGCAGTATACGCATGGTTTGCGGATACATGGAAAATGGTATCCGCAGTAGGCAATACGCACCCCCAACTGCGCAATACGTTGTACGCAATGCGCCATACGCGCACATGGAATTTGGAAACCTAACTTAAGCTTCGAATGCAGACCGGTACTAGCGAAATATGCAGCTGTCCCATATTTTGCGATTAAGGTGGACCCAAATTTGAGTGTTTTCCCCTATGCACCAGTTTGATGGAATTTTCTTTGGTCATTTGCTTCGATATGTACACCTTACAAGAGAATTTTTTAAACTTGGCAAATCGTCAGAATTTGATGGTGTTCTAGAAAAACTTAAATAACCAAAGAAGCACGATAATTTTTATGTTTAGGTCTACTTTAAAACGTTTAGTCCGAGTATGATACATGTGGGACAATAATTACTTCTACCGTTTGTGGTAATAAAGTTGATATTCCACGCAGACATCGATGTCTCTAGAAAGTCGCACCGCTGGCATTGATACAAGATCTTTGTAGTCACTCCTTTTTACGGTACTTGTGTCTTGAACGAAATGTCCAAAACATGTTAGGATTTGTTTATAGGTGAATTTGTTTTACCCGTTGCATGGCCAGGCTGCAAGAACGGATCAACCACTTTTCCTGTCACTTTGAACAGAAATTTATTCCCAGTACGATGGCCCAGAGAATAGCCGTTGAAATCCAAGTAAGATTACAGGACCTTTGTGATGTTCTCTGTGAATCTGACTTTTACTTTAAATTTGGTAAAGAGATGTCGTTACCCGTGACTTTGAGTTCGAATTTATATTTGATGTGCAGTTTGTCGTTGCCCGGGGCATCCCCTTGATTGACGGGTTCAATAGAATTGTGAGGAATAATGAACAGAGACTAGCTCTGACCAAAACTTTTTATACATCACTGAACGCTTTTATAATTTTATCGCAGCAAACCCACTCAGACTGATAAGCTATTTTGACGCGTGTTGTCGGTGTTAACGAATTGGGGCACAAAACGTTTGGGATAATTAAGCTTTCCGTCCATTACATATAATGGAAAGGATGTATTGGGTTAGGTTGTGTCAGCTGCAAACAGGGCCATTTGTGTTTGTAATAATGTGCTGTCTTTTATCAGGGAGGTGTATGAGAGGGAGAGGGCACTTGCCCACTTCAAAGGTTCCAGGCGAGTAGACATGAAAGAGTTAATCTGCTCACCCAAAGTCTCGCGCTCTCGGCAGCTTGCCCAGCTGGAAGGACGGTATCTGAGGAGAAGACGTGTGAACAGCGCCATTTTGGTTCAAGTTGAAATTGTGCGGCACGTTGTAAACACATTTTATACACGGATTTCACCTTTATTGAACATAATTTATCAGTATTCTTGATCTGCGTCATACACAGATATTTATTAACTTTCTTTTGTGTAATTTTGCGGTGGTTCGATGTACGCTGTTATGTAGAAAATGACGATTCAGTTTGGGCGCTACGATTTGTTTGTGTTTGCTTGTCGCGGGTAAACAAAATCCACAAAATGCGACAAAACTTTTGAAAGTAGCCGACTCTTCATTCTAAAAACTAGCTGAGGGCGATTTAGGCATGGAAACTAGTTGTATAGTTGCAAAGTACGAAGTTTGGTCTTTGGATTGGCACTTTTGGTTTGTCTTGATGAAGTACGCGAAATTGTCTGTTTAACGTGCAAACTCCACCAATTTTAGGATTTGCTAGGTATTAATGAAATAAACATGCAAACATCACTGTAAATAATCAGCAAAGGCTCCTTGTTGAGCCGGTGCACATGTATCTGGTAATGAGGGTCGCGTACAGTAGTAGTTAATGTGTGGCACTGGCCGAAGAAAAAGTAACCAGAGTGTTAAATTTTTCCGATTCTGGCCGCTAAATTTGTTTATTTGTCAAGTATTTTTGTTTATTTCCCTATGTGTGAACTGTGATTTTGCATGTGCCGCTGGTGCAGCGCCGGGCGAATCTAGGTCACCAATGTTTACCTTTTACCTTGGTCGCACGTGTTCCGCTTGCAGAATGAGCATGCTCAGTGTGGCCCTCTTCGCCCTCGACGGCAAAATAAACACAGGGTGCTCAGAAAATGCAGTAACAACACCGAGACACACATAGCTTGAAAGGACGGTCGCAAGTGCCCTCTCCCTCTCATACACCTCCCTGCTTTTGTTAAATATTCTATCATGGGCAGCGGCAACAGCCAATCAAATGGCTACACTTTTAATCTTTGACCAGCTTTAGTATCAGCACTAATCGGGGCTCCGTCAAGCAATTATGTTTTTCTTTGTTTTATGAGGGTGAATAGCTTTCATCGATCCGAAAGAAACTGTAATTTTGTGTTTCTATGCTTCAAATGTGTATAGAATATTATTTTTTTGAGGTAGGGTTGAACGCTTTGTTCACATACATGCAACGTCATCTGTTGATAGAATTGCAAACTTCCATTTGAACCAGGTGACCTACCGTTCTGACTACTTGGCATTTCTAATCTATTCCAAAATGTGATGTTAAAGTTGAACACAGTGTTTACTAGCGCTTGTGTGATGCTCTAAGGTTGGTAGAATCAATGGAACTCTTTGCTTGCATTAACTTACAAACACTACAATTCATACCGGTAATTTTGCACTCCGCGTAGTGATTGCAATGAAGTGCCACTTTGCTAGGAGATCAGCTGGGGCTTGCTTGACTAAAACCGAGCAATATTAACTGGGTTTCTGCGGTCTATTTTCGTTACGCATGCGTGGTTGCATTTGCAATCGTAAGGCTGCTGGTTTGTTTTGGACAGAAACAGTATGGCGCATGTGACAATCTTACCACGCTTAACATACCCGATATTCTGGGAAATATTGGAACATGATGGTATGAAGGAAATATGCTTTGCAGATGAGCGTGACAGTATTCTGTATTCATGTGCTGCGTAAGCCTAGAGTGAAAGCATAGCTCGTCATTGTGTTCCGAAGGTTCATATTTTTTTCCAAACATATCGTCGCACAGTATACCTTGGACGATTTTTGAACGCAACCCTATCCCCAACCCTAACCGTAACTTTTGGATTTCTTTTGTCAATTTCCCGTATTCGGCTACAGCGTGCAAGTAACCAGGGAACGTTTTAACGCCAGCACAACACTCTCTCTCTCTCTCTCTCTCTCTCTCTCTCTCTCTCTCTCTCTCTCTCTCTCTCTCTCTCTCTCTCTCTCTCTCTCTCTCTCTCTCTCTCTCTCATACTTGTTCACGCTCGCCATTTTGAACCCGCCCTATCTAATTTTGACAACGCTCTCGGCCCTGGCAGAATTTGTTAGTCGCGGTGACGTCAATTTAACCAAACTAGGTCAGACCAATTTGAGTTCAGTTGCGCATTGGGTGGAGTTGGTCAAAATTAATCCGAGTTGGTTAGCAACCGAACTCGACGCAGGTGGCTGGTAAACCTGTGTAGGCCTACTGTGCGAAAAGAGATGCATGTGGGGGGGGGGGGGATTATGAGAGTAAAATGAAGTCTAACTATGCTAGACTAGACTTTAATACTGCCCATCCAGTAATTGTGTGGATTCAGGGACGTGCTATAGCACGTTCCTGGTGGATTTTATGACCTCCGTCGGAAATCATGACCTTAGCGCTACGCGCTTTGATCATGATATCCGACGTCGGTCATAGAATCCATACAATCATAGGATGTGGAATGTTAAAGTCTATAATAGTTGGTACAGCTTGTGTATAGCCTGCTGTTTATGCATTAACAAATTCAGTTGATACCTTGTATTCTTAGATAGGCGGGTAGATATGTGTATTTTGATTTAGCATTGATCGTGTCGTGTAATTTATTTATGTCTATGCGCGAACACCGACATATTGTTTCATTGTTCAGTAATGAAAGAATTAACTTTATTTCTTTCTTTTCGGTTGGTTGCTGTGTGACGCCAAACTATCATGCTGCAATTAGCACCCGCTGCACATTAACAGTCACCCAAGTACTACGGACAGGAAACGGACACGATATCTTCAACAGGCGCCACCCGAACACTCACATGTCTGGAAAGTGCCGAATGAAGCGTTGGACAATACCTGGTTGAATCTTCTGTCATACTTTCACTAACAAATGTTAATTGCCATTAATGCGTACATTGCAAGGACAAAAAGCTAGACGGTTTACAGTGCCGATTGATGTGGATCGAGCTGTGGTAAACAACAGATGTTAATCAAATGTATCCAGTTCCTATTTTTATAGATATATTTTAAGAATTGCATTAAAATAAACCACCTATAATTCAAATATATTTTGAAGCATCAGAAGGCAAGACGTAAGACCGACGTTTGCTTATCTCCAAACGGTACCTGACCAGCCCGATCTTACAGTTGTGACATGGGACCCCATTCCACTCTTGGATATCACCATGGAAACTTTCATTTAAGATAGATGACTTTTGAATTTTAGTGGCCACATCTTGTGCTGTCTAAAATTTATTTCTTTTCTGTCAGAAATACTTTTGCAGTCACTGTTTGCACTGCATCTACATTCAAATGTCAGTAAAACTTCACATGTCCTTTAGCTGCAAATTCCCATGTAGAGTTTTTCGCTGACTCGTGTAATTTAAGGTGTTATTGTTTTTATCTTTTTTCCAGTATTTTTTTCCTTCCTCGTCTGCTATCTCTTTCCTAATTCTTTCTGTTGGCATAAATGTTTACAGTTTTCGTAATTCTTGAACTTTTTCACATTCAAATATCAGAGCGTTTCAGAATACCTTATTCTAAAATTCCTCATTTTAACCCCTTTCTGTGAACCATACTGTGTATATTAATTCAGAATTTCATCCAATCAAGTTTGTAGATATGGCCAAAGTTTGGTCAGTATTGAAATTCAATTTTTTAGGGTTTGTTTTCTTTTTCACCAATGAACAATGTCGCATGAGCATTTAACGACTAGAATTTGCTAAAAAAAAAACAAACAAAAAACGTGTTCCCTGAAAGGATATTATCGGGAACGCTCTTTAGAGATTGTCATCCAAAAGTATTACACCATTCACCGTCATATGGATGATAAATAAGAAATGACCCATAACGTATATGAGAAATGCTACATGGTATATACATACCCAGTATGATTTATTTTAAATATAGCGAAAATGATCAATGAGAAATTTTAAATAGGATTTTCTGGACTAGATCATAATTCTTACTTTCCAACAGTTTCAAGCAGGCCTCTTCTGGCACAATGACTGGCAAGTTATGTGCAGAATCAGCAGCCGTCTCTCAACAGAGATGGGCGGGGGAGGGCTCAGGTTCTCCCTGACAGGGGTATACAAACCAATCATCAGCATGACTGAATTTTTTTTTCACCTGTGGCCAGTGACAATACAGTGGTACCTGTCTTGAGAGACCCCTCCAATGAGAGACTGCATATCTTTTTGAAGACTGCTCTCTCAGAACACTGTGCTATTTTTTCCATGTTATTATACCGCTAATGAAAGACCACCTCTTTTGAGAGACCACATTTAGACCTGCCCCACAGGTGGTCTCTCAAGACAGGGACCACTGTATAACCCTATCACGGTTCATCCACACATCCACAGTTAACCGTTAAACAACAAGACCAATCACCCCCCCCCCCCCCCCCGAGGAGGCTTGCTGGATTGTAGGTGAAACTGTTAAGGGCATATTTTGAGTCAAGAAGATCAGATGTAAAATTTTTTATTGACTTAGATACCTGGATGAATCAGGATATTCACAAATACAGGTGAGACCAGATACAGTAGAACCTGTCTATGAGCCCACCTCTGCTAAGGGACCACCTGTGCTAAATGGCCAGGCTCAACATTCCTATCGGCATATTTTCGCTTAATTTTACCCGCCTTAAAGGGCCACCTGTCATAAAAGACCATTTTTCACAGGTCCTGTGGGTGGTCTCTTAAGACAGGTTCCACTGTATCTGCTTTTTTAACATTTGTGTGGAGCCGCACAATTGTCACAATTGTCTATATCTGGGTTAGTTCTAAATTTGCCTAAAGGTGGTGCTGCCCATCCTGTTCATGGCTGAGCACCCACATCTTGTGGTCACTTTCCATGACCCTCACTTTTTCTCTACCGATTGACATAAGGAATCAGAAAATATAAGTGTAACCTCTCTATATGTGTCCAAATAAGCATTAAACTTTCATTTTATCACACCTTGGTGTATTTAAAAGATAGTAATATGTACTTCAGGTAGATTAGAAGATGATTATTCCAAAAAATCGTCCTCATATGAAGGGTAAAAATTTCAGGTTCACTGTAATGTAATGGGCTTTGCTGACCCACCTGACCTCATATGGCATGGGTTCCTAGGTGTCATAAGTATGCATCATGGGAACAAAAGACTGTGTGTCAAGAGGTTGAACCAACCCAGAACACTCCTATTTTCGTCCATCTTAACGTCAAATGAAATATTTATTTATTCTTTATTCTTTTACCAGGGTATACCAGTTCAGTGAACATCACTGATCTCCCACTGGGCCCTGGGTGGATACAATGGTAATAAATATAATGCATGACATGAGAGACATAAAATCAAAAATATGTTAACATAAGCGTTGACACATGATATATAAACTAAAGAGATGAAGACACAGGTGTAAAATTAAGAACATAAATACAATATATACACAATGGTACAAGGGGGTCAATACTATACTGTCAATTTGTGCTACCATAAAAACATCTGTATCACTTTGGGTTAACACTATTGGGAATTCTGCTCAATATTAGGGGACTGAAGGATTTTTCCAGTATTTACATTGGCTTTTCTTTTGAAATATGGATGATTAAAAAATCATCCAGCAATAAGAAGGTACGTGACGTCACAACGAGGCACGCAAGCTTTGATGTGGATAGTAGTGTTGGTATGGTCAAGTTGGAGATTCCTAACTGTTTATCACTTTTACTTTTTCGTGAGTGTCCTCATACTGGGCTCGGTGTGCTTCGTTTCCATGTCCAGGCCATATCAATGGATGGTAACTTGCTTTGTGCATTTTTTAAGTGTAATTCAAGATTCAAAATTCAAATAAAGGTTCAAATGGAAATTTGTTTGCGTTGCGGAAAAAGAAAAATCATGTACTTGGTTTTTGCAGTGTTTGATCTACGGCATTGCAAATACATTTTCTTGGGGAATGACGGAAGTTAATCATGGCGGAATAGGCAGCTAAAAGTTCCAGACATAAAAAATGCAATTGGATATGCTTTTGTTTTTATAACACCACATCAAAGCTTGCGTGCCTCGTTGTGACGTCACGTACCTTCTTATTGCTGGATGATTTTTTAATCATCCATATTTCAAAAGAAAAGCCAATGTAAATACTGGAAAAATCCTTCAGTCCCCTAATATTGAGCAGATTTTCCTTTGCTTTTCAGAACACCTTTATATCAAGTTAGTTTCTAATAATCTACCAGCTTCAAAACTTTAAATAAAAAGAAATGTTGATCTTTATGCAGACCGTATGGCCTGGACCTTATATGTAACATAGGCCCACATTGGCCATATGTTTTCACAATACTTTCTGATTGTTTCATTGATCAAAGCTCTGATCATTGCCCGTTGTTTCAAAAATTTATTCTTGATTTTACATTTTGTAGGTGAAGGAAAATGGCAGTGATGTTGCTCTGGCAAAATGGATTCTTCGTTTCGAATTGATTCATCACTCTGAGTAGATTTTTGCATTATCATCTGGACGTTATTTCCAGGCATATTATTTCAGGTCAACACCAGCTGCTCTATCAGTCCATTTTTCCTTGTGGATATAACATTGTTCTGGATAAAATCTGTGATGCAACAGGATTCATTTATGGCAGTATTCCCGGCTACGCTTAACAATGAATTGACTGAATTTATTTGTGATTGCAATTTATTATTTATTATAATTAGTGTATACACATGCATTTTGAAAGTCATCCTATCAAGTTTGTAGATATTGCCCCAGTTTGGTCAGCAAGATCCATCAATCCCATAATGTTTTTTTCAGTTTTATCTTTGCATCTTTGAACGCTTTTATATAAAGTTGATTAATTTAGTTTAATGTATAAGCTTCAAAAAGTTTTAATTGAAACACACAGATTGACAGCTGGTACGTTGACATAGACCCACAGCGGCCATTTGTTTTCACTACACTTTCTAATTGCTCCTTTGATGACAGCTTTCTTTGTTGTTTCTACAAATACTTTGTCAGATGAATCGTCATTTCTCTGAAAGCAGCAGCTAGTTGAATATCAGACTTGTCGAATCGGTATAGTTTAGATAGTCAGCATCCACACACACACATACACCCACACCCCCCACACACACTTATATATATATATATATATATATATATATATATATATATATATATATATATATATATATATATATACATATACACATATATTAATGTATATGTATATATATATATATTATCTGCTATATTCACTGTGTTCGCTGCTGATAAAATTTGGCGTCATCATAATTAGGTTGGTTTGGCAATCACCATATTACGTACCACGTTGTATATCTCTCTCTCTCTCTCTCTCTCTCTCTCTCTCTCTCTCTCTCTGCGTGTGCGTGTGTGTGTGTGTGCGTGTGTGTGTGTGTGCGTGGTGTGTGTGTGTGTGTGCGTGTGTGTGTGTGTGTTCTTTTCCCCATCTTTTTGTTTGGTTTTTTGGGGGGGTGGGGGGTGGGAGAGGGGGGTATTGTCGGCCAAGTCAAACAATGAATTAACTGAATTTATTTGTGACCATTTGTGACCAGAATATAGTCAACCATATTTAAATAATGATTATTATATACCCATATATTAAGAATGTCGCTCCTTCAGATTTTTAGATATGGACACAGTTTGGTCAGTATTGCCAGTTAGTCTCACATTTTCAAAAATTTACTTTTAGAAAATAATTTCTTTGTTACTGCCAGGAAATACCGTATTATTTGTTGATGTATGGTGCAGTCAATAAAGTTCATTTTACTGTAGCTGGCTTGGAGTTTACCTAAATCACATTAAAAGTATATGATTTCGATGTTTTGAACGAGGATTTCAGGGGATGGCTAATTTGTATACACACACACACACACACACACACACACACACACACACACATATATATATATATATATATATATATATGAGATTTGTAGATATTCGCACGGATTGGTCAGTATTGCCAGTTAGTCTCACATTTTGCCATGCCGACGTAAATGTTACTTTCAGAAAGAACTTTTTTTTTGTTACTGCCAAGAAATACTTTATAGTAGATATCGACATCTCTGTGCGAGCTACCGCACATGCATTAACGTGTCTTTTGTTCGATTGGTGTGTAATACAGCATCAGCATGTACTTTATGAATGTCTATTTACTGTGGTTGGCTTACTATTTAAATTAATCATATTAAAATATATTATTTGGATATTACAGACGCAGATTCCAGGGTATGACGAAAATGAGTGATCATGGCGAAATAATAGGCAGCCTAAATTGACGAATGTGAAAAAAATGGAACCGGCTATAATTGTTTTTTTTTTTTAATTATACCGCATCAAAAAAGGAACATCTTGGTGTAACATCAGTGCACTTTTTGTCACTTGATTATATATTTTTTGATATACACATTTTTTCAATCATTTGTATATCAAAGAAAATCCGACGAGGATATTCTGAAAATCCATGTATCCCCAAAAATCTGCCATTTTTTTCCACTTTGGATCGCTCCATACAAAGTTCTATTAGTTTTCTAGCTCCAAAAACTGAAATTAAAGCAAAGGCTTACAGTTTATATGTACACATAGACACACAGCGGCCATTTGTGTTGACCATACTTTCTAATTATTTCTTTGAAGACAATTTTTTGAACATCTGTTATATTTACTGTAACTAAGTTATTGTTTGACTGAATTGTATTTTAGTATAATACTTTGGCATAGCAGACGCAGATTCCACGGGATGACGAAAGTTAATGATGGTGAAACAAGGCCGCTTATAGTAACAAATATGAAAAAAAAATGTAATCAAGGTAGGTTTTAATTATGCCACATCAAATGTAGCATGCTTTGTTATGACGTCACTAAACACTATTTTACCAGATTATATTTTCAATCATCTATACATCAAATAAAATCTAGTGAAGATTTTCGAAAAATTCCATCAATTCGCTTAATATTCACAAAGTCTTTTTCTCTTTTTACTTTGGAATCTTATTATATTAATTTAGATTATTTTTAATAATCTAGTTGCTCCGGAAAGTTACACTGACGAGATGTACTCTTTGTTTCGAATGGATCTTTCAATCGTACCTATACTAAAGAAAAGCCAGTGAAAATATTTGGAATATCCATAATAAGAACCGAAATTTTCGTGACATTTTCAAACACTTGAATATGAAGTTCAAGTAAGTTCAATAATATATAAACCTCCAAATATTTAAATTAAAAGTATTGCCAGCAAGTGGTAAACGTTGACCAAATGTTGGACCCATGTAAAGTAACGTTTCATATGTCCAATATTGGAGCACCGTTCATTGGTTACTGTTTTAACAGTCTGTAACATAACATTAGGCCAACATTGAGCAGCGTTCATTGCTTACTGAGTTAACAGCCTTTAACATAACATAGGCTCAACAGTAGGGCAGCGTTCTTTGCCTGCTGTGTTACCAGTCTATAGACACTTAGACCCACAACAGCCATGGTCTCACCACACTGCTTCTTTGAATAGTTTTCTTTGTCCCAAGTTATTTCAAAACGTGACTCTTTCACATATAATTTCTAGGTGAAGGTCGAGAGATGTGATATTACTGTCACCAAAGTAATGGAGTTTTCGTTTCCAATGGATTCATCATTGCTCAAAAGATTATTTTTTATTATTATTTGGACATGATTTCCAGGCACGTTATTTTAGAAATACTCATTATTATTTTTTCGCTTGCCAATATGACCATAACAATTAAATATGTGATACAAAGGAAATAATTCATTTAAGAAAGTATCACCTGTTACGCTGAATTTCGAATTCACTGAATTTATATGTTACCAGAACATAGTTAGTCATAATTCCATTAGAACTACTGTATACACATTCACTCATAATGTCATTCAATCAAGTTTAAAGATATTGTCACAATTTGACACGTATCGCCATTTAGTCTCACTTTTTTCTAATGCTGGCCAACAGACAAGACAACAGATGCGGGCATGTATTTTTAAAAAAGAAACTCTGACGAGGATGTACACCCTTTAAAGAGTTCTTTTCATTTGGTTCTGTTCGCAGAGCGTGCAGGGGAGATAAGATGATCGGTCTATATTATTAGAATGTCTGTAAACTGTGGTTGGCGTACTGTTTAGCGAAATTGCATTAAAGTATATTATTTTGGTATTTAAGACGCAAATTCTAGGGGATAACGAAAGTTACTCATGGCAGAACAGGCTTCTAAAACTAAAGAATGTTAAAAAATACAACGGGTATGCGTGTTTTTATTATACCACATCAATGATGGCACGCCTTGTTGTGACATTAGAAACTTGTCGCCAAATTGCTTTACATATATCATAGAAAAGCCATTGAAAATATGTGAAAAACCCATAGATTCCATAACATTTGCACGTTTTTCTTGGTATTCTGGACCGCCTAAATAGAGTTTGATTGATTCACTATCATATATACGCTTCAAATCTTTAAATCAAAATATGATTTAACTGTTTGTATGCAGACACCTACCCACGGCGGCCATTTGTTTTCAGCACACTTTCTTATTGTTCCTTTGATAACAGATTCCTTTGTTACTTTTAAAAATATACTTTGTCGCATGAATCGTCAATTCTAGGAAAGGCTCTGGAAGTGGAATATCAGGTCCCTTGTCAGATTGGTACTTTTTAGATAGTCAGTATATATGTATATATATATATATATATATATATATATATATATATATATATATATATATATATATATATATATATATATGTATATATACACATATATATGTGTATATATATTAATATATATATATATATATATATATATATATATATATATATATATATATATATATATATATATATATGAATATCTAATACATTCACTCAGGTTGGCTTACTGGTTAACTAATTTGGATTGAAGTATATACATGTAACTGTGGTATTGGAGGTGCGGGTTCCATGCGAAGAAAAGTTAATGATAACGGAACACGTATCTTAACTAACAAATGTCAAAAAGTACAACAGGGTATGTTTCGATTTTATTATACCACATCAAAGATAGCACGCCTTGTTCTGGTGTCACTAAGTATGATGAGTGAATTATCATTAATTGACGGTGATTTCCAGGCATGTTATGTTACTTTTACATCAGATCTGCATTTGTTTCTTTATGAATACGACATTCAGAAAGAAATCTGTGCAATTATAGAATGCAAACATAACCGAGGTCCATTATATTTTAAACAAGTGAAAAATAATGAAACGCATCTTCATTAGGTGAGCCACAAGAACAGGCAGGTGAACCTTGAACTCCATTTGCAAACAAACGTGAATTTAAAGGACTTCCTCCCAAACGGAGGCGTCCATGTTGAATGACAATAAATCTAATGCCATGGTTTAAAAGTTGGGGAACTTTGGTAGATCGTGGAGCAGATTCAGGAATTTTAGATTTAAAGATTTAAATAGAGTTACGAGTTTCGAAGAATAGCTCTTTCCAAAGTCTAACAGTAAGAGGAAAATGATCTCTCAAAAAGTTTTATTCGACCCTTAAAATGACGAAGATCAAAAGGATGACATGGCGTATAAAGAGATGAAGTTTCTGCACTAGAAATAACGGAACACTTATGTTCGGCCACAAGCATGGTCACAACATGAGAGATATTCAGCCGACTCTCCACCTTTAACGATTTTGTGCCAACTTGTTTCCTAATGTAGTTTATCAATATTGGTACCACGCATTGCAACAGTCACAATGGGAGACATTCATATTTAACTGCGATCCTGCTCACTTCCTGTGTTGCCGGGGCAACAGACTGATGCTTCCACCATGATCAGGGCAGATTTGTATTATATACTATATAAACATCCATAAATAACATCCTTTTAACCAAAAGAGAGCCCATTTCTAATCAATTTAGGCATCCTTTATGTTTCAAATATATGTTAAAACATTTTCTTAAGATAATTCTGTGTTCGTGTTGTTTATTTTATTGAGAAAATACTATTGATCATGCTTAATACATGGATCTGCCCTGATGCAGGTGGCTCCCTCTTTTGTTCAATTGGTGTTAGAGTAGGACCGCATTTAAATATGAATACATCCTATGCGGTCTGTATCAATTTGAACGTTTCCAAGTCTTATTGCTTCTGAATAGGAGATACCACGCGTTAGTGTTATATATTCTGGAAGCCTTCATTATAAATCCCGACCGCGTTGCGTGAGGAATTTGTAATACAGGATTTCAGAATACATCCCAATAACAAGTGGTATCTCCTATTTAAACCGCGCCTCTTTTGTCACTGGCACAATTTTACAGTTGGAAACCCTTTTCACCACCTTAATCCAAAAAACAGCATGGACAAAATTTTGACCTGCCTGTCCACCCACGTGCCAGGTCTTCCTTGGCACGATCCACTGAACACGATAAGAGATACAAAACATGCCTCAACAATATGATCACACTGAAGAGGTTAAAGCAGTCGCTTCAACCTCTAGAAATCAGTGGGGTTCGAATCCTGCCGGCGGCTTACTGATATGTTTATTTGTTTTTCTTTTCTGAATTCGACCAGAAAGAACACTAGTTCTTCAAGGCAAAACTCGAAGGCCAGCATTCTGGTCACAGAAAGTAGTTCTCATACAAGAGACATCCACAGGGATGAAACTGGAAAAACTGCAGAAGAAATCCTTGGCAGTGACAAAAGACGCATGGTTCAAGTGTTAGTACAGCCATTCCACACTGGACTATCATATTCTAAGACAGGTTGAATAAAGGAAATATATATAGGCTCGAAGGTTTAGCAGTCCAATGTCTATTTCAAACTTTTCATAATATTAATCAATTTACTAGATCATTCAGTTATGCATTAGCAGTGAAAGCTTTTAAATCTTTAGATGCACTATTGAGGATTATTCATTGTCTGCACTTCTATAAAGGTGTGCACATTGTCACGATCTTGTGTGAAGGGGTACATGCGCGAATGTTTCTTTCGGAATGTAATTTGCTGGATGAATCTTATTTTGTATGAAGCTATGACACAGAACACGTGCAAATTGGTTCCAAATCGCTCTGATTCCCCAAATGCCAGACTAGGTCACTTACTAGAGTGATACGTTTTAGATTTTCAACATGTATTTTCCGAAGATCTAATATATCTACTCTGGTTGGGTCACTGTTCGATTCAATTACTTTGAAGCCTACTACTTTGGTATTGCAGCCGCAGCTTCCAAGGGATAACGAAAGTAAATCATAGCTGAACAGAAACGAAAGTGAAATAATACGACTAGGTATGTTTTGGTTTAAATTTCCACTTATGCCACATTGAGGACAGCACACCTTCTTGTGACATTAGTGCGGTCGTGGTTGAAGGGGTTCAGACATAAACGTTTAAAAAATGCGTTGTTGGATGATTCGTAATTTGTATGGAAGCTATGGTATAAAATACATAACAAAATTTTTTCTTAATTTCTCCGATCCTAAGTGCTAGACCAGGTACCTTACTGGATTGATATGTTTTAGATTATCTACATGTGATTTCCAAAGGTGTAATGATTTATTCTGATTGGGATTCTGTTTGACTCAGTTTCCTTTATACCACATTGAAGAAAGCATGTCTTGCTGTGACATCGGTCCGCCATTGCTCCCTCATCGCCAGACGATACTTTTCTTAATCGTCTACATATCAAGGAAAAGTAAAGGAAGATAAGTCGAAAATTCATATATTCTGTTATCTGCATTCGTTTTATTTTAAGGTGAAATGGTCATGCCCCAGTGATATCAGCCTACTATCCTCTTTCTGGCTAAATAAAGTCAAACTAATTCATGTAAACATGTGCAAAGTATATATTTGTTGGGAAAGATCATGATCTAAACATTACAGACAATCTAAAATCAAGATCCTTTGATATAAATTGTTGTTAAAACAGCGATTTCTTTGATCTCCAAACACAATATAACATGGGCATACAAATGCAAGAATAACTTCTTAATGGTTTTTCTCAAAATGCAAATTGTTTACACAGAGTTATTGGCCACATATGTGGCCACAAAACGGTCCCATTTATTTCTTAACACTGTGTTTGTTTTGCAGTTATGGTGCCTCAAAGTTCCTGCCACCAGACATAATGGGTTCCTAATACTTTGCTGTCTATAATTCCAAAACAAACACCGTGTTAAAAAAATCTATGGGACACCTTTTTAGGCACAAGTTTTGGGAGTAATTCAGTGAAAACAGATAAAAGTTCGGTTAAACCAGAAAGAAGTAATTCCCACATGTGTATGACCATGTTTCATTGAAGTTCAAGATAGAAGAAATGGTTGTTTATACAACACTTAGCACAAATTTGTCATGCTGTTTGTTTATTCACAATCTGTTGGTCATAACCTTTTCAAAAATGTATACTGTGCATATGTTTCCATGAAAACTTTAATTGGCCAGAAAGGGGGTAGTGGGTTGATTTTACCGGGACATAGCCATTTCAACTTGTATGTAGACCTGGACTCGCGGTAGCCATATCGTACTTTCATCCATTGTTTACAGCATCAGAGATTTATTTGTTCCCTGTTATTTCCGGACACATTTCTTACCTCTATATCTTCTAGGAGATGACTGCTATGACGACATTCTTTGACGTAATGGATTCTTAGTTTCCAATAGATTCCGTATTTCTAAGTAAACAACAGGCGACGATATATTTAAAATGGAAATCTGAGGAGTGCTGTCACAGGGAAATACACCTTAACAATTTTCCACAGTTAGTTGTTGTCGTGGAGTGCACTAAGGGTACCGGGATGGATATTTGGATGAATTATATTGATGTTTCATTTTGTCATAAAATAAAACTCGTCACGGAAAAATGTTATGACGGAATAAAATGTTTGTTTTGGAAAATATTGCCCATCGGCTGTATGGGAGTTACACGCTTTAACAGATACTTCTCTCATGTTGGAATGGTGGGTTTCAGTTTTACCTGCAAACGCTGAAGGCTTTTTGCTCTATTGATCACATTGACAGCTGTGATGAACTAAGGCAAGCTTAAAAGTATAACGTTGATTAGCTTCTATACAGCAAAATTTAATGCTCCATAAATAGTATTGTAGTTACTTCATTAGGCTCATCTCTCTTCCTCATCTACATATCTTATGAATATGATATGGAGACAGGATGACAAAGACAGCTACCTGCGCATGGACTGCCACGCAGCTATAGATGAAGATCCAGGTGGGTAGCTTTAGCCGGACAGAAAGGTAGCTATATATGAAGAGGCAGGTAGGTAGCTGTAGCCGGACAGATAGGTGGTTATATATGAAGAGGCAGGGGGCAGCTTTAGGTGGATAATAGTTGTAAATGGACAGGTAGGTACGTAGGTGGGTAGCCAGAAAAATAGGTGCAAATTGTCGAGCAGGCAAGTAGGCAGTTATAGATTGAGGGGGCAAGTAGAATTAGACGGTGTTGTTGAGCTAAAACATAGCTGCAGAATTGAATTAAGATAGATAAGTCTCTGAAGAAGATGAGGGACATTTTAGATTGCAACAGACGGGGAGAGACATGTTGATAATTGGAGGGGGGGGGGTATTTTTTGGTAATAATTGAAGTAAATGATTTTGGTGCAGTGTTCCCGTAAACCTTACCTGAGCGCAGATTCTTGGACGGCGCAAGAGACTGAGGGCGCCAGTCCTGACTGGCGCCCTCAGTCTCTTGCGCCGTCCAGGAGGCTGCGCTCAGGTAACCGTAAACCATATACTCAGTATTTAGCATTCAAATCTGCCACGGAATTCGTGCTCTTGGTGATGACCAAAATTGCTTAAAAGTGAGGCATGCAATGCGATTATAATCTCAGCAGAAGGCGCAAGCATATGGACATTCGCTTTATCGCAAGGAAGAAGTGAAAATAAAAGACCAAGGTGGTATTTGCATTCATCTGCAATTCATATGCGGTATGAGTGATGTTCAAGATGAACTGCCATATATATTGTTTGTTTGTCCTTTTTTGCTTTTGTTTTTTTCTTTTGTTCTGTTTTTGTTTTGTTTGTTTTGTTGTTTTTTTTTGTTTTTTTGTTTTTGTTTTTTGTTCTTGTTTTGTTTTGTTTTGCTTTTTTCGTTTTGTTTGTTTTTTGTTGGGGGGGGGGGAGCGTCCCATTTTCAATCATCTAAATGTTTTGCTGCCCGAATGAGTGTATCAAAAACATCGTCACCTTCACCAACAGGAGACATTCCAAGAAAATTTGTCTCACATGTACATCAAGGAACGGTGTCGTCTTAGTACTTAGCACTTACGACCAGGATGACTGAGCAAACGATTTCTTGCGGGTACATAATCATGAACATTCTCTTCATTGTAATTCCAAAAATTATACCACCATCCTTCTTCATATGGATGATCAAGATATACCCAAAATGTGTCATGCAGACGTTGCAGCTGTAAGACATTCCGGAGGCCGAGTATTGTAACCACACCAACACTATACGATGGAAACAACCTTTTGGGTTTTTGATGCGGGCAATTCGTCACAGTCCTTTTTCCCCGCAAGGTCTGGATTACATGAAAAAGTTGTCGCTTTCTCTTCTCACTTTCTCAGCTTCTATTTCGAAATCTCAGGTGGTTGCTGCGAACAGTTTAAAATATATGTTCTTGTAACAATTTACCTATTCTAATAAAATAATTTCTGTCAAAGGTGTGGTGTGTATGTGTGTGTGTGCTTGATGCATGGCAAAACTTGTGTGTGAATAAAGACATGGACGTATCATAGGGATAATACATCGCATTAATTACATCTGAAAAATGCATCCACGATAAAGTGATAAAGCAATTATGGCGAAGTAATATATTATTGTGCTAAAAATGAAAACTGTGTGCACGATACATGAACAAGCAGATACGTGACCAACAATAATACAAACACGACCAACAGTACCAGGTCTTCCGTGTCGTTCTGAACCAATAAATATCGCAATTTAATCTCTCTGTGCACCTGAGCCGAGGTAATGACTGTATATTAACATATAGCATCAGCGAATGTGATGATTTTCGATAACGTTCGTGGATATTGAAACTTTTGCCTCTTATAGTAGTTGAAGTCAACCTAGACATATACTGGCATGGCACCATAATGTCGTGGTCCTGTTTTTTCTATCTTTATTTTTATAGGGGATCCAATTTGGTTGCTCGGCTTTATGCTACTGTGGAGGTCCGGGGAAAGGACCACGACATTTATTGCCTTTATAAAACAATATATGGAAAGTAGCTGTGGTAGTTTATTTCAGCAATGATAGAATGACAAATGAAATCAATCACCCGAGTTCTTCTCACCTAGGTACACACATACATTTATACGCCACTGATAGAAAAGCACACTTGTATTTCAACGATGGTAGAATAACACCTGGAACTAATCACCCAACGTCGTCACACCTAAGATCACACATATGTTTATACGCCACAGATAGAAAAGCAAAAGAAGATAGTTTCATTTTCACGCGCAAATAAACGGAAACACTCACTAACCTTGCATGGGAGAGAGGAGAAAGATAAGGCAACACAGTAACTGATTTCTAGATAAAAAATATATATTGCTTTATGACCTCGCCAAACAACATATTTGTTATCAGTCCTCAGTCCCTGCGCTGTCTGAAGATTTTTCAGACAGCGTACGGTTTTGTCCAAGACGGATGCAGCATTCAAATTCCGTAACGCCCAAGTATGGAACGATACAGGCAAGCTTTCTGTGGGCCGAATATCACGTTTCATATACTCATATATAAGCAGATACACAGGGTTCAGAAATCAACATAGCATATTTGATTTAATATTTTTTTGAAGAGAGGAGTTTTTGTATCACCAAAAAGTGAATACAGCAAATTTGCAAGGATGTGCATTGTAACATCTTCACAAAAAATTACTTAATATCTAACCATATCACTGATCCAGGCACCATATTATGGTAAAACTTGTCATCAGAAATATGAAATACGTGCAAAAAAAAAAAAGATAAATAAACAAAAAATAAAGCTTCACGCAAAATCTGTAGTTTTGCACGTTGTGCGACCGTGTTGGTTGAATTTAGTCGAGAAATGTCACCAAGCCGGAGTCACTTGTTAATAAATGTAAATAACTGAGTAAAATGTCAAGAATGCATTGATCAAAAGTTGATTGATTTGTGAAATAACCTTTGTCAATTTGACCTTATAATCGTGTGGCCTTAATAGGCAAGTAGTCTCTGATTACGCTGTTTTTCTGTTTGTTTTTCTAAGAAGGGACAGTTTAGCACATGATCGTTGTGTTTTTATCTCTAATAGATTTGATCATACACTGTAAATCAGCTTATCATGCTGACTGGCGTAAAGAACATATGCTCATTTGCCAGGAGGTCATTTGAAGCGATGTACTTGAATCTTTGACAAGAGATTCCCAGCAAATAACTTTTTGGTCATCATGAGTGGAATGATATCAGTCCTTCAAAAACAAACGTAAAAAAACCTACATTTGGGAGGTGCCCATTTCAGAGAGGCTCAGTGCTTTTGGGTACTATAGGCCGATTATGTACATTGACATATAAAAGATCATTAAGACAGACATTGTACGTGTATGTATTGTTATAATCAAAGGGCAAATAAACATGAATTACATGACTGCCTTTGTTCTCTGAATATATATAAAATATATACATGCATTGTTTATTTATATCCCAGTGTGATGGTGGAGGGGAATTGATCTGGGTGATGTGCATCCTCAATGAGCCAGTCACCTGTAATATTAAAGGGCGCTGCATTTAATAATTTAGTCTGCTAATAATTGTCACGTGGCTCAGCATATTTATTCATAAACTGTATTAGTTTACATATGATTATTTAATACAAGAGTCTTCTTGGATGCTTGTCTCCGTTGTCAAATGACGGAACATCTCTATTTTAATAAATGTGATTAGAGTCTACACTGTAATAGATACTTTTTTGATACAGGACCTTTAAATCTTATGCAATAATCATGTCTCTGTGGTGTCTTATTAATATTGTACTGTATTAACTCATTATCCCTCGTACTGTTTTATTGACGAAAACATTGAATTTCACATGATTTGCCAAAACAAATATGTGCAATTCATGTAACTGACTATTGAGACAGTTCCATATGTGTGCAATGAGATGCTACTATGTCACACAGTCATAACTTCACTGTGAGCATAGCCAAGGGGCCATGTCTTCATATCATTTATCATATGACATGTATTTGCAAGTGTGCTACACAGTATCACATTGAACTTGTAGTTTCCTGTTCACCTGGTCAATATATTCTAAAACATATTGCATATAACTCCTCATTCCTAAGATCTACTAAAATATCGGAGACAGCGTCAATTTGACAGAAAAAGACGTGCCTTAAAAGGCATATATTTAAGTGTCGGATGCAACCAAAAGGCACTCTAGGTCTCATCATAAATGTACCCTGAGAGCCAAGCAGGGTCAAAGTCAACCCCATTAGC
>OZ026618.1:84771702-84782702 GCA_964020975.1 Hermodice carunculata | reverse complement strand
GAGAGAGAGAGAGAGAGAGAGAAGAGAGAGAGAGAGAGAGAGAGAGAGAGAGAGAGAGAGTGAGAGAGAGAGAGAGAGAGAGAGAGAGAGAGGAGAGAGAGAGAGAGAGAGAGAGAGAGAGAGAGACTCTCCCTTGTGGTCCTTCCTATAGACCTATAGACCTATAGACCACGCATGTCATCGCGGCACCGATAAATAAATACTTCAAGTATTAGCTGCCACGTTAGGGAACGGCGGACTTCAAATAGAAAAAGCTGCGACAGCTTTCCTTGCAATAACAACTTGTGTTTATGACAGAATCGTTAATGAGATTTTATTGGATTTTCAAAATGGCCCAATCTCGTATGCTTTTAACCTTCAGGTTATTGATGGCTATTATACTTCATGGAAAAGAAAAAGGGCGAAGTTCAGCCGAAATGAGAAGCTGCCCATATTTAAGATACTGGGGTGTTGTTTTTTTTTTAATTATGTTTTTTTTTTTAATTGGAAAATGTTGCATGCCGATACATCGGTGTTGCCTACACCTTGGTGAACATAATTACCATTCTACTTTCAGAACTGCCCGAGCAGCGGGAGCTCTGTGCTATGAAAATCTTCAAAATATACATAGAAATAATAATAGATAAAGTAATATAGGATGTCCGTTGATGCGTTATTCCAAGGAAATTATAATTTACACACACACACACACACACACATACACACACACACACACACACACACACACACACACAGAGCGATTGTGGTATATTTGATAAGGTCGGAACAATGACACATGAGCACGCTGTGGCAAATCGTCATTTGCCACTTTTGTTCACATATATGGTCAACCTCACCCTTGACTTTCTGGTTCTAGCTTGGATTATTATTATAAACATATTTATTTTCTCTGGATTGCCTAATAGTACACAAAGACTAATCTGGGGGCTCTCCAGTACATAAAAGGACGCACAGGAATATATACAATACACACTGGACAAGAACAGAAGGCTAAATTCACGGCTTGTACACGAATAATACAATTGATGCCAAATAGTGGAGACTTATAATTAGGTCATATATCTAATTAGTAAATAAAACGTGTAGATTCTGGTAAGAATGTCTGAACAGCCCCAAAGATGAATACATTATCAGTGTCTGGCAGATCCTCACTACCTTTCAAGAGAATATTTAGTGAAATGTTACTAGGGCACTGAACTATTAGAGTCGGATTTACACCTGGAGCGAGTAAGTGACACACAGTGTTCAGTGGATGGACCCTTTGCACAGGGAACTTGGGGCAGAACAAAAGGTAATGTTTCGTATCTTCAGTAGGATGAGAGCATGCAAACGTTGAGGCTAGAAGGATATTGACATGATATGGATGGGCATTTAAAACAGAGAAGTTAAGACGTAGCTGCGTGTGGCGTGTGGCATATGTTAAAGAAATGACTTCCATGTTTAAAGGATAAGGGCTTTTTGTCAACATTTAAGAGTAATAGATTTAATTTACACTTAAACTGCGGCACGGAATCGGTGAGACGAGCATCAACCGGGAGGTTATTTTATAATTTGGTAGCAGACGGCAGAAATGAATCGCCGAAGCGATTGGTGGTGAACCTATTTTGGCGTAATTCAGTACGATTTCTCAATAGACGCCCAGTAGTGAATGCAACGTCACGAGGAACGAGATCATGTAGGTATTGTGGAGTCAACTTATGATACATTTTAAAGAAAAGAATACGTTTGAAGTGTATGCTCCGATTTGCCAGAGTTTGCCATTCAAGCTGTTCGAGAAGTAAGACACGTGGAGTGCATTTAGTTGCGCCAAGGCAGATTCTGGCTGCCTCATAGTGCACAGCTTCTATAGATTGTGACAGATTTTCAGTGCAATTGTCAAACAAGACACACCCATATTCGAGGATTGGACGAATCATTGTACTGTACAACCGTATTAGTGTCTGGCGGAAGAGTTTGTATTTGAGTCTGCGTAAAAGAGCAAGCCGTTGGCTGGCTTTATTAACAATGCGTGTTATATGCTGGTGCCATGACAAATTACTTGAAAGTGTAACTCCAAGATGTGTATGTAGAGTAGCCTCAGGTATCGGTGTGTTTCCAAGAAGTAGTTGGGGATGATCCGGCTTATGTCGTTTAGCTGAGAAGGTCATTGAGATGGATTTTATGGCATTACATGTCATCCACCAGAGCTTGCCCCAACGATAAATATGTATAAGATTAGAATTAAGGCTTTCAGCTGTGGCCATTGGCTCGTGGACAATGACAAAAATACTGGTATCATCCGCAAATAAACGGATGTCACAGGTGATATTGACAGTGATGTCGTTAATGTAAAAGAAGAGAAGTAGGGGAACCAACGATGGAACCTTGAGGCACTCCAGCCTATATAGGGAGCCTGGGTGAGGTCTGTCCTCCAATAGTAATGCGTTAAAGTTGGTTTGACAGATGGATATATCCATAAATAGTAACACAGGGTCTTCAAACCCCAATTGTTTCTGTTTAAAAAGTAGACCAGCGTGCCAAACTCTGTCAAAGGCCTTGAATATGTCCAGGAAAACCATACGGGCCTTATGGCCCAACTCAAGGCAACTCTAAATAGTATGACGTATGCTAACAAGTTGATTTATAGTGGAATCGTTTTTCTTAAAGCCACAGTTTTAACAGACAGTGAATTGTTACAGGTTAGATCATCATAGAAGATGTTATAAACTAGAAGCTCACGTACTTTAGAGACATTACAGAGGAGATTAATAGGCCTATATTTTTCCTTTGACTGTTACTTTTCTTAAAAACGGGGCACACGTTGGACCTCTTCCAGGGATCTGGAAATATGAGTTGGACAAGCAGAGATTGAATAGAGCAGTGAGAGAACGTGAGATAGATGGGGCACAGTATTTAAGAAGGGTGTTGTCTATAGCGTCAGGACCACAAGCAGAACTAGTTTTCAGAGACTTTAAAATCTTTTCCACATCATTTACTTGCACTTGAAACACAGACAGGCGGGCCTCAGTCCGGAAAGCAAGGTCGGGCAAGGGCAAAGGATTGTCATCATGCGTGGTCTTGCACTGATCAGCAAAATACTTGTTGAAGGGCACCGACTTCTCTGTGTCGGACGAAATATTCCTTCCATCGTCAACAAGAGTTGGAATGTTTTGATAAAGTTTATGACCAACAATAGATTTGCTAAGGTTCCACCACCTTTTAGAGTTTATCTCTCTTGAGTCTAGTTCAGATCGAAGTTTGGTGAAGTAAAGACGAATGGAGTTTTAATAGCGTTGACTGTAAAGTTACGTTTCCGTTTGTATAACTGGAAGAGGCGTTCAATATTTTGCGTAGCAAGGAACGTGTGAGGCCGAGGCTTTTGTGTGTGGCATTTATACCTGTTCCAGGCGCGATTGCGCTGGCTTATTAGCCGCTTAATACTACTTGTGATCCAAGGCTTGTTCCTGGGTCGAATGGTTACCTCGAGGTACGGAATAAACTGTTTGCACGTGTCAATAGGTCTGACCAGTATAACACAGTGTCCCTTATGGAGTCAAAAACTGTGAAACCAGTTTTCCAGAAAGTATAGTGGAGTACATTATTCAAGTTGACAAAATCGGCCCTCTTGAAGTTCCAGACAGAGCGTTTGAAGGGGCTATCCTTCTAATGATTCACAGAGAAGGAGCAACAGACAACAGAATGATCAGACGAGGTGATGGGAGGGAGTATGCCGGAGTTAAGGATATAACCAGGGGAGTCAGTTATCATGAGGTCCAGTAGGTTTACAGAGCATTCCGACACACGAGTAGGTTCGGATAGGGGCTGATGCAGGTTGTTTTGAGCTAATAAATCAAGAAGGCGCTGTCCGAGTTCGCTGTAAGTGCGGGGAGAATCCCACTTACACAGCGATCGTTAGAATCACCTGTTAGTAATAATTTGGGGTTAAGTTCGATAGCAGACGAAATGGAGTGAGATAAGTTGTCCAGAAATAGGTCTCTCACTGCAGCAGATTGGCCTGGTGTACGATAATAAACATATAGGATCAGTTTACCAGAAGGTACAGTAATTTCAGCCCAGATACATTCACTACTGGGATTCTCTACCTCAGCACATCTTCTAACAGGTAGATTGTCTTTCACATACAGGGCAACCCCTCCCCCCAAACCAATTTCACTATCCTTACGTAACGGGGTTTGAAAGACTTCAATTTCCAATAAAGCATCAGGGTAGGCATTATCAAGCCATGTTTCAGATAAAGAAATGGCTTCCAATTTTTCAAACTCCGCCAAAATACTTATTTCTGCGACTTTACCGTCAGATTGTAAGCTGCGTACGTTAACATGGCACACAGAAAACTTATTGAGAACAACATTATCAACTGGACCAGGGTTTGGATGAATACTCGTGGAGAGCACCTGAATCAATGTTTTTTTCCGCCCCTCTTGATAGCTGTTACAGAGTGAAACACTCCATTCTGCCCTACACTTTAGTTTATCATAATGACAACTTCGTTCAGTTAAATCACATCTACACTTCCTCGAAGAATGTAAAAATACAGTCAGTACCATATCTTTACTCCAGCCAGCCTCACGTTTTAAAACAGCTGCTTGGCCTTGATCAAAGCGAAATAACTGTGACAACCTATTTCGATAATTTCAACTTGATTGATTAGCTGATGAATAATAGCGCGCTCACCTGAGCCTAACTTAGCTGCCTCTGGGTGTTTTGTTTGCTGGTACCTGTGATAGATGCCATGGTTGATGTTCGTGTCAAGCATTGTGATAGAATGTTTGATAATGCCGACTATGCACATGGTTTCGTGTGTACTCTGAAAATAAGAAAATGGCTTCTAGGTAAAAATATAATTGCCTTGTCTAAGACAGAAAACAAAAAATACGAAACTCTTTTTCCGTCTAGCATTATCGTTATCGAAAAGGGTAGCTGCCACGACTAGTACGTTTGCGCATTGGTTGTGGCATGTATGGCGTAAATTATGAGACTATAAACGAGTTACTGTAAAGGAATGTAAGATCTAGACGTACAGGTAACAGGTGATATTTTGCACATCATCAAGACTGATAAATATGTGTCATGCAAGGAAAATTGGTCAAATTTATGGCTCTGCTTTTATGTGATATACTATTTGGCCAATGGAAGTCGGACAGGTAGGAAAAATGTTTTAGCAGACGACATCTGAGTGGGGTTTTTTTTGGGGGGGGGGGCAATAAAGGTATTAAACCATGACAAAGGAACTGTGCAGAGCATTCCATCCATAGGCCTATATGTCAACTGTGGACATACATATGCATGACTATTCACAGACTGAAACCGTTCTTCAACACAATTAAACATAAGGTAATGATAAGAGCACCTACTGGTGGGACACACTCGGATTCAGTTTCAACAGTACAAATAACATCACAGTATGAAGACAACGGAGGGTTGAAACATATTGAAATAAAATCAACCGGGGCAACAGTTATACGTACATGTAATATTAATACTGGATCTACATGATGACCTTGATGGATGATTAAAGGTTACCACTAGGTCGGTCAGATTGCTCGAAACTAAGCTTCGTCCGATGCAAGACTTTGGTGGATATAGAGTAGAACATCTGTACTTTGTTTCACCATGGGCCTACTATCAGATAGCCCTAGTACTAGGCCTAGTACCAGTAGTAGTAGTAGGTCCATGGTTTCACAAATGCGTCGGAGACCTTTCGCGGAGTCAAATAATATAGAAACAGTCATTCCACGTCACAATGTCTTATTCCCCATACCTTGGTTGAAAAATCATACTATTTGTATGCTTTGTATCAATCAACATTGCAAATTGTGACTATAGCGACAAAAAATATACGCTGAAGTGATGCAATTGACGCCATTTGAATCTCCCGCATGTCTCGGTAAAAGACGGTATGTCTAAAAGACCCGGATGATCTCGATTTTTGTGTGGGATCAGCCATTCTCGGGCACCGAAGGTTTATTTTTTTGTTTTAAATCAACTTTTGTACAGAGAGTGAATTTTTCCTTTGAACAAGTTAATTTCTTGTTCTTTGAATTTATAAACATCTCACACATTAAATATATCTGAGTATAAAAATGATAACGTCATCCCAAATTAAGCCACGTTGTCGTTGCTCAAGCGAGCGTTCCAAGTTCCGTGGTGAACTGTCTTACTCTAAGTGTCTATAGGCCTATATGTGACTAGGGAACGTCACGATTGGGCACGACATCCAGCTATTACCCCCAACAAAAGTTCTTTTCATGTTGTTTTAAAAATGGAAACGAAAAAGAAACTGGTAAAATGTTTAGGAATTTGCAAACAGGAGGCTGAGACAAGCAGACACAAAATAAGGCTGGAAAGAGTAGTCGATCGAATGAGTGCCACGACAATTTCTAAGTCAGCAAATCAATAGTGTAGGAGCAGCCTAAGCTGACTTGAATAACCTCACACCGAAATAATTGTTACACGACCTTGTGGATCACGATCTCCTGCTACACAAACTGGACATCTATGGTGTGGCAGGAGTTACATTAGACTGGTGTAAATCATATTTAAAAAACCGAAAGTAGATTGTGAGTTACAATGGTAAGTTTTCTATAGCCAGGATTTAACAGTTTGTGTACCCCAGGCTAGGGGTTGATCCTGTATAATTTATAGGTCTAAACGAATTTATATAATGAGGAACTTGTGGCTGGTCACATCAGATTGGTTATACAAGGAAAAAAGCCCCCATGGTCTGATTTTAGCCTCATTTTGAGCCACCTTGCTCTGAAATACCAAAGCTCATGCTCCCTTACCAACCCAATAAACAATAATGATAACCAGGGCTGTATTTACACCGGGTGGTAATATATATCAAATATGTAGGCCTATATACGCCCCAGGTGCTACACATGCATGCCAAGAGGCAGAGTAGGTCGACCGAAGGTTGCTACATGTATGTTGTGAGAATCAAACGACGCCAATTTGATGGGAAATGTTGTCCAGGTCTGGAAGACGACATAACCTTGCATATTGGGATTGTAACTTGCGACTCTTTGATACCAACGGACACTCTGCCTGACTCTATGGTGAAAAAAAAAAGAAAAGAAAAAAATAGGCCATGTTAATCCGTTTGTAACCTTTCAGTGCTAAGAATGACTACTGTGAGACCCACTCCCCATTTTTGCTCGGCATTTTAGAGCAAAGCACCCAAGGCGCGTTTTCGACCTCAACCAGTCATTTTACGTGGGGCATATGGGAACGTGACCGGACGGTGTTTATGACAGTTTCAAACCTGGTTTCATAAAAGTGTCAGGTGTACGCAACCTCTTCGGGATTTTATGTGCAATAACTCCGTTGTTACTGCAAATGATATTCCACGTTTTTTAAAACATGTTTTATTCCTCAGGTGTCATCGTATTATTTTATGTGAATCATAAGAACATCTTCTATATACGATGTTCAAAACATCTATCGTTCTGCGTTCCCGTATAATGTTGATGATTGTTTGGCAAGCAACGTTTTAAAGTTGTAATTGTAGACCCACCATGCTTCGATAATCTACTGTTGGGTCATCTTATTACGACTACCTATAAGACTGAGAAACAGTGGTATTGATCAGGAAGTGCTCTAAATGTGGGGTATAATTTGATTTGGTTTGAATGTGGTCTTGATAATTATACTCTGTTCGACACTTTAGCGGTGTCAAATAATCCCTAAACAGTCACCCTACGTCACAATGTCTTATTTCCCATATCTTGGTTGAAAGACCACGCGATTTGTATGCTGAAGCGATGAATTGACGCCATATGAACCTGCGGCGCGTTTTCAGGGTAAGAGCCGGCGGCTTAAAGGATCACCAATTAATTTTCTTGGGCGCAGACACGGTATGATGTGGCGACGTCTTTATGTGATGCTACTTGCGAAGCACATCAAGCAAGTCCTCAAATGCACAGATTATGCTTAGACATAGCAAATTATTTTTAACCAACTATTTATCATCGTATTTAAAAGTTTAATTACGAGTTCTAATGTAGCAGTATGAAAAAATAAATAATAATGTATTTAAACAACGTATTTTTGAATAAATGTCCTTTGCTATAGTCTATAGACACTACATTTCCCCTCTTCCATAGCTGCATAACGCCAACAAGAAGTAGGTATAATGCCTTGATTGTAACAATCACGAAAATAAGTCGGCATAATAAGTCCGAGAAAACGCGATATTCTGTAACATACATCTCTTCACTGAGGAAATTCTTTTTGAAAACTAGGCCTAGAGAAGCAAGGTTGTGTAATTTTGTTTGTCGACGAAGTTTTTTTTTTATCTTGTAGATGTACATTCTGGTAGTTCTGCATCATGAATTTCATAAATATATTGATGTATTGGCGTTATTCATTATTTAATGTGAGTATCCGCTTTGACGCCAAGCAAGCTACCTCAGACTGCTTGAGTGTAATCAAACTGATTACGTTAGGACACATGCATGAAGAAAGAACAATATTTGTATCTAGACTTGATCATGTAATTCTACTACGCAAATTTTGAGCATATCATTATTTCCAAAGACAACCAGGCCATTTTCAGTAGGCGCATTAAATTGCTTTAACTGTGAAAGGACACAACGCTCGTGCCAATGTTGCTTTTGATTGTTGATGTTCGAATGCGTAAGACCTACATTTTATTCTATTAATATTTGGGCAAAAAAACACCACCAGGATGACTTTGACCTGCATGGCATCTTGTAACAAATTAAAACATTGATTGTTTGTAATCAAGGGCCAAAATGTTAGGCCTACTTGATTGCAGTAGGGCCTAGATAACAATGTTAGTGAATGATGAACTGAATGCTGAATGCAATTAAGAAGTTGGGAAAGCAAAATCCAAGTGTAATATTCCTTCCATACATGTAGACGTAGAGGGCCCATTTAAATATGCACAGCTCGATGTCTTGCTTTCTTTGTTCATTACAACCAAATTTATCCGGAGTTTTAGTCGGAGATAATTATTCTGAAAACCACTAAACTTGTCATGAAGCCTGGCCTAATGGTGAAACTGTGCACCTGGTTTGGAATAGTCAAGGTGTTTACAATTATGCAAATAAGTGGCACTAATATATTTTAATAGTTCCACATTATCCAGACTACTGCAGATGGACATAAAATTTCAGTGTGCATGTATATGTTTGTAACAAATTCCAATATGCCCAAAATTATTATAGGTATAGCCAACTTTTATCCATAGGTGTCTGCCGTAGTTGCATCAAATGAACAGCAAACTGAAATGGTATCATTTTATATTCACGCCATAAGTGGCGGAGGCAATCCCACTTCAATCTGTAGGATTCTGCTAACAGTCTGGGAACCAAAAACCCTTTTGAGTGTGAACCTGGATCCGGCGGATAAAGTTTTTTCTTTGCAGATTCTGGTAGACCAGGTAGTCCCATTCGAGAATCCAGTTGATGACCGTGCGTCACCTCCTAGATTGTCTAGCTATAGGCCTATACTTGTACAGTACAATTAACAGACTAAGAAGTACACTGTGAACATATAGAGTATATTCAGATCAATTTAAATTAAACACAGTTCGATCTGATCAGGTCATAGTAATATGACCCCAACTGAAAAGATATAAATCAATTTTTTTTTTTTAAATCATTCATTGAACTTGGATTAGAAAATGTGGGTAGGCGGTGGTGTTGTAGGCCTACGCCACCAAGGGCACCGCCACATATATATTCTGGTATGAAAATACCATACTATTGATCTTATCCTGGCCCTTATAGAGGATGCTAATCATGCCAAATTTGAAAATGGTCCAATTTACAATCGGGAAACCAAAATCACTAAAGCCAAGGTGACCTGTGACCTTGGAAAGTGTGTCAAAGTCACCCAGATGCCATTCGATGCAAGCCCATTCCAGCCATATAGAAAACCACTATTGTGCACAATTTGGGAGTCCTAACTGAAAAAAAAAAACCTTTTCCTTTGAGTTATGGTACGTTGCAAAATTTACTTTATTTGGCTTGTGACCCTGGGAATTTGATCAAGGTCGTCCATATGCAATCCTATACAGAGCATTACAGTCGTGCAGTTTCAAAAGTTGTATACTAAAAATTTCAAGTTATGATCCAGAAACGAAAATTCACTAAAAAAAAAAAAAAAAAAAAAAAAAAAAAAAATCGTGACTCGTGAGTTTGCTCATACGCAATTTCATGAAAGCCCTCATGGAGCCCCATAATCAGGTAACATGCGTTTCGGGAATTGTATCTTAAAATATTAAGTTGAATATCCAGAAACAAAATTCGCTATTAAAGTTGACCTCTGACCGCGTGAAATAAGTCAAGGTCATCAAAATGCAAGCCCTTCTAGTGGACTATAAACTTGTTCAATTTGGAAGTATCTTCAAACTGTTTCAGTTATGTAGAAACCAAATCCACCAGGCATAGGCCTAGCCCTAATTCTAACATGGCCCCGTTTCATTGTTGTAGCCAGGGCAATTATATTTAGACAACCTTCCCTGTGATGTAGACAGTGTTAATGACATTCATATATAGGCCTACATGATCGCCCCATTTTCACTAAAAATCTACTAAGTCCTGAGTTCGATACAAACCTGCAGACTCCTCTTTCTTTGTACATTGTGAAACTATCAAATATTTACTCATCTCGATGTGTTAAGGCCTATAATGTAAAGATATCCATGTCTGACTTTTCCTTTGTAAATCGATGCTTTCAAACGAAGATAAATCTATTTTCACCAGCGTATTAAGTTCAGGCCTGTAGAAGTCACAGGCAGCGGAAAGGATGCACGTGCGTTATGACGTGCATGTGACAATCAACAGTTCCAATCAAAACTTTGGGGGTGCGATGGGGTTTTGGAACTCTCACTTGCTGCTTCCGTTTAGAACTGTTTACGCATGCAGCTGATACATTTTTCGAAGCTTGCTACATAATACTAATAGAAACAGAAAGAAAACAATCTACGGTGTATAAGAATGTCAATTTCTTCTTCGTTTTTTCTTTTTTTT
>OZ026618.1:84671702-84766702 GCA_964020975.1 Hermodice carunculata | reverse complement strand
AACTAGGATATATTTTCATTACTTCAAAGGATCAAGGAATTAGCTTACTGATACCAAAAAGTATACAACTCTCTGCTTAATCAAATAGCAAAGTACGTCACATTAATTTAGTGACAAGTTTTCACACGCCCGTCATAAGTTGCGTTCCGCAAAAACTGTTGAAGAAATTAATTTGATCTTTCTGTAAGTTACCAATGTTTACACTCTGTTGAATCTGTCACTGGACCATCAAATGATTATCATTTCATTCTGTGGTTTTATGTCATTTATAGTATTTGTTACCGTGTTAACGCAGTCTGGAATTTCAAACGACTAGGCTGGGTTAATTCTCCCAGCAAGCCTGGCGTTCTTTGAGTGTCCTCAAGTTTTGCTACCCAAACTTCAAACAACATATATTTCCCCTTGGGCATTAATGAATACAAACACAAATCCGTACAACGTGAAGTAAATATTCAATGTTAAGGACATAAGCTTACATCGAATACAAATATAACTTTCGTTTAATCTTAATTTAAACCTCCCAAAAAATGTTGAAAATTAAGTTTGTTCAAATCATTGGGGTGACGCTTTTGAATGTTTAAGGTGGAAGCATCTTAAGGCAGTGGTAAAAGAGATTACACTTGAACGGTCTGGCTATCGAAAATGTGTGAAAAGATGACACATACCGGCTGGTAACTAACATGCAGTTTTCTAAAGGCAGTTGCCTTTCAGATTCGATGATGCCGTTGAGGGTGTCATAATAAGGCAATATAACATTGATTTTGGGGGCTTTTACTGGTAACAAATTAATTTTTGAGACTTCATTCTTGACGTAAAATAGATGGTGTTGATTCTTATTCAGCTTTATCTATTCTGGGCTTTGGGTCTGGTCTTTGTAGTTCTAGCATATTGAAAAGGCACACACTTAACTTTATTAAATCGCTTACACGTTCTGGGTGCTAATAGCCTTTCGGGACCACGCGAGGTCAGCATTGTTTGCTGTTCGTGACCACATTCTCACAAGTTATATTGATCGAAACCCTGGATAAGGGTGCACGGATTTACAAGATGTTAAGCTTCTGATGCGATGAAATCAATGACACTCATCCTTTCCTCATTTGTTTCTTCCCTTTTTATGCTTTACATGCTTCATTTCTTCCTGCCATCTTCATCACCCTTTCATGATGAAAAAATAACATGGCATAATATACACGTTGCTGTCCATGTATCCAAAAGTATCATTAGTTTTGTATGCCCAAGCATCGGAACAATAGCTACTTAAAGAAGGCCTTCTCTGTACAACACCATTGTCTTGTTCCTGTTTTTATGACGTGAGATTAATACTCTGAACCCTCTTCGTCATACTCTGTTAGCTAAAACATAACCATCTCAGTCAAGTCAAAATTCGGAAAGTTCTGCCCCTTACGCTGCACCACATTCCACATAATTGTTCGATGCGTGGCATGAATTAAACAAAATTTAATTCTAAACAATGTAAATTTATATACAAAATGGGCCTATTTCATGAGACTGATGCGGGGTTTTTTTGCGACTGGATAAGATGGATTAATATAGGCTACAACTTTTATTATTATGTCCATTCTTACTATTTACTTGCGAGAGTCCCTTCCAATATTCCACAAGCCACTGGATCAAATCCCCAATGGCGGGTGGGGGTGTAAGTACGCTGACACAAGTAATAATACTGCCGTAGTACAAGATACGGAAATTTAGATGTACAGGTAATGGTTGGTACTAAGTACGGAAATTAATAAGGCTTCCAATACGAAAGTGCGGCAAATAAAAATACCCTGTACGCCAGTACGCACCCCCCACCCCCATATGGAGCACACAAAGCATAGTTACTTACAGACTTGGAGCGAGGGAGAGCAAATAAAACAATTATGGCATTCCAGAGGAGAAAAGAAAAGTGAAAGCACTACAGAATTTTATTACGATAACGAAAGTGAAAGAATTACGAAATAGCAATGGAGGGATGACATCCGGAAGAATTACCAAACTTGTTTCTCATAATGGTAACCTACATGGATCCAATCATCTTATCGCATAATATAGTAGCTCAAATATAATCAAAGTGCGATTTATTTCTATGCAAATATCAAATATATTGTAGTACGACATATGGTTTAAAACCAAATACAGACCAAAAAATCAATGCAGCGATGTGGATATCAAATAATACCTATCTTTGGTTTGATATATTCTTTATGAGGCATTATGAGACATAGCCTCAGCAAAGTGGTCCATAACTTTTCAAAGATGGCAAAGTCAACCACCAATATTTTTTTCAAGACGTTATTAATTGAATGACGCCAATTTTCATTTGTTTTTCTTTGCATAACATGTACAGAATCATTCTGTATCGCACTGACAACTTGGAAAAAATCGCGATTTTTTTGCTTCTTAAAAACAAATATGACTAAACTACTCTTAACTTTCACCTACACACATTGTTTTAATAAATCCAGTCATCTATGTAACTGTATTGAAGAACGACGTTCGTAGAGTGAAGATATTGGATTTCTAGTGCTCCGTATTATTGTCAAATATTTCTAAAATTATTTACACAAGAGTGTCCAATACTGGAAACTTATATTATCAGGTGTCAAAGAACAGAATACTGTCAAGTGAGAATCCTACCTAGAATATTTTGTGCGGGATCGACATTTAGTTCCTGCCGCACGGTGTCCTTAACAAGGCAGTCAATATGGCAGACAAGGAGAAAGACAATACCGGCCAAACCACCACTGTGACGGAATCCAAAGCCAGTGCCTGCGACAAGGTCAGCCCTGACGCTACAGAATCTACGATGGTATTATTTAAAAAAATCTCTATACAAGTGTTTAAAAGAACATAATATTGTAGAGATACTCAATGCACACACGAACAGACTCTGTATGTATAATTTTACGGATATACGGGAAATCCCTGCTGCTCGTGACACTACACCGTGCCTTAAATGACCACGTAGCACTTACGTTTGCTCAATTTCAAAATAAGAGCTTCAATAAATTGTCAAGCCAAATACAAAATTGTTATAGACACTAGTCACACGGCTCATGAAAGAACTTGATTAAATATTTGTCCCGAAGGCGGGAAATATATCCGAGAACTCTAACCGTGGTATTGAGAACAGTGAGAACCACGAGGAAGGTGATTCTGGTACAAGTCGGATGAACAATCGTCAGGACTTAATATTGCCATATAGTGCTTTATGCTCCCGCATGGGACTTATGGAGAACGACCTAAAGCACGTACATGTAAAAGGGGGAACCGGAAATAGTAAAGGGGGAACCGGAAATAGTAAAGGGGGACAATGAACGTTTAGGAGCAAAAATAGCGGTTATTACTTTACATAATGCCACGCTTGAACAGGAATTGAGCGGTATAAAACCGCAGGTAACTGATGTGATTACATGAGAATCACAGAGTGACTTTACCGACGACTACCACGACAATCTCGAAAATAATCCGATTTTTACCAAGATGTTTACTGAAGCTGTCAACAGGAAGTAGCGAAAGCGAAGCGTCCCAAGCCCACAACCGTACATACCCATGCAAAAAGACACTGTTTATGGGGTAAAGAATGTTGAAGTTTCTAATCCACATAATACTTTGCTCACTAAAGTGTCTGCAGGTACCCACATCCTTACAGAAGCCTCAGAGAGATGTAACTAGTACACAGAATCAATACTCTCCCGAGTAAGGGCTTATACATAGGCTCCCTAGATTTGAAACATACAGCTGCAGATTTGACTCGCTTCATTCAGGAAAATTTTGGTGTTCAAACTTTAAATATTCAACAGCTTTTATCCAGTCAGAGTGCCAACGGCACTTGGAAATCCTTTCGTGTGTCAGTGTCTAGTTAGCATGACAATACAGGGATAAATTCACCTATTGGACCCTCAGGTACATGTATCCGAGGCCGTCGGTATATTACGGAGACCACTTCATAATAAAGAGCATGTGAGGCAACAGTCCAGTGCAAATACCCAGATGAAACAGGCGCATTTACCAGTGGGAACAATACCGCGGCCTTGAGCTGCTCCCACACCAAAAAAGCACAATGTGGCAGCAAGGAAATAGTACGGGATCCAGTACTTTCCCCGGACAGAGAGAGACCGACCGATCAGTGGTCCCAGTACAGCAGTAATCACTTCATGTCCACAAGAAGAACTTAACTCTCGTTCTACTGATAGTAATACCATTCATATTAAATGTGAGCAGGATAACTGCCACGGTTTTAAGAGTAATTTGGGATGAATTTTTGACAGACTTAAACAGTGTGTTGTACTTGTGTTGAACATATTGGTCACACTTAACGCAACCCTAGTCATGCTCTTAGGGATTTTCCCGTGGGGGGGGGGGGGTATGAACATACATGCCACATTGCTATATATATATATATATATATATATATATATATATATATATATATATATATATATATATATATATATATATGCCATTGCCATATAATTATGTTTATTTCATACATAAGTGCATAGACTATTCTCCAACAGCACAACGCATCGCCGTCACTGTAACGATTCTATTGATGTAGGGTTAGCATACTGCTAAACACGTGTGGTGCAGCATGCTTAGCTGTCAACATCACCATTTTCTCACTGATACCAACACTACTATTGTTAGTATTACGTGTTCTATGTAAATCTTCGATTCATGTGTCAACAGCATTTTACAATATTTTTGAGAAGGTTAAACATGGTATTAGAAAACCTGACAGGTTCTTGTACCGCCACAGTCAGCCTATCTAATTTGTCCAATGCACACTTTTCAGATCTACCCTTAGTTGATCCCAATCAATTCCCTTCACAGTGGGTATTTCAATAGAGAAATATAGAGCGGTAATCGGAAAATTCCACCTTCAGAGGGCTACTTCCACTCTAGCCTTCTCCCCCTGCGTTCACGATCACGTGGTCAAATGCTACATGTTCCTTTTTCCAGAGTCATTATTATGGTTATTGGACATATTTCTCAACTTGCACTATTTTATCCTGACCCTGAGATTGTTAGTTAGCCAAGCCTCGGATATTCAACCAAACTCTGGGCCTACAAACGAATTTTCGAAGCCTGAAAAGCTCAGGCAAACTTGATGAATTGTATCATCTTGCTGAATCAGATAGTTTTTTCCCTTCTCACCCTCTCCGAAACCTGGCGAGATCAGGGATGAAAACACCATTATATTTACTGTATATTCTCATATTAGCATAAAGGCGTATAACTTTTGTTGCGTCACTTTTCAAAATAAAGTATGCAGTTGGTGTTGTGCAGACAACTCTCATTGAAAACATTCAAGATAAAAAAGGCGAGTCTATAGATAGAATCAAAAGCTATGCCAGTGTTTACCTGCCATAGCCAGGAAAAACACGTACTCCGAGCACGGCTTGCCGGCATTTCGTCACTGTGTATGAATATGTGATTTGCCCCCTGTTTATAAAACTCATCATGGAAAAAATATCTGTCAAACCATACAACACAGACAGGCTGATAAGTTCCTGTGATAGTGTAGCTGAAACTGTGGGTTAATTACAGGTAAATGGCCCCCAAAGGTGTCAGCACAAGACAACCAAGAACTATTTACTGCGGTAACCTGCACCTGATTGGCCGCAATGGTGTATTCATACCACCAAAATTTCTAAGATGAACTTTTAACAAAAGAGGAATTGCAGCCTTTTTGTTCGCAGAGATCGACAAACAGAGACTGGCGGAGGAGTCGCTATTTTTTCGCCAGAAACAATATTCCATGTACTTTACACTCTGACCTTGCATCATGTGCATCTGAGTGCTCGCGGGTGGAGATCGTGTACAGTAGAGGCTTAATACTATTAGGGGTATATTATCTCCCACCAGTTCAACTGGCCCTTGTTCGGGACTCATTCATAGATTCTATATCTGACTCGATCTCTCACGCTTCAGAACAAAATCCTCTATCTTTACTGGTAACGGGTGACTTTAACGGTCGCTGCCAAAGCTTGAACACTGACCATTGTGACAGCGAGCCAGACCAACTTTTATTTAATCTAGTATGACAAAACAACCTATATCAACTAATTTCTGAGCTCCCACAACTCAAGGATTGTACCAAAAGGCTACTGGATCTTATGATTACCGACTAGCCTGGTTATGATCTAAATTGTGCTACACCACCATCTATTTCCACGTCACACCATGCTGTTATAATTTGCACTCTATCATTTTTGCGTACTTCTGACAAGCCATATAAACGTACAATATTGGACTTCATACTGGGAATTTTGACAATTTAAACACTGCCTTACTCAAAGCACCATGGGACACTGGTTTCTCTACTCTCGACGATATTGATGACATTACTTTTTATTGGTCATTTCTGTTGATTGACATTTACAAACAATTTATTCCGTGCCGCGATGTGCTATTAAGACCCAAAGACAAACCCTGGATCACCTACAAAATAAAAAAGCCGTTGGGACGTCGCAATCTGGCATGGAAAAGATTCAAATGCATTGCAAACAAAATGCAGCCCCTTACTTTTCTGGACACGACGAATTACAATCGCTTCTTTCAGCAGTATAAACACAAGCACAATGACAATCAAGAAGACAAAATGCATGGTAAAAGGTACACCTCTGCCCCCCCCCCCCCCCGTTTCGAAGCTGGGTGACGAAGAAATATGCACAGAAGAGTCACTTAACATCTTCAGTGTTACTTTTACGTGTAATCATAAGTTTAATAGCTATGTTATGAACCGCATTGCCACGGTTAGGCGTTCTATGCAAAGATTAAGTACTTCGGGTTTCACTTATTCGGCTCTACTCCACACCAGTAGGAAAATAAACTGGTGAAACAAAGTAAACTTCTATGGTTTATGGTATGGAGTTCTCCTTATTATAGCAGCTGTGCTTGGCGTCTGGTGGACCAGCAAACCGACGGTCTTGGTGACTCTCTTATACACGTGACAAAGCATTCGTCTTTTAACCAGAGTAGGAGTACACAATACCAATTAGCCATATTCTTGCTCAAGTCTTTTTAGCTATTCTAGCTTTAATCTTAATTTTGTTATTATCCACATATGTTGTATAAACATGTGTATCCCATTCGGCCACGGAGTTAGCCCGAGTGCTCCACGTTTCGGAGCACACCAGGGGACAACATCGATAAAATTCTTGTGAATTTTAATGATCCTTGTATCTGATTTCCAGTGATATATATATATATGTATATATATATATGTGTGTATATATATATATATATATATATATATATATATATATATGTCATGTATATCCAGTCATCTAGCTGTATATTTTAATTTCCCTAAATATGGGGGTAAAGTAAAAAAGAAATATATATATATATATATATATATATATATATATATATATATATATATATAAATGAAACAAAATCTGATGTGTGCATTTTTTTACCTGTAACCTTGTGGTGATTATAATTTGCTACTCTTCTTTAAGGGCAGGTAAGACACCAAAAATAAATTCCACTTTATTCAATCCTAGCTAAAAATGTATTTGCGTTAGGATAAGTTGGCCAATCACATGGATAAAAGAGCCTTTGAAGCACGGAAACCATCATTCAGCGATCTGTCAAACGGCGACAGCGACAGTCTGGTTTCAAAGTGTGACGTCATTGAGACGGCCTTCTGGCCCGGTGACTTCAAGCCTGGCGACGAAAGTTGTTGCCTTGCTTCAGTGGGGCGGCCTACGGCCGCTCGTGGTCAGTGCACGGGTGGCGGGTTTGGTCTTCCGCCCCTACCTCTTCATCCCGTTTTGAGGGATAGTATTTTATTGTATTTGCTCCTTTCTGTATACTTTATGTAGGTAGCTTGTTAGACTTGTCTGTACACTTTACTTAGTTAGCTTGTCATTATTTTGTAGTTATTTTCTCAATGAGTTTCATTTCTCTTTCCAACCTGAGTTTTGTAACGCTATTTTGTGTGTTTTCTCATCTGTTCACGTTTATGCTTATTACGATGTGTTTATTTGTACTTTTATTTCCTCGTCCCTGGGTTTCGATAAAATTTTATTATGTACGTGGGTATTGTTGATTAAAGTGCCAGTTTTTTTTTCCCGCCTGCCCTCGGTGTGCAGGACCACTGGGGTAAATCCATCGCGGCACGGCCTTTGAAGGGACATCGTCTGGCGATTCCCGCTCCTCTTGAACATTTAAAGTCTCCCTTCATTAGAACGCAAAACAAGCAAGATAACAATTAAGTAAACCACTAAGGCTATGATATGTGAGCATGTTTGTATCATTTCCCTGCGCACAAACATAATTTCGGCATGCCGTCATGATGTCATTCTTCTTTTGCCGTGGGCCGTTACTACCTGCCGCCACGTGACTGGCTGTTAACTATGATTGACGGGTTGCATTGTTCCATTTGGCGGCTGAAAAACAAAAGAATGACACATGGACGTTCGGATGTCTACATGCCTGGATGGTTTTGGCGTTTTTCTCATATTTCTACTTAAGTTAAAAGCTTGAATTTTTGACAACTAACAGAAAGGACATTCATCTTGTAAAAACCGTTAAAATCTCAAAAGCGGCCATGCAAAGGTTTTTGGTGTCTTACCGGACCTTAACGTCTTGTCTAATTTTCCTAAACCTCAGTGCAACATTTGACAATGCAGATCAAACAAGATTACACAGCGTTTTCATGAGGAATGAATGCACGTCTGTGGCACAGCCTTATAGTCGTGCCTAGAAAACGGTATATAGTGGCTTCCAGAAATATTAACAAACAAGGAAAGATGATTTGCTGCATAGCAAATCAGTGTGTGTGTCTTTAAAGCATATTGGTATAGCAATGTACAACTATTCTACAACACAGGAGTATAAGTTGGAATGCCCCCCCCCCCAGTAGAAGTAGAAATGACATCTCTATCTATAATAGTTTCGAAGATATTCAAGTCTTAAAATTTCCAATGCTGCTAATTAGCATAATTTAAATTGCTACAACTTTCGTTTTAAATTCATTACATGCGCAATGGTCAACACCCCCCTAGCAGAAGTGGAAATGACATATCTATCTAATAGTTTTGAAGATATTCAAGTTTTAAAATTTCTGATGCTGCTAATTAGCATAATTTTAATGGTTACAACTTCTGCTTTAGATTCACTACAAGCGCAATGGTCAACAACCCCCTAATAGAAGTTGAAATGACATCTCTATCTAGGATAGTTTTGAAGATATTCAAGATTTATAATTTCAAATGCCTCTCATTTGCATGATTTTAAACATCTTCATTCTCTGTATATAACGGTCAAACTCCTTGTATAGAGGTACAATCATGCCAAGTTTGGAGTTTCTATGCATAATAGTGTCCGAGGAAAGTGTCGGACAAATTTTATGGTAAAGAAGAAAGAAAGAAAGAAAGAAAAGAAAGAAAGAAAGAAAGAAGGAAGGAACGAAGGAACGAAGGAAGGAAGGAAAGAAAGAGAAAGAAAGAAAAAAAAAAAAGAGAGAGAGAGAGAGAGAGAGAGAGAGAAAGAAAGAAAGAATTTATTTCAGGAAAAACAGAAAGTGTGACACACACACGCTTTAATTAGAGGAATACCGTTTCAACGTCTTTGGTTTCAGGTTTCAGCTAGAAAAGACTGCAAAAGAGTATGGAATACATTCTGTTTATGTGCCGACGTTATAAAAATCTAGTAAGTTTTTAACACGGAGCAACAGTAGGCTGAAAATGTTTACGTTTCACGGTTGCGGTTATAAGAGAATACTAGGGTTAACATACAACAAAGCAAAACTGGTGATTAATAAGAAGAAATTTTATTAATGCAAAGTGAGCCTCTCAAACTTTCCACTAGGAACAGTACCATCTACCCTGCACGGATGTAGGCTCAGTTCCCAACACTGCTGAAAAATTTTACAACATGAACATGCAGTGCTCAGACCTCTGTACATCTACTGCCTGCCACTGAAGGACCACTTCTCATATAAAAAGCCACATCATCAAAATTAAAATAGCAGGAACACCGATACACGTTTTTCGTGACGTTCAGACTTGACAGGCACAGTACGTTGTTGTCAGGCATCTCAAACACTCCAACAGCCATTGTGCGGAAAATGCAGAAGCAGGAAGCCGGGATACTGTCGGGAAAGACGAAGCTAGATTAAATAACTCCCATCCTTAAATCCCTTATGTGGTTCGCAATGTTTTTTTTAAATGAAAATGATATCGTCCGCATCTATGATCCAACGCGTCCAATCATGTCTTCTGGTCAGTCCAGACTCACAGAAGTTGCATCGAAATGCATAAACGATGAGAGTATTTTTTTAGTTGCAATTCGAAAAACTTTGATAAATATACTATTTGAGATTGAGCAAAAATACATTATTTACTATAATAGGAATCAGATCTACAGTATTTTTCGTAGAAGCTTTTCTCTACTGTGATAGACAAGTTTTTTTTGACAACTTAATTTACATTGATCTGAATGCTTTAATTACTTTCGAATAATTTACTGAAGTGCGCTATATCATTATCATCATCGTGATTATCATTAAGTAGCTTATGGGCAATATCTCGATTAAAAAAATTAAGCACGATCGCTCTCAGAGATAAATTTCTGGATAATACAGGCTCCTAAGCATGTTCTGGTCGGCAATTACTTATTGATATCTCTCTCAGGACTTTTACAGCCGGTCTTCAAAAATTACTCGGCAAACCTTGTAAAAATAGTGAGATTCGTCAAAATGTCTGTACGTAGGTGTTTCGGATAATAAATATGCAAGATCAAGACAGTCTCAATTTGCATGCTTTCCACTGTGTGCATAACGTCAACTACAGGAGAAAAACGAATGGCAATAGGGCCAGTTGCAACACGGCGCACTTTGTCAAACCACATCGCCAGTGCCCATTTGTATACTTTCTTTTATCTCTTCGATTTCAGCATTCTTCTCGTGACATACATGTGCTATCAAAAGCAAATTAAAATGGCACTTCTTCCACAAAGGATACCCTGACATAATAGGTCTCTTGGACTAATTTGATAGGTTTCTTTTTGCATCCATCACGAACTGTCAGGAAATTAAATTACGCATCGGAAACGCTAATTGATAACTGCCATTAAATCTGCTTGGGTTCCCTAATTCAAATGCTAACAAAACATGTCTGAGCTTTTCTATATATACATATATTTCAAGTGTAAATGTTCTGTACTGTAAAATGCTGCTTCTTTTTTGCGTGCTGACTATATGTATCCAGAAAAAAATAACACAATTACCGGGAGCAAATGTTATTGCAATAATGGAAAAGGATCTTGGACAATTTCTCCCATAATTTGAGAGGAATGTTACAAAAGACCACGCAATATTTCTATCCATTAAGTCGAAAAAATAATACATGTTCTACACACATTGCAAAAAATAAAAAAAATAATTTCGTACTCTCATAAGTAAAGAAGCTATATAAACCCATAACTATATTCATAACCGGCCTTAGTTGTGTCTTTTTGAATTATATCGAACGATTTATTTAATGAGGGCTGAGCTTGTGCATGGAAATTACTTCACTAAAAGTGAACAGTACAAAACAGAACATCTGTTATTATTTTTTATTATGTGTCAGGATCCGTGACATGCGACAATTACAGAGCCGTTGCCTATATTTTTGTATTCTCATTACCACCTTTCACTATCTGCGTAATTATGGACGACCTGTGTAATTTAAAGCTGTGGATATGACCTAAAAAATAAAAAAAATAAAAAAAAAAAAAAAAAAAAAAAAAAAACAAAAACAAAAAACACGTTTATGTAAAATCCATTGTTATAGTATCCCAAATAAGGTCATGGCAACATAAAGGCAAATCAGGTACATGTATCTTCAAATTCTGTCTTGGCCATAACCTGCACTTTTCTTATTCGTTACGTGGTTGAAAACATTACGAGGTGGAGAGCATTGTGGAAATTCTCGTGCAACTTGCTTTTTTTTTTTTTTAGAAGAAATAGATTTGTTTAAGTAGTAAGAAATGTAGTCAATGTGGATATGACTGGAAAGAGAGTATCTGGTTTTGCGTCAACAGAGGTCAGCATCACAAGAGCCCGGATGCGAAGGGCGCTAACAGCCTCCGTCATGTTTGATTTAAAGAATAATAGATGCATTTGGGTACAATCTCACCACAGTGCTGTAATATATCAAGCATTGCTTGGACAGCATTACTGCGCTCTCTAAGCTATCCAATGCTCAAACTACAGGCTTTCGCCCAAGCATTGGCACCTCAAACAAAAGTATTGAGACATACCACTGCGGATAGTTTTATACCAAGTGCTGATATGTATTTGTGTAATATATATCATTAGGGTGGTTAAAAAAAAACCGAAACAATTGTCATGGAATATATAATGCATTTGTGTTTGTCTTTACATGGATAGATGGAGGTTTTTATGTATGTATGTATGTATGTATGTATTTATGTATGTATATTTTTTTATATTCGGAACGAGCGGGACTCGAACCTGCTACCTTTGGCACCAGTCGCCTAGCTGAAATGGGAAACGCACATATCCACTCGACCAAATCCCCATTCCTAAAAAGAATGGTTCAATGGAGGTAGTTATGTGCGAGTGCCATATCAACACGGTAATGCAGTATATTTACTGAGTCGGCATCTATTTCCAGAATCGGGGACTGTAAGCTTGCTCTTTGATTTCTGGTATTCATGATGTTAAAGAGTTTCAGGACATTCGACTGTTTCATGTGAATAAAATGAATATCGAAAAAAAGTTCACATTATGGAGTTACTTTTTACATTTTTTTCTGGAGGTCTTGGACCTTTCTGCTGTATGTTTGCGTGCACCGTCCTATGCACAACTTTATGCCTTGCATGTTTTTTTTTCAAACTAATTTATGGACGACAAATGTTCACAAAAGGTTTGAATAAAGGAAAACGCGACACACGAGCTTACGTTATGCTAATGATTACAGACAGATGTAATCGTCGGTTTAACACAAGGGATGGCAGGCCACACTCCCCCCCCCCCCACCACCACCACCCCTACCACCCCAAAAAAATCCAATTTATGTGACCGTTTTGGTGGTATAACCTGGGCATCTTTAATATTATTGTGATACTGAGGATGAATATGTATTTGTCAACTGTAAATAACGGGAAGGCGTTGTGGATAACCAAGGAGCTTCGACGTTCCTTTGCCAAATATATTGTAATAATGGGGAACTGATACCGAAACAAGTCAAAACATCACTAGTCCATATACCTGGATAAATAAAGGCTTATATCCAATAGTCCCTTCTTAAGAGACAGCTAAAGTAAGTGGCCTGGGATGATTTGGTGCCGTTGGACTCTGTCCAGAACATAGACCATTTGTTTATTGGTGTTCCTCTCCTTCTTCGATGTAAGATCTGAATTCTTGTAACGATTGCTTAACCCTTTTCGCTTTTTACACCAAAAGTTCGCCTTGCAAATTGTCGACACGACAAACTCCGATAATTCCAATCTAAGACTATAGATGATCATATTATGGCAATTGAACTATAAGCAAGTTACATTTAAATTACTGCATGCATCCAACGCAACTATCCTTCTCATGGTTTAATTGGAATGCGGGTAATTGATAGTCGCTTTTATTTATTTATATTAGCTATATATATTCTTGACATAGCAAGAGGAGCAACATCAATAACCAATAGGAACTGCCCTTATCAACGGTATATGTGGGTGACGCTCCGTTAATTCCTTTTCATGTAGGTAACCATATATATATATATATATATATATATATATATATATATATATATATATATATATATATATATATATATATATATATACACATTTATGTATATACATCTCTTGCAAGAATACTAGATTTAATCATCGAACGCAGAAACGCAGAGTCACTAGAAACACCATACCTATAGTTTGCCTTTAAAGAAGATAACTCAACTGTAATGTGTAATTCAGCTTTTCGTGAAACAGCCAATTACTACCTAACAAGGGCTCTCGTGTCTTCTGTTGTATATTAGATGCTAGTAAAGCTTTCAAAGGGTCAGATATGATAAGCTGTTTAATATTCTGGATAACTGAGGTGTACCGTCTTTTGATGGATATGTGTGACAAACAGAGGGTCCGATGATCATAGAACCACAGCCTTTCTGAATACTTCTCTGTACGGAACGGTGTGAGACAGGTCGCATTTATTGAATACGGTCTGCGCAGATCAACTTTGCAAACGCCTCCACCCTAGTGATGTTGGTTGTCAACTTGGGCATATGTATGCTATGCTGGTGCCATGTCTTACGCAGACGATACAACCAGCCTCAGTCTTAGCGTACAAGGGCTGCAAAATAAGCTTACTAATTGTGAAGAATATTGGACAGAATTCGATGTATTGTAAAATGAAACGAAAACGAAATGTACAAGGTTCTCACGCAGTAAAAGTATGTCCGACTTCCCAATTTATTTAAATGGCAATATTCTTGGGTGTCCGCCGTCACTCAACCATCTGGGTATCAAGTTAACTTTTAATCTCGGCGAATCTTTAGAATTAAGCTACAGAAGGGGAGATTTTATAGGTCGATGCAACCATATTTTAAACAAGTGCACGTCAGCTCCGAATATTGTTCAATTAAAATTATTACAGTCTGACTGTTGTTTTCTGCACGGTTGCAAAACCTGGAATTTCGCTCACGCGGACATTCATAATAAATATATATTTATACCATGAAATATAGCAATAGGGAAAGCTTGGCACATTCCCAGAACTTCCCCTTAGTTTATCGGGATTTCAACGTATTCCAGTCGTGACGTGCAAGAGGTTTGTATTTTTATATAAAAATATGTGTTTCTCAAGTATTGTGTAAAAAGCTGCAAATTGGGACGGACACCCGTGTTTTGCAGCCTGTCGTTTCTGCCCAGAGGGGCAGTTCTGGAAACTAATGGCAGTGAAAGGTTTCCTTTTAATGCATTAGTATACCGGAAAGGTAAACACCGTAATTATATCGGATTTTCCATCATGTTCTCTTTATTTTTTGCATTTTTTCTGTGCCAGTGGATCCCAAGACTCTTGTCAGTAATCGGATCAGACAAATAAAATATACATATTGCGATGACAGGCACTGGAATAATCAAATATTGCGCTTCACAACTTACACAAATAGCGTCTTCCGTCTAAATCGATAGAGATACACTCGGCAGAATTATCTTTCAATTACATTTTTCTCCCACTCTGCCTACTGTCTTTATATTGATACAGCTAATGAACAAATGGCCCTGCTTATTCTGGTCAATTTCCACTTCCATGGTGACATTGATATCGAAGGTTCAACATGGAAGATATTTTTTACATGTCTGAAGAAAGAATCCGAAATTTGTCTCGAGAGACTACCAACTGGACTGAAAGTACATAAAATAACTAACCATTGTGTGCCCATCCATCGTCTATGCCCCCAAAGTATTGCAAAATACAATTCTACACAAATCTACACAGGGGAAGTAATAATTTTGTTGATAATACAAAACGAAATACGATTTGGGGAACAACGAGACCTTAATTGCGTCATAACAAGCTTGTTTTCTTTCTCTTTGTCCTATATCACTCAACACAATAGATATGGCATCCCTCCAGCCTGTTATATAACAGCCAGACCATTGTAAATTACCGTACGGAGCAAAAGTACGCCCCCAAAGGGAGCAAAGACGGGATGACCTTTCGGCAACTGATCCTCCTCCGTGTGTTCACGACGCCCTCTTGTGCTCTGGGGCACAAAGAGATGTATCACTTCAATGCCCGGATGTTTTATTCTACTCAATTTTTGTCAATAATGACAGAGAAGTCTTGTTTCTGTTTCTCATATGGCTAAACCACCCGAGGGTCAACAAAGGATATTTCATATTGGTGTAGTTTAGTAATAACAGATTTCCTGTCGGTCACTTGTGCATTTCTTTGGCATGTCTGTAAACTGTGCATTTCATGTAACGATGTCACTTCCTATTACGTTCAGCACCGTAACAGTCTTAGATACTGGTACCTATTATATCTTTGTACCTTTTCAAATTTGAGTAGTTTGTATTGAGTTACTTTCCTTGGCAAGTATATGTAGGGACAAACTACTACTACAACAACAACAACTACTATTACTACTACTACTACTACTAATAATAATAATAATAAAGGATTATATAAATGAATATCAAAAAGACATTCAGGGGATATCCCCGCTTACTTACTGAAAATCTAGATTTCATTATGGCCTTTCAGCATTTAATCTCGACACATCATACATTTCAGAGTGCTTAAGAATTTAAAGAGAGCAAGAAATTGATGGAGATTTGGAAAGAAAGGACAATAAAAATTAATTGTAGTACAGTTGCTATTTGAAAATGAATGACTAATTTTGCTCTTCCGATTTCATCTTTAAGCACCTCTTTTTACAAAATGGAACCGCAATGGATAAATAAGCCGAGTTGATATCTGGAGACATCTATCCAGACACATCATATTTGCTGCAGAACTTCACATTCTTAGCACCCCTTGTGAAACCAAGGAGCCTGGAGAGAAGAAGAGAAAACTTCGTCCAGACACACTATTATTGTTTGGTATCCACATCCCTATACTTCACTGTATTATACCTTCTTTCCGCCAAAGGCTCTCCATGTTGACGACCAAACTGTTCCGAGACCATGTAAGTAAAAATTGCAGTTGGGGAACCATGCAGCGAATGTACACGAGAAATGTCTTTGTGGGCGTGCTTAATATAAACATCAAATGTGTAAAATGCAAAATTAGTTCGTTTATAAACAGTGCAAAGTGAAAAATTGATGGTCTCTACACAAACCACAACTTGATCCTCCTTCTACACGGGCCCCTTGGCTCTATCTTCTTTTGTTATACCAATGGGACCAGTCACATTTTCTCTTGAGCATAGATTTTTGTGTAACCAACTCCAATAATCGTTCCTATTTAAATAAATGTGCGCATTAATGTCAAACACACTGAAAAGATATACTATACGGACTCTTGCAAAGGCAAAATATTTCGAGAAACATGTTTCTTGGTGTTTATTTATTTGATCCCTATTATTTTCTACATAGCAAGGCCTCAAAATTTATCTCCCATAACGTGGGGCCTGATTAGGGGTCAACCTGTGACTAAGCATGCTCTGCGAAGATGTTGATTTAGTTTGTTCACAAAGACAAACCACCGGCAGACTAAATATAATGAAACGTGCAATTGCAGACTTTCGTATTGGCGCACACTGGTGGAACATTTCCGGAAACATTACAAATGATTATGGCATTGCCACTGACAATTCAAAATCAATTTCCTGATTAGTACGAATATACACGGGGCATAGAAAACATAATAAAAGGCCAAATTCGTGTGGCCCGTTTTTCCGCAAGCTAAAACTCATGACCTGTACTTTGGCTCTATGCTTATAATAGGTTATTCACATTTAGAACGACATATATTTCTGTCAGCATGATAGAAGGCACATAGATATGTAACAAATTTATTTAATTTACACATGGGTTTGTACAAAGAATCAAAAAGTACTCAGAATAAAATAGCGTAGTGCAAAGGAAATATTACGAGCTTCCGGAATGCAGATCGCAGTTAACCCGCAAGCTATACATATAGGCATAAGCTGACATTTAATTTCGCTATATCTAAAATCGTGAAAGGGACACCGGTTTAGCGAAACCGGCAGAGCACAGTCTGACAGCAATTATTCAACATGATAAACTTCACCAGAGGTCACTGGCCGTGGACAATGCTAATGAAAATGTTTCAAATGTTATCTAACCGTAAGTTCCTTTATACATGCATCGTAATGCTCGAGTGAAAATTGCAGACAGTGCCAACTGCGGAACCATGCTAAATACCCGTTGCATCCATGGTTTGGTCCCTTTGTAAAGTGCAACAAAAATATCTGAGATGAAAGTGATCTGTGGAGAAGAGTAGCTCCAAGGGTTTATCTATTTAGCAATGCCGATGTCATATGTACATGTGGCGTTGTAACCATCAACGGGATTTTTTTTCCTGCTACACAAACTTATTTTTCATTATTGCTGTACTTCCATCCGAAGAAGGTAATCAGAACATGTTTTGTGCTTGGCATTAATTTCGCGCGATTTGCAACATGTGTGGTCTGATTGCTCGTGATCGGTACGTAACGTCCTCCCCACTCTCTCAGCAACCAACGCAATTGTGACATGAAAAAAGAATCCACAAGTTATTGATACAGCTGCCCATGTGACAGAGAGGATTGTAGAATAGCTGCACGCTGTGCTGATGCATGCATATTTCTGATATATAAATATTGCCCAAATTAATCTCACGCCTATTAGATCATTATTGAAATAACAATTCCTGCCCGGTTCTATAACAGCGAGTGGGCGGATTTTTTTTATCTATAATTCAAAACATAAAGGTTTTTTTTATAAGTTTTCAAGTAAAGTATAACAGGTGACAGTGTTGAACTGAAAACTTTGAGGTCACTATTTTTTTTAAAAATCAATACATATATATATATATATATATATATATATATATATATATATATATATATATATATATATATATATATATATATATATATATATGTATGTATGTATATATTGAAAAGAATATTTTCCATGCAGGGCTTCCAGAAAGCTTGCCGTTAAGTCCATAGATGCACTAAAGGTTATAAACCATTTAGCTTAAATGCATTTATTTTTTTCATTCTGGATTGCCCTATAGTACAATACAGACCAATACACCATGTTCTCCAGACACGAAGACACATTAAGTGTATATAGAAAACGCACAAGACAATACAAAACTATGTTACTAATACAAATGTACACTTGAATAATTAAGCTCCTTTTTATGAGCTGATTCCTGTGTAGATATAAGTTTGCATATTTCAAAACATCACAAGGATTTGTCCCTTACGCTGCATCAACACACGCGGAGCTAAGTAATTGAACGTATAAATGTAAATATATTTTTCTTTTAATTTAGTATGGAAAACCTTTTATTCTGCTGACAATTATAGGTAAAGCACATTGGTGATACGCCTTGTATATCGAGCCGGCATGGCAGGAGCAACCGCAGCAATGAAGTCTGTTGACTCAGTGTCACCTACAAAGGATTAAATCAAATATATGAAGCTGAAGTCTCAGGAATGCTGGCAGTTAATTGCCACCACTATGCTAGTATATAAACGTGCCTGCATACTTTGCATTAATTAGAGTTTGAACACACAAAAAAAACCTTCATGGCTCATTATACTGATTGCTAAATTTGTCATACTCTGCGTCATCACTGAGGGAATTACAATAAAGTTGTTTTTTTTTATTAATTTGCTCACCAACTTTAATCACGATATGCCTGTCAAAATTTCAAGATGAATCGTAGATGTTACACCCTGTGATGTATTAATAATTGCCAGCACATAATCACTTATGCAGTTTGGACAAACATTCGGATCACGAAAACAGCTGCAATAGTTTGGAAGCTCGTCGTAATTGAATAATGTCAACTTCGTTTTTCCGACTATGAGCTGGAATTAGTGATATTAATGCTATGTGTAACCAACTTAATGTAAATATCAGCAAAAAGTAATTGTCATAGAAATAAATGTCTCTTTAATGTCATTAATTTGAATGTGACAAAATATGTCTACAGAATTATTTGATATCCCAATAATTATTGTTAATGGAACTTCCACGCATTAGTGAGTATTATATCGAATTACATACCGTTTAATTGACTCATATAATTTATGGGCACTTTCCCCCAAAAAAGAAAAATGTACCTTTCGTAAATAAGCTAACTTAAAGATAAATGTAAAAGAAATGTGCTGCACGCTTTTAATTTTAAAATGATGGCTGTCAAAGACAACAGCTTAGTATGAAACAAGGGTGACATGTGGCTCATGCATAGTCTATTTGTTTGTGATTTATAATGTTTGTAAACAAACTTTGTTTTTGCACTTTGTTGTTTATATTAAGCACGCTAACCAAGACGTTTGTTGTGCTTACATGTATATATGTAGTGCACGATACCTCCAACAACAAATTCTTTAAACATGTTCGTCTTTCATATGGATCTTCAAGCAGGACCAACTTTGGCGGGAAGCATCGAATATACTGTGTAAGCTTTATATTTTAGACCACAATAGTGTCCAAATTATTCCGCGAATGTGATTTTAAGACTTGGAATACAAAGCAAGGTGTGCCAATGATCAACAAACTTACTGAGCTGCGTAGGACATTATCCGACATGTTCTTAAGCGGAGTGAGCAATTATTAAGAATGTCGAATGAGTGCCTGTGTTTTAGGGATGTTGGGAACAGCGGGAATATGGGTGAATGACCAACCAACGGATAGTGACACCGTGCTGAAGGTCATTTAACACTCGAGGTGCTAAAATGCTTGCGAGATGAATGTTCGCGATCAATCCCTCGGAAATGTACCATCATAGAGCAGTAAATACGTGGTTGTCGAATAAAGCCACCAATTTTTCTTTCCTAGCTCAACAGACCTCAAATTTATTGTAATTATTATACATTAATATTAAATTTGTTCTCGGGCTGGCTTTTCAATTGATTCAATGGGTGCTCATTTGCTTATCAAAATTACGTATACACCCAGATGTTAGTTAAAAATATGAATTATTTTCACAATGTTAAAGGGTATAACATATCCAAATGAATAAACTGCGGAAGGAACCCTTACAGGCTTTTGACTCCTTATGGACAAAGACTAGTGAACACGTTTAACAACTCAATAATTTACACAATTAAAGAGTCCATTTTGGAGCACAAAATTTTACAAATAAATTGCACGTATATCACATCCATTAATTAGTTAAGATTTACGATGGGAATATGGGAATTTTACCTCAAAACATCAACATTTACGATGAGAATATGGGGATTTTACTTCAAAACATCAACAGTGGGATTTTTAAATGCATGTCCACCTTTGCATCAGAGGCAAAATTGCATTTAACTAGTACTCTGCAAGACGGACGGGCCGTGATGTCTGACTGCAAAGCTGTTTATGTTGTCAGTTTAACGGACCAACACAAAGAGAATGGATTGTGGCCCATCAATAATATTCTGTCTTAAAGAAGTTATCCCTGCTCCCGTTGTGGGCTCCTTTGCTTTATTCGATGCAATCAGCGAATTCCAACACAAACATTCAATTGATTGGCGAACTTTCATCATAGATTTTAACCTGATGTGAAAATTTTTAATCAAAACTGCAAAAGAAAAAAAAAAGAAATCGGCAAATTGGCAGAAATTCGCGCCAGCGGCTAGCATTTTGTTTGTCTTTCCTTTTTTGCAAAAGAAGCTTTCATAGAAAATATGTCCATGAAATATCCACGGCAAGCGATAGAAGATATCTACACATGAGCTGGCAAGGGTTAAAGGTTTTGAACTCCTCGCAAAATTGACATACATCTTTGCTGTAATTTACAGGAAGGCAATTCATAGAATATATTAAATCCATTTAGTGGTCCCAGGGGTTGCAACATTGGTGCTTCTTAGTTCTATCTCCGTTTCGCGGCGACTCCTAATTTGTAACTCATTTAAAATAGGTACTCTTTTGTTGACGTTCTAGTTTACCTCAAGCCATCAATCGACAATATACGTCTGTCCCGTGGAATGGTCCTTTCTCTCGAAAAATTCACTCAATTTAAAATGTGAGAGTGTTAAAGTTCTTTTAAAGGCAGAAGACTCAAAACTGCCACTCCATAACGCCTTGTTAAAATATTGAATGACTTCAGCTTTAATTTTCACCTTTGAAATATCAACACTAGTAAACTGCAACACTTGTTTGCATATTCAACCTTTAAGTATCGTTTGCCATTTGATTGATTGCATTGGCACAGATATAAAGATCAAAGTAAACTTAATTTCGCGATCCGGTTTCATACAGCACGTAATTACGATAACCTTGACTGCTTGGTGTAGTTCCCAGACAGAGAAGGTCACGCTCTCACACGTTTCGGAGAAACGTTCGGTTTCCGATTCAGATCTTTCATCACTCACTAGAGATTCGCTGAGTATCGGCCTTCTTGAACGAATTGCGAAGCTGGCCTTCATATTCATTGCATTTTCTGACAAAGATTACGCTCAATTATTGCTTAATTGAGAATACATTTTCGTGACATCTAGTAATTGTTTCTCCCAGTGGCATGACGGCGCAAAATGTTTTTAGTTTGTTTAGTTTTAGCTTAAGTATATTTATTTTCACTGGATTGCCCAATAGTACAAAAGGGTTCTCCAGACACGGAGACGCACAAAATGATATATACAAGACGCATATGATATGATATTCGGTATAACTACAGGTTACATTTGTCAATCTTGCACTTAGCTTGCATCCAGATCCATAATCATTTTCATATGGACATTACTACATTTGTGATGATTTTGCTCTCTTGTGTTGCTTTGTTTGTATACTTTTTTGTTTTCTGTACTCTTGTGGTTTTGTTTATGATACTTACTTGTTGTTTTGAAGACTATTTTTCCATCATACAATGTCATATACTTATTGTTGTTTTTTTTGTAAACAAGAATGGATTTATTTTCTGTTGTGTCACACAGTATTCAGCGACGGACATTCCCAAGTGTGATACCCCCTAATGGGCATCTGTCTGAATCAATGTAGGGCTGTGGTAGGGTTATTTCACAACAAAGATGGGTTTATGTTTCTGTGCATGTCTGCCAAAGTTTCTAAACATACATATCAAGATCATAGTTTCATCCTGTTCTTTACCTTCCTCATAGTATTTGCCGCAGTATTACTTACCGAATGTCTATGCCTTCTGAGACATGTGACGGTTCTTATACTTAAGGTGCTCACCACGAGTATTCATCCAAACCCTGGTCCAGTAAATAATGCTGTTCCCAGTAAGTTTTATGTGTGTCATGCTAACGTATGTAGCTTGATGGCAAACTTGAAGAAATAAGTATCTTGGCGGAGTCTGAAAATGGGAAGTTCATTTCTTTATCTGAAAAATGGCTCGATAATACGTACCCTGATGCTTTATTGGCAGTTGAAGGTTTTCAAACCCCGTTACGTAAGGATCGTGAAACTGGTTGTGGGGGGGGGGGGGGGGTGCCCTGTATGTAAACGACAATCTACCTGTTATAAGATGTGCGGAGCTGGAGACTCCCAGTAGTATATGCATTTGGGCTGAAATCACTGTCCCTTCTGGTAAACTGATCCTGGGTGTTTATTATCGTCCACCAGGCCAACATGCCGCAGAGAGAGACCTATTTCCAGACAGTTGATCTCACTCCATTTCGTCTGCTATCGAACTTAACGCTAAAATACTCCTCTTAACAGGTGATTTCAGTGATCGCTGTGTAAGCTGGGATTCACCTCACACTGACAGTGAACTCGGACAGCGCCTCTTTGATCTATTAGCTTAAAACAACCTTATCAGCTCATATCCGAACCTACTCATGTGTCGGAGTACTCCGTAAACCTACTGGACCTCATGATAACTGACTCCCCTGGTTATATCCTTAACTCCAGCATACTCCCTCCTATCTCCTCGTCTGATCATTCTGTTGTCTTTTGGTCTTTATCTGTGAATCATTTCAAGGATCGCCCCTTGATAAGCTCTGTATGGAACTTCAAGAAGGCTGATTTTGTCAACTTGAACAATGTACTCCACCATGCTCCCTGGGAAACTGGTTTCACAGTTTTTGACTCCATAAATGACAGTGTGTCTTACTGGTCAGACCTATTTATTGACACGTGTAAACAGTTAAATCCGTTCCAAGAGGTCACCATTCGACTCAAGGGCAAGCCTCGGATCACCTGTAGTATCAACGGCAGTGCAATCGCGCGTGGTATAAATGCCAAACACAAAACCCTGGGCCTCCTACGCTCCTCACTACTCAAAATATTGAACGCCTCTTCCAGTTGTACAAACGGAACCGAAACTTTACAGTTAACACTATTAAAAACTGCATTCGTCTTTACCTTACCAAACTGCGATCTGAACTAGACTCAAAAGAGTTAAACCCTAAAAGATGGTGGAACCTTAGTAAATCTATCCTCGGTCACAAACTCTACCAAAACATTCCAACTCTTATTGAAGATGGAAGGAATATTTCTTCCGACATAGAAAAGTCTCTGACATTCAACAAGTATTTGGCTGATCAGTGCAAGACCCCACACGACGACAATCATTTGCTCTTGGCCAGCTTAGCCTTCCGGACTGAGGCCCGCTTATCTGTGTTTCAAGTGCAAGCACATGATGTGGAAAAGATTTAAAAGTCTCTGAAAACTAGTTCTGCTTGTGGTCCTGACGGTATAGGCAACACCCTTCATACATACTGTGCCCCATCGATCTCACGTTCTCTCACTGATCTATTCAATCTCGGCTTATCCCTGGAAGAGGTCCAACGTGTGCCCCGTTTTTTTTTTTTAAGAAAAGTAACAAACAGTCAAAGGAAAACTATAGGCCAATTTCACTCCTTTGTTATGTCTCTAAAGTACTTGAGCATCTAGTTTATATCATCTTCTATGAGTATCTAACCTCTAATGATTACCTTGCTGCTAAAAACTCTGGTTTGAAGAAAAACGATTCCAGTGTAAATCAACCTGTTAGCATACTTCATACTATTTACAGTGGCCTTGAGTTGGGCCATGAGGCCAGGATGGTTTTCATAGCTATATCCAAGTCCTTTGACAGAGTTTGGCACAATGGTCTACTTTTTACACTCAAACAATTGGGGTTTCAAGATCTTGTGTTATTATTTATAGAAAGCTATCTCTCAAATATATTTCAACGCGTTACTATTCGAGGTCAGACCTCATCTTGGCTCCCTATAGAGGCTGGAGTACCCCAAGGTTCCATCCTTTGTCCCATACTTTTTCTCGTTTACATTAAAGACATCAATGTCAACATTACCTGTGACTTCCGTGCATTTGCACATGATACCAGTATTCTTGGAATTGTCCACGAACCAATGGCCACAGCTGAAAGCCTTAATTCTAATCTTGTACAAATTCATCGTTGGGGCAAGCTCTGGCGGATGACATTTAACGCTATAAAATCTATTTCAATGACTTTCTCAGCTAAACGACACATGCTGCATGATCCTCTACTTCCTGGAAACACACCGATACCTGAGGCTACTCAACATACACATCTTGGAGCAACACTTTCAAGCAATACACCATTCCCACGAGCATGCGCATAAATGCCTATCTAGCGGCTGCTATAAATTGATAGGTCGAACTTCCAGAGCCAGCAGCAAGTGACATTACATTTGAATGGCAGCGCAGAAAGGTAAGCAAAACATCCGTATTTCTGCGCAATGTGGTATTGGTAACAACACGTGTTTGCCCTGATCTTTAATTTTGCGTATGTTTCCTGCCTAAATTCACTTCGATGTTACAAAAAAGTCAATAGTTTGGTTTGAAAAAAAAAAATGAAATCACTCAATGTATTTACAGTATGTATACGGCATGGAGCCATAGCGTGCAGACGACGCAACCCAGGTGAGCGTATCCAGTTAGCATTCAAATACAGGAACACTTTTTTATCGGACAAATTTTGACATATCAAGGGATACTTGATTAGTATCATATTTAGCTGACCATCCGTGCGGAAAATGTGTAAATTTAATTTAAACGAAGGTTGAAACTTAGCTCATCATCTGTCGCTCCTTTGCGGGCTTTAACGTGCCGTCATAGTGCAGGGAGCATTCATTTTTCATCTTTCGATGTATGATCTGATATTATGATATGGTATTTTGATTTTAAGTTTTTCTGCATACAGAATTGACAATGCAGGCTTGAAAACCAAAATAACTATACAGCCCAACATAAAAAAAACATTTCAGCAGAGAAAAACAGATGTTGACTCAAATAAAACAATTACAGAAAAAGCTAACTGCTACAGTGAAGTAAAAACGGGTAATAAAGGTGGAGAAAAATGTTGTGATATTTTACGCAAATTGTAAAAGAAAACAGGAGAAGCAAAAAATGGTGTTCAAAGATCACAACAAATACATCTCCACTAAAGCAAAACAGTGGAAGTGTGAACCTCCTGACATAAAGGAGTTTTACTTTCAAAAATGGCAGGAAAAAATGTCATTAAATTAATCTCTGAGAGATCACCTTGCTTCATTGCCGTGCTATAATGAGATTAAGGACCCTGTATATTTATCTAGGTTAGTGTGATATGTATATACTTAACTGCATGAAATGACCCGTCTTGGGGATGGTTCCAACATTTTCATCATTTTCAAGAGAGTACACAGAGTACTCTTTTTCAGTAACCCCCTCCCCCTCAAAGAGTACCTTTCATCATGGAAACTGATGATTTTGGAGGAGGAACCACAGGCACAGTATCAAGATTTGGTTACTGGTAGTTTGCATCTTGCACATGCATTTTACTACAATACAGTAACAATCATTTGGACCTACCACAGTTTATTAATTACCTGTTGTCATGCACAGTATATATATGGTTGATCGTAAATAAATTAAATTGTTGCTTCACATCATCATATACTTCTAGATTAATTGAAACATCCCAAAACATTTGAAGAAATTATAGGTCTACAAGAGTTAAATGTCTAATTTTCATCATTTGCTAATATCACAAACAAAAGTGTACATCAACATTTACCCCCTCCCCCTTAGCGTACTGTCTGTACTCGTGTGTAAATTATGAAAAGTTGAACCATCCCTTGTAAAGCTACACCTTTGGTGTATTTTTTATGAGAGGTGGACTGCTGCCATGTACATTTTTTTAAAATTGTAAATACATATATGGTACACAGCCTTGTGATAATAATTATTTACTACGGTGGTAAAGGTACACTGCAGTGGTGTGTCTGGTAACACAACTGCAATGAATCCGTCCTAATTGTACTTGGAATTATCGTACATATCTACTAAGGTTTATATTGTCATACATGCATGTATCATGTGATAAAAATGTATCCATATATTTATATCAAGATTTGTGTGAAACAGCAGTAAAATGCATAGAGTGCTTTCAAAATGGCCTGCAATTTGCTAACACTGCCATATAGGAAGGATATGTCAGTATTTTTATGTTGTACATGTAGACATGCTATAAAAACCCTTTGTGATCATGATGCCTTAATGTGGGAAGACGACATTAATGATTCCGTCTCATATGTGGTTTCATTATATACAGCTTTATAGGACTTTTTAGGTTGAACTAGGGACAGTCTCTCTAACGAGGGAAACTGTACAAGCAAAAGCATGTAAATGGCAATGTAGCCTCGGGCATGGTAGCTGACGTACTCACAGACCTTGTGCACAATGGTATGCTCCCATATTTTATTAATGTGTGAAGCCAGTGTGAAGTTATGTTGGGAAGTGAGACTATTTTATGAAACATTTTAAATATATGCTCCAGTACATGGTCAAGTAGCATGATAGCTGGTTGCACTCAACAGACCTTGTGCAACCTGGTATATTTCATGTTCGGAACGAGCGGGACTCGAACCTGCAACCTTTGGCACCAGTCGCCTAGCTGAAAAGGGAAACGCACATATCCACTCGACCAAATCCCCATTCCTAAAAAAGAATGGTTCAATGGAGGTAGTTATGTGCGAGTGCCATATCAACACGGTACAGCAGTATATTTACTGAGTCGGCATTTATTTCCAGAATCGGGGACTTAAATCCACCAGCATTAAGGAAATGCCGAAAATATATACTTCATGTTCGGAGCTTCCTTTTTCTTACCAGTGAGAGATTTTGGTGGGAAGTGACACTATATTTCATGAACTACTTTCAAGAATAATTTTTAATCATGAATTACTTTCAAGTATTACATTGAATCACTCTAGTTGAGGGACGATGTACAAGCAAACAAGTGTACATGATAGCCTGGGGCATGGTAGCTGATTATACTGAGACCCGTTGCAAATGGTGTGCTCCCTTCTTATTACCAGTGTAAGGTTATGCTGGGAAAGTGACAATCTTATGGAATATCCTCAATTGTAATGAATCATTCCAGTGACACCAGATACTGTTTTGGAGCACAAGTACGTGCATGTGGTAATTTCGCCCTGTGTGAAGCAGGTAATTGTGCTGACATATCATATTTACCATGGTATATATCTAATTCTTTCAATCCATTATATTTAATACTATGACATTCCAGTATGTTGTAGTTGGTTGTGCTGGCAATCACATTAAATTCATCCGTCATGTACTATGTGCAGGTTAATTTAACACTTTCCAGTCTGAGTCCGCATATATGCGGACTCACACAGTTTATAAAATATTTATATTACGATTTCATATTTGAATTCCTCATGGAAAGACGTTTCCAACGAATACCAACATGTCATATCTACCATTAGCGGGTAGTCAACAGCTTTCCTCGGGGCACTTTCCGTGCATTGCGCGAAAAGTGCCCCGAGGAAAGCTGTTGACTCAGACTGGAAAGTGTTAACAAGTATGACATTACACTGAACAGTGTCATTTGTAAGTTTAATGTGATACATCATATTCCTTGTGATCTAGGAACAATGAAGCCATTGATCTCACTCTGACATTTTAGTGTGACGAGTAGATTTTATTTCTTTTACAACATATATTGTGCAAAATGGCATATTCCAATTCAATATCATTGGTGAGAAGGTGCACCAGAAAATATCATGCATAATGTAGAATTTTAGACATGACAATTTACCAATAATGGGTTGTGATAATGACTGATAAATTGTATACTGAAAGATTGCATACTGAAATTAAATTAAAAACTGTCTATGTTAAACAATTTGCTTACAATTAAAATGTGATATCACAATTACTGGTATTTGAAATTCAACCCTGGTGCTGAAATAAAATTTGACATGTGAACCATTTGCATTTAAAACTTTACATTAGTAAGTGAAATGTGCATTTAAAACAGTATATCATGCAGATTGTAGAATTTTAGATATTTGCTATCAGAAGCCGTAATAAAATGTGTAGAAGTCCTGTATAAAAATCTGATTTCAATTCACCAATAATGGGATGTGATAATGACTGATAGATTGGATACTTAAATTAAATTTAAAACTGTCCATGTTAAACATTTTGCTTACAAACAAAATGTCGAGTGATAATTACTGGTATTTCACAACACCAGTGCTGAAATAATATTTGACGTATGAACCATATGCATTGAAAACTTTACATGCAGAAATAAAATGTGCATTTGAAAGAGTATTTGACATGTTAACCATATATATGCATTTAAAACTTAACATGCAGAAGTGAATTGTGCATTTGAAAGAGTATTTTTTGAAGAGCAATGTATCTTGATCTGAAGTTGATGATGCAATAAAACATGTCTTCATATATAATAAATATATATTCTGTGCTGTCTTTCTCTTCAAAGTCAATGTTGAACAAATCTACAGACAAGCTCAAAGTAAATTAAGTGCAGTGCTCCCTCTTTATAACACTGGTGTTGGGATCCATAGAGTAGACGGTGTTATAGGAAGCCTCATTACAGAGGGACTTTTAACATAGAAGTAATAGGAAAGTACTTCAGTGGAGCCATGCGGTATCAGAAACTGTCTGGTAATGAGGAGTGTTATTAAGAGGGAGCACTTTAATATGTTTGTCATTTCTGTGCCATGAGCACCAAAATATTCATATCTGTACCTAAGTTCAGGCAATTTTCAGTGTAGTGGTTAAAATGTCAGAATCATCTATATGTGTTTCAGGCAAAATTTAAAGCAGGTCGAGTTCATTTTATTTGTCTTCAAATGTGAAACATTATAACAGAGCAGTCCTGAAGTCTCAACCCAATAGCCATCAGTTCATACAACCAAGGTTTCGATGACCCAATTGAGGCTGTAGGGAATCCCCTCAGCCGAGCTTGGAGAAAGTAGTTCCACTGCTGGATCTGTGGGGATAATTAGGGGATTAGCAGACTCCCCACTGGCCACTGAGCTGATAAGAGATGACTGGGCCAGAGAGGCAAATGAGGGCACAGGGCCAGTGGCTGATCTGTTCACGTCATGCTCATCACAACGACCTTCATGTTATTTCATGAAGGCATGGAGTTAGTGAAGTAGTGATAACGACGGGTACTTGTCATAAAAAAATATTTGTTTTATGACAGCAGCACAAGGACATGTTTTTCCATCTAAGAAACTTCATTTTTAGGGGAAGGGGGTACAATGGGGTTCAATAAAGCTTCACTCACCAGAGTTTTTGTGTCAAAAATAGTTCATTGCCACAAACAGACATAATTTGCACCATGCAAGGGAAAAAGAAAAGAAATGAAACGATATCTAAGCAAAAAATAATGTTTTTAGTGTTTTAGGAGGGTAAGCGGGAAATGTCAAAAATTACATCAAAATCCACTGTGGCATAATATTGTAAATGCTTGATATTTCAAGAGCAGAAGCAGTCAGGTGATTATTTTTCCACATACATACTTATATGTGATAGTACATTGTAAATGAACAATTACATAAGTCTTGCAAAAAGTAGAGGTCCCCTTTACACGTATACAGATGAATTAACGTCACGCTTGAGCCACGCTGATCACGACCAGTGGGTTATAATGCCAGCATGCGGCAGTGTTATGTGTTCGTGTAACTGGATAAATATTTTGAGACTACTTAGGCCTACATTGGATTTGGTACAGGCTGCCTTTTATCACCAACGGTGGCATATTTAGAATGCCTTATACGCCCTAGGCCTATATCGACTCTCGAGCATCCTTGCTTTGCTGCTACACTGAGCGGATACTGAGCTTGGAATGATCTAACAGGCATTAAGATGAATATTAAATGACCCACATGGACAGCGGAGGTAATTGTTTACCCGTATTTTCACCATTTAGAAGTAAAGAAAGTGTTAATAGTAGAAAATATGTCGATTAAGCAGGCGTGTTTACAATGTACATTGTAAATAAGCAGTATATCGATAGGTCTACCTACCTATGTACCTTCGCATTTTCCCGCTAGGTGCCGCATCTACGTAATAATAGTGTATTGGTCATGGCACCAGCACATAACACGCATTGTTAATAAAGCCAGTCAAAGACCTGCTCTTATACACAAACTCAAATAAAAACTCTCCCGCCATACTGTCATACGGTTTTTAGAGCCTGACGGAACATGTATTTTGAAACTGAACCTCGTACTCGGTACTTGGTCCACGTTACCAAATCCGAACCGGGCACCGTTCAGGTTGGGCATATGAAGAGGATACATTCCAAGTTCAAGGGATTTATCTGGAATCCTGCTTTTTTAAATCCCGGAGCGAAGCGTAGGGATTTAAAAATGCAGGATTCCAGATAAATCACGAGAAGAAGGGATGTATCCTGTTTATACCATGCCTTCTTTGTTTTCATGAATATAAATGCATTTTAAAATGTATTCACCAAAGCAAATCAGTCCTGTTTTGAAATTTAGCCATAGAAATTTAAAGCAGGGATATATGTGTAAGCAGGTGACATATATATCGCTTGAGAAAACAAAGGAGGCATGGTATAAGCAATTCAAACGTGCCATAAATAAACTTAGACATCCTGGAATGCTCATCTAAAGCTTTATTTAAACAGGGGTTTGTAGCTGTTACCCTTTTGCACTCGGGCATTACAATTGTTAATGTAAGTCAGGCGATTAATGCAACCCATGGGACGCATTTAATTGCACAGTAGCGTTTGTTGCGTTCTTTAAGGTGTATAAAAGTACGGAAAATAACCTCAGTGACCTTCCTATTTAACTTTATTGCCAACATTGACAATGATATCCGAACCGAAACGTTTAGTGACTGTTAAAGCCGAACCCGAGCCTGGCTTCAATTCTGAAACCCGGTAAGCAACTAGATACACTCCACGTATTTTAGCTCTCGAAGAGCTTGAATGGAAAACTCTTGCAAATCGAAGGAAATACTTTAAACTTATCCGTTTCTCTAAAACGTATAATAGGTTGACCCCACAATACCTCAGGATGTTGCATTTAGTTCTCCTTTTGAGAAATCGTACTGCATTACGCCAAATTAGGTTGACCACCAATCGCTTCGGCGATTCATTTCTCCCATCTGCTATCAAATTATGGAATAACCTCTCGGTTGGTGCTAGTGTCACCGATTCCCTGCCGCAGTTCAAATCTAAATTAGATGTATTACTCTTTAATGTTGACAAAAAGCCCTCATACTTTAAACATGGAAATCATTTCCTAAACATATGCCATACGCAGCTACGTCTTAACTTCTCTGTTTTGAGTGCCCATCTATATCATGTCAGTATCCTTCCTGCCTCAACTGTGCATGCTCTCATCATATAGAAGATACGAAACGCTACCTTTTGTTCTGAACCAAGTTCACTGTGCAGAGGGTCCGTCTATTGAACACTGTGTGCCACTTACTCGATCCAGGTCTAAATCCGGCTCGAATAGTTCAGTGCTCTAGTGATATTTTATTAAACATTCTCTTAAAAAGGTAGTGATTATATGCCTGACACCGGTAATTTATTTATCTTTGAGGTTGTTCAGACATCAATTTTAGAATCTAAACGTTTTATTTACTTATTTGGTATGTGACCTAATTATCAGTCTTCATTATTTGGCATCAATTGTATTACTCGTGTACAAGCTGTGAATTTAGTCTTCTGTTCTCGTCCAGTGTGTATTATATATTCCTGTGCGTCCTTTTATGTGCTGGAGAGCCTTCGCATTAGTCTCTGTATACTATTAGGCAATCCAGAGAAAATAGGTATGTTTATAATTATTATAGCAATACAATGTACTAATATGTGACTATGCACTCAGGTAGAAATGCTGTAATACAATTAAACAATAAACTCAATATTTAAGATTGCAATCCAATCAAAAACCTGCATATATACACAAATAGACTTAGTTACAAACTGATGCATCCTCAACACAGGGACCGACTGAAGGGGAGGTTATAGCCTGCTGGGCGTGGCCGAAGCACCCTGGCTGCAAACTCACACTGCCACTGTGGAGCCGTCAGTGCGCCCAGTAGCTCGCGTGTTCCTTCCCGCCTTGTCATTGTCGGACCGACCTGGGGAGTGTTGGCCCGTATGTGGGAGCATTAGAAATGTATTCTTACAGACCTGATGGATGAACCAATGATCTGAGGCATAAATGTGCAAATGAGATTCGATAGAAAATATGGTAGTATTAAAGGTACTTGCATTGAATATATAAATACCCTGCATTAGTAAATGTTGATTTCGCATACATATGGGATAAGATACCACCATATTACAATATAAATCGGCGTGTTTCAGCAATACAATTTTGCATTGCTCTGAAAATTACTGTATTGCATTCTTCTGAAAGTTCTTTATTTCCGAATAATAAGATACTACATAGTCTGTCACCTGCAACATTCATGATAAGGTTTGGATTAACACCAGGGGCTAACAAAGGAGTGATGGTAAACAGGAGCTTCTTTCTTTCCTGGACATATCTAGGGCAGTAGAGACAAAAGTGTTTAAAATCCTCAGTTGGGTGGAAGCAGGCACAAGTGGGCTGTTGAATAATATTTACTTCACGGAGATCAGAATTGAATCTAGATAATCTTAATCGTAACTGGGTATGACAGATATGACAGATGGTAGCAAGTCGCTGACCAGCAGAGTGGTTTTGAATTTCTAAAGGGGAAGGGAGATACGGATATCAGTGGGGAGATTGTGGGATGGGGGTGGGGGCATACTCAACATCAGAGTGTGTGTGTGCCGGGGCTTTTTTTTTCAATACCCTCAATACCCTATCTTAATCCTACACCAGATGTAAAAAGGTACCCTTTCTTAATACTGTAATGTTTTGAAAGGAGTGCTGCATTGGTGCATCCTGGAGCCCAATATTCGAATTTTATTCCAATTTTAAACAAGTTTTAGCATACTCATACTACAAAAATCCCCTGAAAGAACCTACCAATTATATCCTAAATCTCCCGTTCACTCAAATAATTGTTACCCCTATCCTAATCCAGCTGTGTAAATTTTTGTGGGGGTTTTCTAATCCTTGGAGTAATCAAACAGGGCCTTTCCCGCGGCACACACCCAGTACAATCCTGCATGGGAGTACCCTCCCCCCCCCCCCCCAGGGAATTTTCAAACCGTTAGGATCGGCATTTGATGAGGCAAAGGTTGCTGTTTGGCCTATGGCGGAGCGTACCACCGGCAATGGCGGGGGCACGAGGTATAAGGTTGGATAGATAGGAAGGAGTTTAGTTATAATACATTTTATACAAAAGGATGAATATGAAATATTAGCGTCCACTGGCTAGTGTTGGCCAACCAAGTTCATCTAAGACCTTGGTATGAGATATATCCCTCTGTGTGCCACTACATATTTTAGCTGCCTCGTACTGAACCGACTCAAGTAAATCATTCATACCTTGCGCACAAAAATCAAATATAACACAACCATATTCAAGCATTGGCCTAACCATTGAGAAATATAATCTTTCCAGTGTTGTTTTTTTTTTGGGGGGGGGGGAAGGGGGGATAACTTAAATTTGAATCTTCGAAAAAGTCCAATAAGCTGGCTGGCTTTGTTTGTGATGTCTGCGACATGCGCACAACAAGAAAGATTGCGGACTAGAGTAACTCCAAGGTGGGTATGGATGTCTTCCTCTTGAATGGCGGTACCACGTAGAAGGACAAGGGGATGATGAGATTTATTGATATTGGCCAAGAAAATAACTGAAATGGATTTTATGGCATTAAAAACCATGCGCCAAAATTTACCCCGGTATCAGGTAATTAAAAGATTCATGTTCAAGTGTTGTGCTGAGTCGGTAGGGTTTTGAACCATATCAAAATTATTATGCTGGTGTCGTCGGCGAAAATGCGGACATCACAGGTCAAATCATCTACAATATCATTTATATGTATACAAGAAATGATAAGAGACCTAGAATGGAAGTACCCGGAATGGACGGAAAGCCAAGAGGAGTTTTGCCCGTGGATAATAACACGTTGAAAGCAGTTCGACAGGTAGCTGTTTATCCACCTAAGATAAGATGTCTTTCAGATAACCCCAGCTGTCGTAGTTTGAAGAGGAGGCCTGCATGCCACACTTTGTCAAACGCCTTTGAGATATCCAATAATACCATTTGGGCCTCTTTGGACCTTTCTAGCCCATTGCAGATATTGTGGAGAACACTTACTAATTGGTTGGTAGTGGAATCATTAGCTTTAAACCAGAGTTCTGATCAGTTAATAGGTTGTTGCCTGTTAGATATTCATAAAGAAAATTAAAAACCAGTCGCTCGAAGACGGTAACACACGTTACGCGGCAAAGAAATTGGACGATAGTTAGTCCTGATTTGTCTATACGATGTTTTAACTGATTCGATACCAGTCCCTGATATTTATGTATGTTAAGCTATTTAAGACGACAATTGAATGTTTAAATTCTTCATGAAAAGATCATTTGTTCAAGTACCAACATGCCTATAGTCTTAAGTCAGTGGTTCTGGCACTGCCTGGCAAGTCATGCTACAGCTGCCGCAAGGGAAGCCGCAGCATGACTTGTCAGGCAGTGCCAGAACCACTGACCAAGGCCTGTGACCACAGTATGGAATGAGTTAAGCCCCGTGTAGATATTAGAGCGTTTCAAAGAATCGGGAAATCGGGAGATACTGAGAGACAGGTTGACAATTTTTTTCAAGGGCTTGGAGATTGAATCAGTAGCATTCTTTAGGATATTATTGCCTATATTGTCAGGCCCTGATGCAGAAGTAAATCTTAATGATTATAAGACTTTGCTGACACTTTCTTCATTGAGCATGAAATCACTCATGCGTTGCGTCAGCACGATAGGTAAAGTTTGGTAGGGATTGTGCGTCATTATCGGCATGAGTAACGCATTGACTAGCGAACCAGGTACTGAATACATCACACTTCTTGGTAATACTAGAGGTAATTTTACTTTCTTCAATAATAGAGGGTATGTCTTCATGTATTTTACATCCAAGTAAGAACTTAGACAAGTTCTACCACTGTTTGGGATTCACATCTTCCTTATCTGATTGTGGACGTAGTTTAGAATAGCAGGAGATCATTGAGACTTTTGTTGCGTTGACAACCTTATTGCCAAGCTATTTATAATACCGATAGAACCTGTCAATGTTGACACAGACATCAAGAATGAAAGGGCAAGGTGTTTGAGTTAATTTCTTAAAACGGTTCCATGCACAGTTACGCTGACGCATAAGTTATTTTTTCTAATTTCAGCTGTTATCCAAAGTTTATGAAAGGTTTTAAGGCCAAAGACTGTATTTGTTGTAACTAAAAGATTAAACCAAATACCTGAAACAAGATCGCCCCGCTTCATAATATCATTTAACAACAAAGTGTCATTTTCTTAACACTTGCGTCACCTTACGTTTCAATGACAATGTTGGCAGCGAAGTGCTGGTTATGTGGAGGCAGCGAATCTCATCTTGTCGAGACAGACAAAACTGACTGCGCACTTACGCGAAGTAGACAAAATAAAGATTTAATTCATTGGGATAGAACCCTCCCCCCCCCCCCCGTGGGACTGTCACATCAGATAATAGGTCCATGGTTACATGAAAGCTGATGGTGAGTACACTTAACCCCCTGGCGTCACGTGACGCACAAGAGCGACCATGACACAAAGTACAGTTAAATCAACATCGGGGAAACTTGGTCGAGAAATAGTAGAAAAAAATCCTTACTTCGTGGCTTTAAAGCAGTATTATTTACACAATAGTGACAGTCGCAAACTACGAAGTTGAAAAAAGAATAAAATAAAAGGATTGAGTGTAGTGAGATACCTAATTGAGAATAAAGGAAAAGTGCAAATCATTATGCTTTAGGGAAAATTAGACACAAGACTCTTATTTCTTTTCAGTCAGTTTCAATATTACATGTGCCAACCAGCTGTCTCAGTTTTCTATGGGATGTGCTTTTGTTGCCGTCTATTGAATGGAAACAATGATCAAATTTGCCAGAGTAGCCACAAAGCCTGCAAATTATCTCTGCCCGAAGACGTGCTATTTACAACGGCCAACCGCTTCCAAGTTATCTTGACGTTTATAAATATGGAGACACTGGGATGTGCTTTTTGGGACGTCGCAGCTCTTCTAAGTTAACTTGACTTGACTGATTTGGCGACACTTTCATTTATTTATTTATTTATTTATTTATTTATTTATTTATTTATTTATTTATTTATTTATTTATTTATTTATTTATTTATCTATCTATTTATTTATTTATTTATTTATTTATTTATTTATTTATTTATTTATTTATTTATTTATTTGTAATGTTTGTTTGTTCGTTCGTTATACATTCATTCATTCATTTTATTTATATATCTATTTATTTCTCTGTTTATTCATTCACTCATTTATGTCTATCTATCTATCTATCTATCTATCTATCTATCTATCTATCTATCTATCTATCTATATATCTATCTATTTATCTATCTATCTATCTATCTATCTATCTATCTATCCATCTATGCATCTATCTATTCGGGGAAGGGGGCAATTCGGACGTCGCCATGTTTGTCATATATCCCATTGATCCTATTTACTTACAGCTGCATGTAAATTGGACGCATTCGGAAGAAATTTTAGAGACGATTTAATGGCACTTTCCTCACTCGAATGCTTTGTTTTCCTGGATTTTTTTATCATTTAACTACAAAATAATTTACCAAAATTGTGAAATGAACACAGTCATTCGCACGTATATATGGGTCAGACCTCACTGACTCTGGGTGACAGAAGACATGCCCCCCTCCCCCCCTTCAAAGATTCGCTGTTCATGATGTTTATGCCCACATGAATTCCATGTAGTAACACACAAATATTGTTTTCCATAAATTTGAATTTGTGAACTAGACCATTCTCATAATCCCATCACATGTACACCAAAATCGAAGATACGGTAAAGGTGCGACTGACATCTGTCCTTCAGCAATTTGTATTGCATAAAGGCGCCAAAATACGTGTCCCAAAATTGATACGTTCCCCATGCTCAGCTTTGTTTTCCTTGCAGTGTATTCATGTTTTCTCTCAACTGGGCCCATTACGAAACAAGAAGGGCATCACCTCATATCATATCCATGAACCTAATACTAGGATCACGTATTTAGGGCAATAAAGCCATCTCTTGAGGGCAATATGAAGGAATTTTATCCATAATGTTTCATACATTTTTGTTCATTTGGTTTGCGGATTCACGTCTTGTGCAGTTGTTAGTGTTGTTATGCGTGCAACTTGGAATAAACAATTTTGCGCTGTCTGGTCTTATGATGATGTTCTTTAACATTTAGTTTCAAGTGTAATTAGAATAGATGGACAGGGAGCTTTCTATCGATGGATTTGTTGGTAAAAAAACAATTTTGATGTCATGATTATGTACGTTGTCTTCCATAAATTAAGGCTTCACTAATGGATACTCGTGGCTATTCAATTTGTCCATGTTGTGCAGTGTATCATTTTTTACATATTCAAAGCCCTCTGGCCTACATTTGATAATTATACAAAAGTAGCACAAAGTGATAAAATATCATTTTGACCCTCGTTGCAAGCAGCGACATGTTTTTGAATTAACTTTACGTTTCTCATTGAATGAGGGTGCCCTTGAGAGGGCAATCTGTTTAAGCAAGGGTAAGGGGCTCTGAAATTACGAAATATGAAATGTAGTTGGGCAACGTTTCATTTGGTTGTCGGAATGAGCTTCGTCGCTGTGTGTAAATGCACAGCACGCAAGCGTAAACAAATATTGCCAATATAACGTCGTTCATTTGAGAAAATATTTGGCCTGAGTGATCTTTTTGTTGCACGGCTCTGATCTTCCTAGGAGGTCAGTGTAATTAGCTTTTTCATAAATATGTTACGATTTTATTTTTCTTCTGGTGCTCCTGCAAACTTGTCACATGAGAGACTCTTACACAGAAGCAGGCGTCGGAGACACGTGGCTTGTTCCTATGACTGAGTCTGTATATCTGTATATGCACCTTCTATGATCCGCTACACCAGAGACGTGCACTTTGCCGCGAAAAGCGTCCTAATTGTCAGCTGCATTTTGCTTTTACTTGAATTTCTTGTCAATAAAAAACATTTGAGATGAGAATGGTTGATACGACACGCATGCCGCAGGTCAGAAGGTCCTCTTTGCACGGATCGGCGCATCGCTGTTCACTTGCTCGTATTACATCCACGAAAGATTTAAGCACTTTGACAATTGCCAAATTGTAGCACCGTGCAATTGGAAAACATATTCTCTGTGTTCTTGATGCATATGGATTAAGTTACTTTGATAAGCATCATGTTATGGAAAACGTACAAAATATTGCAATTTTTGTCGCTGGCGAAATTCGGAAGTTATGAATGAGGCGAAAGGTGAAGCTTTGAAGCCCTTGCAGCCAAGATGCAATTAGAAAAATCGATTGCCCTGATGCGACTTTGCTAGGGGGTTAGGCTTACGTATGCCCTTGGCGAGATGGTGGTGTCTTATTTTACTGTGCGATACCAAGAAAAAGAAAATGGAAACACGCGCAATGTCCCACAGTATGAGGATATATGAAACAATCCCATTTTATTGCAACACAGAAAATAGGAAAAACATTCTCTTCTATCTCAGGACCAATGAAATAATCCCGCTGGATCCCTGGAATCTAGTGCATTCAAGAAAATGATGGTTCTGTTTGTAGCGCGTGTCGTTTGTAGCTTACCCCTGTGCCAAGTAGTGTGAATGAAGAAATTTGGGAGAGGTTCAAAAACTGTTCACAAGTTTCAGGCATTGATTTCCAAGGCAGTTAATACAGGATAGCGAGTTCTCTAGACGTATAATTTGTAAAACGGTCTTGAAAGTATTATGCTCGAAAGAAAACTCTAGATAAAGATCAAGTAGGAGCAAGAAAACGCAGGATAAATCTTGTTTAGTGCAGAGAACCTTTTTGTGGAAGGTTGTGCGGTTTCAAAAGTAACTTCTGCGTTTTGCGGGATTGCAGGCCTCCATCTTTGACTATTAACGTGCCAAATATTGGTTAAAAGAACCAACTGAAACAGGAAAATAAAGCTGCCCTCTTGGCTTAACATTGATGGTATTGTCAATCTTGCTAAGATTCCTTTTTATTGGAAAGATAAAACAAGTATTTACCTCCAAGTGGTGCTCATAACTGATTCATATAAGTTTAACAACATCAACAAAACAGCAAATAAAAGCAAACAATTGCAGTGTATTTTTAAGCATCTTTAAGGTTGAGAAAACATTTTTGTTCATTTTAGGACAATCTACTAGTACCGTTACTTGGCGTTTGCTCTGTCCCCTCTTGGTCATTTTTGTAAAGAAAATCTCTGGCAACTTTTTTTCAGGAACATCATAAATTACTCTTTATTTGATCAAAGCCATTCTTCTAAAATAACACATTAGAGGAAAGGTTTCTTTAAAATGTTTAAGACGTATTATTTAACAAATTTAGTCTACCGAAGTAGTAAACATCTTTGTAGAATGTGCCTAAAGATAAATCTAATGATTTTCGCTAAACTTGCGTTTCGTAACAAATTAAGGTGGAGTAGATGACGGTTGCGTTGCGCAGAAAGTCGAGATCCGGGCATCTAACGCAAGAGGAGCGAAAGGACGCATCCGGACATCGGAGAAGACAAGAAAATCTGCCGAAAAAAAATGTGATACCCTTTAATGGACTACGGACTAAGAGACAATGCAATACCGGATAATGTTATACATTCTTTCGATTATTAAAGAGAAGACACCGAATGCCGAGTTATCTATTTTCATTTAAGATATATCGAATAGAGCAAATTTTACAACTTACTTTTGCATACGTCATATTTCTTGTTATACTTTGCAAGAATAAGTTGCTCAGTTAAATTTCTCGTCACAGTTATAGTCTTCGGACTTAAAGAACCCGAGCAGTTTGAATGCCGAATGATGACCCAAGCTTTATTTAGAATTCCTCAGTGACGGTGCACCGGGCGCGTAGGGAGGCAGACTAGTTTTTCTATTGTATTTATGTGCCCCGTTTCCTTGCAATCGAAGCTAAGCCACTATATCATACCCAGATTTGTAACGAACCACATTCGGGTTGCACATGGCGTTACTCACCACTGGTAGCAGCACCGTTACAAGGAGGATCATGTGACAGCCGTGCGTGCCTCTGCGGTGATTAAGACCTCACATTAAGTAGGTAAAAAAAGTTGTTTTAGTATCATAAAGCGCTAAATTATACACCCACTCCACCGCAATACACCGGAGAAAAACTTTTCTTCGAGGAGATGTCTCATTTGCATAATAGGGAATTTTATTCCACAAGGCAGAGATGAATATTGAGTTAGTGCAGGTTATAGCCCAAGATGCCTAGCTGCTTATAATCTAGGTAAAAGGTTGAAGTAATTGTTTTCTTGACTCTGTCATAAGAGATAACCATTTCTTTAAAGACCACACGGGAAATTGCCAAGATTTCGTTGCGCGACGGCCAATGCTCGGACTTAAAATCGTTTCCCATTCTGTGATTCCCAAGTGGTCTTTATCCCCAGTCCAACTTTTAATTCATAGAAAAGCACGCATGGATTCAGTATTTACTTTCAAACAGGCCTATAAGCCTGAAATGCAAAATGTAGATTTGGTCCCTGATATGTATATTTGTGTAGGCCCTTAGGAAAAATGAACAAGAGTTTTAAAACAAAAACAAAAACAAAAACAAAAAACAAAACAAAAACAAAATCAAAAAAAAAAAACAAAAAACAAAAAAACAAAAACAAAAAAAAAAAAACAAACAAACAAACAAAAAAAAAACAAACAAACAAAAAGAAAAACACATTGTCATCCGCTATTTTAGTGTGTGGTATGGCAAACCTCTCCCACTCAGAGATCTGCACAATAGGCTCAGGTACAATGTGCTCATTTCATCCTTACCAATAGACACGGCACCGTACGTCTTGCAGTTTGACTTGCCCCAGTTCACCGTGCACCGCCCAATTATTTCGGCGCGATACAGAGTACAGTAGGAATCAAGGCCTATCACGGTATTAAAGAGACTATTCCCATACCAAGACCAACATCTCGCAGTCCCGTTTTTGCTAATATTCAAGTAAATTACATTTCCGATCAAGACCACTTCCTGTTTTGGCGATTTGTTTTAATCCCTTGTGTGATTTTACTAGACAATTTGCACTCTACGCAGATTTCTGCTAGGCGCTACCACGACGAACAACACACACCGTACTCACTTTCAAAATACATGCCTCTTTCATTGTAAATGAACATTTGCAAGCCGGCGAATATATTGAGGAGTACGGAACAAAATTACGAAGTGAAATGTTGTCTCTAACAAAGTATATGTTTACCAAGTTGAACAGAGATAGAAGTCAACAAGACTCGCTGTTAGTTGCACATACGTACGATGGATGTTGCGTCCGTGAGAGATTGATGTTCGTTCATCTATTCTCAATACAATACAAATCAATCAATCCTAAATAAATCTTCGGGCAAACAAATCAATCATCAGATAAATAAATCAATCATAAGCTTTAAATTACAATAGGATATAAATGATGTTGTATCCTAGGTGTAAATATATGAATCTGCCAGGCAATATAACATGGCCGAACAGCCCAGCAATTGAAGCCATTGCTTCACAAGCAACTCCAGCAAATCGAACTGGGCAACTGATTTCCTAGAGCCATGCTTCCCTGAAATTTCTTGGGAATTGGGTACAAAGGCAGATTACCGGGTAAATGGAGCGCAAAAGATTCATTTTCTCTGGCTCCACTTTCTGTCACCGCGTGGCACGGTCTCTGAACCAATTATCAGACGCGGAGTGATTAATATGGAGGAGTCAGTGCTATGAATAAAGCGTCATTTCACAAGCTATTTCTAGTCTTCTGCCGTGTGGTTTTGTTTCAGACGTGAGGAAAAGTTAGCGCGATTCCACCACGGTGCACTTCAGCATGTAAATGAAAGCACATGTATATGACATTAAAAACATGTGATGTAACTTAAGGGGAGTTCTTAAAAGAGCGCTCTTTTTCAGCAGAAAAGACAAGAATCACGCCATTTTTTTAATTGAAGTCATGCACATAATCCGGCTAGATATTAGGAAATGATTTTGCATGGGAAATAGATTTGGACTGATAGATAATCTTTAATAATATTTAAGATATTCATCATTAAAAGAGTTTAGCAAAATGATATCCCGCAACTGAAAATATTCGACATCTGAATTATCTGCTTCTCCCCTTATTTGCGTCAATTAAAATTGTAAAACAAGATTACCAAACATACTATCTTGATTTAATACTGAAGCTATTTCTAACTTAATTTTGAATATGATCTTGGAATACTGCATCTGTGTGAGTTTGGTGCATCTGCTGAAGGATGTACAAAACTTTCAGCATGTGAAATGATGAAATGAACTTTATTAGCTGCATCACAATTACATTTGCAATATTTTGCTATAAATACAAAGACACAATACAAGCACAAATAAACAAAACATCAAACACAAATACTCAATACCACAGTGAAAACTTGCATCTTGACAAGGAACTTAAGGCGTAAAGAATTGCCAATCTACAAAAACAAACAAACAAACAATCAAACAAAAAACACTAAAATGCTCCCCTTTCGTCAACAACGGCCGAGAAAAAAGTCATCACAGAAACAATTTTATCACTTTCGTCTAAATTCATTATAAATTCAAATTTATCTGTGTCATTTAAATCAGAGAAGGAAGGGAAAATATCATCTAAGGTGCTATATAAACTATGACGTTCAGGATCGTAATTTTTGCAGGTTGTTATTAAGTGTATCTCGTCTTCTATTTCATTGCAATTGTCACACAGTCTTTCTTCTAACGGGGTCTTGTTGGGTCTTTTATGCAAATTACAGGCAATTCATGTGGTAAAATTGAATTTTATCAAAATTGACTCTCAGATATTTACCATTGTGAATGTCTACTTTAACACTAAAACTTTTTAAAGTAAGGCACTATAGTATGGTGCTCACTCCAGAGACAGTCAGACCTTTTTTGGTAGTGTGGCTCAGAATGCACATTTTAATGTGAGGCATATCTCGAACAAATGTGTACCATATATGCATAGTATTATAACCCAAGGGAAAATAAAGACATTGGTTCCTCTTGTGAAAGACTACATGAACTTAGGGCGTGTCTAAAAGTTGTCACAGGACTCAAATGGTCTCTCATTGGAACCAAAATTACCCTCATTTTTTTTCCTTTTCTTGTGGGTTGTCCTTGCTGAATATTTAGTTTAGAAAAGGTGCTCCTTCTCCGAGATAGTACAGGTACAGGCTCCGAAACACTTTCTGAGTAGTTACCCGCTGAAGACCCTTTAATTTATTCGGCCAATTATAGCCTATGTAAAAATACTACAGAAGAACATGCGTAATATGGACAATAGTACCTCCATACTTATATAGGTTAGAGAGAACAGGGCATTATCTCAATACACTAAAGGCTGCAAGGACAGATTGTAGAAAGTCATTATGGATTTTGGCTGAAATATTTAGAGGGTGTATATGAGGTTCAGGTTCCCAATGTCTTTGCCTGGCGGGTTCTGGGCGCTTTTATGCACAACCAATCACTTACACATGTCATGTCGTATTTTGGAGAAAGATATCTCCATTTTTTAAGTCATGGCTATAAATGTTTTTTTTCAGTGATTTTTTGTTACAGTTGTTATGAGCCTCCTTGCCTCAACGGAGTGTACTTCTGAATACGGATTGCTACTAAACTTGTAAACATGGAGATCATCGTGTCACGGTGTTACTCTGACTTTATAATAATATATCGTGTCAGGGTTAATCCACGGCGTGACTTTATGTACGAACTGAGGGTTACATAAAGATGACGCTGTTAGCAGTTGAACGAATACTGTTAAAGAAGGGAGAGAGATGTGCGTGTGTCGCAGAAAACCTAACAAGCAAAACTGTATACTGGTTGTCATGCCAGTGAACAGAAGTGACAGGCTTGATCTGATGGTCAATCCAAACAATTCGATAAACAGAATACCCTAAGAGCGTAATAGGGTTTGATGCTGAAGCACAAAGGCCTTACATGTTGCACATATATATAGGCAATTCGTTAACATGTTTAGATCATATACACGTGCCATTGAGGTCCCCTGGAAGTGTGATACGCATGAAAAATATTTATTTACTTATTCGTTCATCCAATGATGATGATGATGATGATGATGATGATGATGATGATCATCATCATCATCATCATCATCATCATCATCATCATCATCATCATCATCATCATCATCATCATCATTCTTTGCTGATCAACTGTCACTTAATCTTGAGAGAATGGAGTATGGTTTTGTTATGGGAAATTACCGAAAAGGCACAAAAATTCATTGCCATTTCTTCAACAAATATAATAGATTCACTCAGATGTTTTCCTATGATTTGAGGCAATTGTTTGAGTGGTGTGACATAATTATTCGTTGTAAGATTCCCTCCCAACTTGTCAAAGATATCCATGAAAATAACAAAAAATCTCCGTACATGTAACATGACCATGTCAACAATCTTTCAACTTCAATATCTACCTAATTTGTTAGAATCCAGGTAATGGTTGGTAAAAAGTCGATTATGTTTCTGAAGAAGCACGATGGCTGATTATCACCGATGAATACCCGGACCACCTGGTAAAACAGTACCTTAATGGCGAGTCAGCTGTTCAAAAATTCGCTGAAAAGCGGTTGCCTTGTCCCTTTCAAAAAAAAAAGGTATGGGTCACTGGCTTGCAGTTTTGTGCAACGGATGATAATCATACCTCTTGCATGATCTTTTTCAATGTTAATTTAACGGTAGGTATAGAGTTTGTTGAAATGTAAACGTTGAATTATTTTCATTCTAAATTGAAAACTGAGTCAACAATTCTCCCTGACGTGCCTCGGGCACCATGCGGCAAACGTGCCAGAAGTAGTGGATGCAGGCAAACTGGTGGGTGGAAAAAAAAATCTGAAACATTAATATTTCTGTGGGCATGTAAACACATGGAAAGAAATATATTTAATGCGTAATTTGGTTCCAGAATCGTTACATTATTGATATATGCTATATATATATATATATATATATATATATATATATATATATATATATATATATATATATATATATATATATATATATATATATATATATATATATATATATATATATATATATATATATTTATTTATTTATTTATTTATTTATTTATTTATTTATTTATTTATACGGACCAGCAGGCAATCGGTTTACAGTTATAGGTGAATTTGCAAATATGGTTTCATCCAGTTTCCTCTCGTTATCGCTTTCTTGATTAGGATAAAACTGGGACAACAGTCTTTGTGGTGCACGCCAAGCACTTACACTTACACCAAGGGAAGCTGCAGACGTAGGTTTTGCTCTAACGATTGGCTAGATCTGCATTTATATCCAGTAATTGTAGTTGTATCAGAAGTAAAAACAGGAAAATATAGACTGGATGATGACCTGATCCATATAATCCTCGCACAAATCCATGTCATCCCAGTAGTGTTTGGGTACTACTTTTAAGTAGTGCGCTTCATGTGCATTTCAATTATTTTCAGAAATAAAAAAACTGTTATCATTTAACATGACCATTTTAATAATGACTGGATAAAAATAAATTCAACCACGTGAGGACTACTACAAGCCAGGGCAGCCGCATTCATGGTCGGATCACTCCTAGTGCGCTTCGCGAACTCGAAGTGATCAGGCCATAAATTCGGCTGCCCTGGCTTGCAGTATTGTACGCTTGGTAACTATATATTATTTTATCAAACAATGTTTTTTAGTTGATAACCACAGTTCTGGTTGAAAAATTCACAGCCAGACTATGTTTTACATAATACAATTCTTCATTTATCCACAATTAGTTAATTGCACATAGCCAAATATAATGCACGGTTAAGAATTTTTTCTAAACAGTCGGGAAATTTGGAACTATTATTCTTGCTGTTGTAGTTTGAAATGAGGCAGTTTCAAGCATTGCGAGGTAAATTGGTTCAATAATCCACGGCACTTTTAAAAGTCACATGGGATATTTAGTTCACTTGATAATTTGATAATAACAATTATTTGTGATTCTATGAACACGTAATAAGAAATGAAATCCTACACATTGTCTGCATATATTCTTGATAAAAGACAAGATGATAAGAAATTTGTTAAACTTTAGTACTTTCTTCATATAAGTGTAAAGCCAGTGACTTGGTCAAAGTGCTTGACAAAATCAAACGTGCTGTAGAAACGAACCTGGGGTTTTTTGCGACCACATCTTCTAAAATATGACTCGGAAAACAGTAGGGGAGGGCTTTAGTGGATTGGCTTTTCCGAGAAATAAACATGAAAGCCATTATTTCATAACCATTAAAAGTCACAAACCAATCACCAGCCCAATGTTGTTATCGAACCAAGAACGGTCAGCAGGACAGATTCAAAACACGCAGGTAAGGTGCCTACATAATAAAATAATAACTCTCAGCAATTTTAACTTGAGAACTTTATTGTTCGGAAGAGAAGGAAGAGGAATATCAAAAAGTCAAAATGTGGAAATTTTTGAGGCCTCCCATAAATATATCAAATTATCTGGTAGATTTAGAACAGGATTTAAACTTGGTAATCTTGTACAACTATGTCTAGTTGTATTTATGCTCATACAACTATCCCTTGCTCCCTTTTTCGCTTCCTATTTGGGGTCCTGTGCGCCACCTGTCTGTGTATTGGTACTCACAAATACGAGATATGCATTTCATATTCCCGCCACAGCTCCATACCTAATTATCCGGTCTCGCTTGACGAGATATGGTGAGATACGGGTCCGTACCTGTGGGGACAAGTGGGATATAGTACTAATAGTTTAGAAATAAAGAAGACTTGTTAAAGGCAGATGGAAGTGTTTCTGATAAATGGCTCAGGAAGTGCTAGATGGATACCAGTTTGGCATTCGTGAACTTAAATTTCTTTTTCAAAAAATGCTACTTTTTTGTGAGAAAATGAGCATATAGTCCTGTCAGTGACAGTGATGTGACCCGCACATACCCGGTGATCACCTGGCGTCAAACCCGTGCTTTGCGGCGGGAAATTGCACATGTCGTATTCATTGTAGTCTTGTTTAAAATGTACAAGAGGCCTTGTATAGGCTGGTGAGCCTGTCGGCCAAATGTTATGTTGAGGAAAGAAGGAGATCAAACTTTCAGCTTGCAGCCTGATTGATGTGTGTTTTCCATCATGTAACAGAGAAAATGCAACGGTCCAATTAACCGATTTTGAAAGAAGTACTCCACCAATAAAATTTAACAAAGTTACAAAAGTACCGAAATTGCTGCGTCCTTTAATACAATATTTTTCTTCAGTAAGTTTAAGTTTTCTTCTTAATAATTCCGAGGGCTGAACAAGAAGAGCTGTGCATTGGTGAATAAGCAAAAATTTAGCCTCGTCATGTTGTCTTTTCAATGGAAAAGGTGAACTTCGGAAATATAATAAACTAGACCTGACAGTGGAACTCTACATTTTAATTTAAAATAAAATGAATGTCTCTTTCCATAGTTTGGCTCCGAAACATGTTCTAAGTAGTCACCTAGTGGAGACCCTTTAATTTATTTGGGCTAATACAGCCTGTGTCAAAACTCTACAGGAGAGCCCATAATGTATTTGGGTAAAAACAGCCTAGGTAATAATTCTACAGAAGAACGCTTGCGATATAGACAACAGTACTTGCATACGTATACAGGTTAGACAGTGACAGGTTAGCTTATGGAGAGTAAAGAGTTCGGAATGCGGAATAGGGTAATGACTACCAGGAAGAGGTTCTGAATGAAAAGACTCAAATAAAATAGACAGACTAGACAAAAAAAGGACATTTCGATATCGTCAGATGGGAAGCACGAAATGCACGTTATTGCATTACAAGAGTTCTGAAGCTGCTAAAATTCTCTACAAAAATATCATAATTGTCGTTCGTATGTTGCCCTTTTCTGCGAAAAGACAATAACTTTGGCAAAAAAGAGGACAAAAACAAAAAGGAAATTAAATAAGGTAAAACACAACAGAACCCAATGATATAGAATAATATGAAATGAAATAAAATGCAATTGGTAAAATAAAATAAAAGAAAACAAAATAGAGTAAAGCTGAATAAAATAGGGTGGTTGCAGTTATACTTATACTCACTGGAAAAACCACACAAATTTCAAGAAGATAATATAGGTTACTGGACATTATCTGGTCAATGCATGAGACAGACGTGCAGGAGAACGAGTTGGCTCATTAGCGAGATGAATGGGAGAACTGGTCATGGAAAAGAGATAAAGTCTGTGAAGCGGCCATGTGTTGCAATCAGAATCTGAATCATGGGCTAAAACTACATCAACATCAACATTTTGCACCCAGAAGAAAGCTATTCTGAAAATTTGGTCCAAAAATAAGCAGGAAAAGTTGGTGGTCGATATCCAATTTCCGAGAAGAAATCTTTCATATTGGAGTCTCATTTCGCACCGTGCGAGATTGAGATCCGATAACTGCAAATATAATAGTGCACAAGGTCAGGATCCAGAGACGCCAAGTCCAATGCCGCCGTCGACAGCGCCTTGATGACCCGGGCGGATGAAGTCACAATTGTCAAAGTAAGTTTATCAGCGCAGAATGAGTGGAGATATAAGCGGGTCTGACGAGGCGATTATATCAAAACGGGCCATAAGATCAGAACAAACAGACCGCTGAGTCAGCTTATCTCATCTGAGTAACAAAACGAAGCGTGGCAATAATCCTGTGAAGGAGCTGGGTTCACGCAAACCTGATTGTTGCTTGCTAATATAATTAATGGTGAACTTTCGGCTCAGAGGCATTCCATCCAGGCTCACGACGGCGGAGATGGTTTAAATACCATGAGGTGAAATTGATATCATTTATTCTACGGTCAAAATGGAAGTCGACATAAATGAAGCTATCATAAGATAAATACAAAACGGCATGCAAGGTATATTGTAGCATCTATTGTGAGATGACACACATCCGTCAGCGAGCAAGCGCAAAAAACATACACTCTGCAAAAGAGCTTACCTTTACACAATATGACCGCATTGCATAATAAAAATACTACTACTACTACTACTACTACTACTACTACTACTACTACTACTACTACTACTACTACTACTACTACTACTACTACTACTACTACCACTACTACTACCACTACTACTACTACTACTACTACTATAATAATAATAATAATAATAATTTGTTAGGAAAACTTCCCCTTTACAGCGGGGGCACCAACGGAACGGAGAAAAATTCCATGATGCGTCCAAAATATATACAAATAATCCGGCATCCTTATTATCAATCAAATAATCTTCGTATGTTAAAATAAGTAAAGTAACGATAAGTAATAATTTGTGTCCTCTGCACCAAAACTAGAGATAAACCACTCATATCTATCTATCTATCTATCTATCTATCTATCTATCTATCTATCTATCTATCTATCTATCTATCTATCTATCTATCTATCTATCTATCTATCTATCTATCTATCTATCTATCTATCCATCCATCTATCTATCTATCTATCTATCTATATGGTCTTAGGTGTACTCCGTAAAATTATTCTTAAATCTGATACCAAGGAGATAATATACTTTTGATAATACTCTACTTTGCATATTGCGTCATGTCTCGCTGTTGACATTTTTTTTCATCGGAACTGATTCAATCGCAATTTATAAGTTGTCTTCTCAAACAAGTGCAACAGTGCCACATTTCCGTATAGGTCTCCCCCCCCCCCCCAAAAAAAAAAAGAAAAACAAAAAGAAAACAAACAATCAAATCTCTCTATGCCACGTGTTCGATCCATTCACTGGGTAGGTCTAAGGCTCTACTCCTATTTCTCATGTTCGATACATATTAAGAATATTCAAGGCCTAAGCATCCGAATGAATTTACAATCGCTGGCATTAGCAGCAAGCCATCAAACACGATTTACAGCCTAAAATTCCAATAGTTGATTTTCTTTTTCTATTTTGTTTCTTTTTTGGGGGGTTGGTTTTTTTGTTTTACTTTTTTGTTTTGTTTTGTTTGGGTTGGGTTTTTTCCTGTTTGTTTTTTTATTTTTGTTGTTTTTTTTGTTTGTTTGTTTGTTTGTTTTTTGTTTTTTTGTTTTGTTTTGTTTGGTTTGTGTGATTTTTTTTTTTATTTGCGTCTGCCTGTCTCCATCTCATATCTTATGAAGACACCTCACTAATATTCCGATAATGTAACAATGTGAAATAATGGCCAATCAATTATACAATATTATTTCTTGCTTACAATGACAAGAATAGGCAAAAAAAATGTACGAACTAGTGAAACGACGGAAGTTTGTCATCCGGAGGGAACAGAAAATTTCTCAATTCAACTGAAAATCACATATCATTTTGGTCTTAGAAAGAACTTATAAAATGTACAGTATTCTTCGGGCACTAAATAAACAATTGCTCTCGGTTAGTCTTCTTTATGGGACACTGGAAGCACAGCGTTATTCGGCTGCATGTAAGTCATGTTTGGAGATTTTTTCCCACTAGACTTAAGTCTCGTATCATGTACATAAATCACATTACCCAGTGCCTCGCATGTGAGTCCATCTGGAGACAGAGGGCTTCTGAGTGGCCCTATGCGAATATTAATTGTCATAATCGGAAGATTTTTTTTCAAAAACTGAATCAAGCTGAACGTTATTCTGCTCAAGAGCTCAAAATCACTGAAGGTCTATGAGTAAGGCCTGACCATTCAATCTTGTCTCGAGCAACATGGTTTTGAGGCAAAAGGGAAAGAGATTACAAGTGTCCAGCAATGTTTATTTTCAGAAGTTACTTTCAATGAAAGGGCAAGGAAAATCAATGTTCCTTTACTTGGTATGGCCAATGGCAAGAACAACTAATTGCCGTGTTTAAGGCTGTAGGTGCTTACTGAGCGCACATATCACAAAACTCCCTGCAGATAAGGCTCACTCCAAACAGAATTGTAATATTCTACATCGATTCTACCTAGAAAGCGTAATCAACACTAGCTATTATCTTGGACAATTAGAACACGATATGCCATTTCAGATCAGTTCAGCTTTATAATATTTTTTGAACAAATGTTACGGTGTGTATATATTCATTCCTTATACGTGTATAATATGCAATCCTCGTCACTGATGAGCAGTTATTTTTAACATTTACTACAACCACACATACGAACTTGAAGGGTAAAGGTTTGGACCACGTGGGTAGCTTTTCACTGTGCAGGTCTCTATCTTATGATTCCTTGAGAACTATTCCATTACTGATCTATTCGCACCCTGGGACTAAGTCGACTAACTTTTCACTTAATGGCTAAACCAAAAAAAAAAAAAAAAAAAAAAAAAAAAGGAGAAAAAAAAAGGAGAAAAAAAAAAAAAGAAAGCCAATTCGGATTCAGACGGGGAACTTTCTACAAAAAATGGGCATTTTATTGTTGATTTTAACGGGTAGAAGATGCATGCTGATATATCGGTATTTGGAAGGCAGGGATGTAACACGGTCTTTCCCAGTCCATATGTGCAGCTGTCATTGAGATTAATTAGCATCAGAAAACATTTAGAGCAGTAAAGAAAGGACGTATTCGAATACCACATTGGTAATTTGTCTCAAGGATAAAACATGGCACATTCTGGCATTTTGTCTATTATCTAACGGCCTGCAATTGACAGCAGAAGATGGTGTCATTTTAAACTCCACAGAGCCGCTGCCTGACTTAATAAAACCTATCTCTTTTCTACCAAAAATCCATTTGTTGCCATCCAGTGGAGTTTTTGTGATGCACTCCGGAGGGAATGGAAATGCAGCCTTCAGCACGTCAGGGTCGTAAATGTGCAGGCATTTCCACTATGTCAGTATTCCTCTCGCCTGAAAGAATTGCTGATACCGTGACCCCGAAATCTGACAACTGTCACGCACGGAGATGAACTGCAGGTATCTTATGAATGTTTGCCTGTAAACAGTGTACCTTGTACTGCGTCCCGTAAACTTGCCACAGAAATCTCTTGTCTTTTACTTCTGGTAACTTTATTGAGCTGTCTAGATATTCTTAAGACAACAAGGCCCTACAAAAGCCACTACTTCGCACGGTGACGTATTGACTTAAGGGATACTATATGTACCAGTGTTCCTTATCATAGTTATGCTTTACTTAGGCAGCTGTCATGATTTTATGAGCTTCCTTTAATAACTGTAGATGTGCAATTGTTTAGTAATTTTAGGGATATATAGAATAACAATATAGATGCACGGCCCAGGTACACGTACACTTGCACGTACACAACCGAGCTCAACGTGCACACACACACACACACACACACACACACACACACACACACATATATATATATATATATATATATATATATACATATATATGTATATATATGTGTCTGTGCGTGCGTGCGTGCCTCTGTGTGTGTGTGTGTGTGTGTGTGTGTGTGTGTGTGTGTGTTATGATAATTTGCATCGAAGTTCCACTTCCCAAAAGAAACGGTTTCTGTATTAAGGCCATAATTACTGCCCCTGAGTGGTCCTACCGGGGAGATTACACTCTTTACATGCATACATATATAGGTACATACGTACATGCAAACATACATACAAACATGTACACACACACACACACACACACACACAAATACATACATACATATATATATATATATATATATATATATATATATATATATATATATACATATATATATATATACATACATACGTACATGTATGCCTGCATGCATGCATACATACATACATCCTGGCTTCACTGAAACAATAGAACACATGACAGACATCGCAATTATGGATAGATTTATATCGCTATACGTAGATTACTGGACAAGGTACGCACGTAAACAGTGAATCCAATGACCATGCGCCGCAGCCATCAGCTTGGCCGCCCATCAATGTCCTCTAATCCATACAGTTTCTGTTTACACTGAGCCTAACAAGATAAGGATTAACATAGGTGCCCATTGTAAGTGAGGAATCCCTCGCCAAAGAAAATGTCGACGTCATCTCTATCATCTTCATTATCATCATTATCGTGACCATTTTTAACGCAAAAATTTAAGTTTAGAAATAACAGGCAGACGTTTGACACTCGGGAACCTTTAGTTTCTGCGGCAGAGAGTATCAAATAACAGCGCTTATCTTTTAAATGTCCAACATATTTATGGACTGGCATTTTCAAGGATCACATCAGACAATTTGTCCTGTACAAAGACGTATATCTTGTCTTAGTGTTTGACCTAAATCGTCACGAGAAGCTCTACCTTGGATGTGGAACATCAATTGGCTGGACGACTTAACAGCGACAAACATTGTTAGGTAGAATCCGCAATGGGATTTTGGGGGGAATGCACCAAAACAAAAGATGGGTTTGACAATTATGACACAAGCGTATTGATTTCTGGGATAATCGCTGTCCAGTAGCTGGGATCGGCAGTAAGCATCCACCATGATAACACTTAAGATATTTGAAACTAATTTTTAGAGATGATGACGTTTTCAAGCTCGGTGATTATTTAGATAATATGGCTGTCGCATTTCTGAACTGACAATATTTCCATGTCACTGTATTTGCTTTGGCAACACATTTTGTCCTTCTTGTTTGATGCAGAGATCTGTTTGCACAATATACGGGTATTTCATTCTTCAGCTGTACGGTTTGGAGCAGCTTGAATTGCAACAACACGTTCTTTTGTAATTAGACGACATTTCAAAGAAACAAATATTACAATACAAGTCACTATTACTAAATCTTGAAATGTAATAACCGCGGTGACTTGTAATGACAAAAAGCTCCAGCAGAACAATCTGCGTTGCATTGCAATAATATTGGAAAAGTAAAGCAATCGAAAACAAAGATTGATCCCTGTACAGGGTATTGAGACAGCCGAGCAGACGTCACTTGTCGATCTCAGTTCTGGGGTCAGATAAATTCATTTTCACGACATAAAGGCATTTTCAATATGACAACAAGACAAAATACAACAAAAGCAAGCGTTGCATCGCTAGAAACGTAATGTGTCACTGCATTTAGTTCATCTTACGTCGTACAAGCTTTTATGTGACATGTCCGTTGAGGTCACGCATGGGAGGTTTATTAGTTTGTTGTCAAATGGTTTATCATTATGTATGCGAAAAGAAGTAACACTGTTATTAGAATTTTGTCAAAAAAATATCCGCGATTCCAATTTTCGTGTTTGCATGGAATTATATCCCCTTTACATTGGGTACACTCACTGTTTATTTTTGTTGTGTTACACGCCCCGTGTTGTTCCATTTAATTACTTCAAAGGCCGACAGGGATCTATGAATTTATGTCTCTATTCTTTTGACAAATACTTCTTTTGCTATAGTCCGACATTGTGTAATTACTAGTTTTCTCCCAAGAGACAATCTTTCATTTCCTTGTAATTTACAATAATTATAGTTTACCTAATTTCATGATATGGTTGCCGGGGTATTGTTGCATTTACAGCGTATATATCTGTTGAACCCTGTAAATTGAAGGAGGTATGGAGAGAAATACCTAAGTTTAATACAACTGCCTCGCCTCAACTATGACTATCCAGTTTTTTATGGCTTATAGGGAACACGATCTGTGGTTTCAACAGATACTTGAATCCTGGCGGCCAACACGCCAATGTGTTAACAAGGGCTTCGTGATTAGTGTAACTGATCTGTGTCCAATACATTCTATAAAGGATAATTTATACTGTCTGATGGCTGCAATTTGCTTATTTCTTGCCACCAGACCTAGCGACTAATCTAAACACAAGAGAGTGTCTGGTAAATAGACATGGCAGAAGAGCTCGTTGGCCGATACAACTCTCTGTGGCAATGTAACTTTGTTCGCATATAACTTGACCTCTTCTTGCCTCGTTTCCAGCGTTAAGTGAGTTGTTTGGCTCGTTTGCGTCTTTGCACAGACCTAATCGTATTCCCAGAGCGGTTCATCAAAGCTTCGATCCCATCGTACCGGGACGAGTTCCAATTACCTCTCATTAGATATATCCCCGTTCCTGTTCTCAGATCTACGGTCCTTGGTGTGGCATTCTTTGTGTCTTGCCACATCCTCTGTGGCATCCCCAACCAAAGGCCAGCCTTGAAAACAGGTGAAGCAGACAATATTTGAAATTATTGCCCATTGTTGAATTTTGTATTTATGCATGCTGATTTGCAAGAAAATAACCTGAGAAAAACTTTATAATAACGTTGACACTTTCACATGCAAATGCATTTTCATCGGGGCGTTTGAAATGAAATTGGAGGAGTGTTATCACCATCCCCCCTCCCAATCAACAGCTTTAATTGCGTGCTCTGAGTGTGTTGACACAGTTGGTAATCCAAAAGTTAATTACTGGTGCCAATGGCCAGTAAGTAGATGTCCCATCAATCCGAACCACGGCAAAATAACCGCGTCCTATTAAATGTTACTTCCCCTGTTTTATGTTGTATACAAAAATCGCACCGATTTAAAGTGCTTTCCATGCAACAAAACACACCCAGTGCAGTTTATTAACATACCGGGAGGGCTATAGGTTGTCTAAAATGTTCTTCAGCATGATAGATAATTTCAGCAGTGGTTATGTTGTGCAGAGTTTGAGTGATTACAGTGAACAGATACTGTGCTGACGTCACAGTTTTGAACGCTACTTCCATGTTCAATCGTTTTAAATTCTTTAATTTTCTGCCCTTCACCTCAAGATTTAAGACGATGATTTCTTATCCAAGTTCTTCCCGTAGACTTTTTTTGTATCAGTACCAATAGTTATGCGACTCTGGTGGTAAACTAGGGATTTCACAATTTAGACTACAAATACCATTATGATGGCTGCCGATACGCCATATAGCCATCTTAGCTGAGCATGCTCAGTGAGGTGCTTTCGTTCAATTTGTCACAAGCCATTCAATACCAACTTCACCCACTTAACACAGAAATGTACCGAGGTAAAACAAAAAGCTTTGAAAAGTATTGTTACTGATGACAGCTTCATTTTTGATGAGACGTTTGTTAGCGTTTGTCAACCTATATTGGCTGTACAGTTTTAACATACCCATGTAACTAGTCCCAGAAATTGATTAAAAATGTAAAGTCTGATTCCAGTTAACAAGTTTAACGGGAAAGGACGCCTACTATGTTGAATCACCTCTGACTTCAATCAGCCTGTCTCTGGACTGCGATGGGACAACAACTTGGTTAATAAAAGCTGTGCGTGGCTAGCCTTGCTGTTGCTTGATTCTTCACCAAATGCTGGTACTGCAGATGAAAGCTTTTACCATCGCGAGTTTATAACCCCCTGGGGACCGCTGCAACATTTTTGATGACGCAACTTGAGCAGACAACACTGTCTTGCTACATACAATTAGTACCAGTAATTTTTTAATGGCGACGAATTGCATGCCAAAACTAGGGTTAGCTGTATGAGGTTTAACACTTTATACCTATTTTTTTTTATAGTGTTGACCTCTTGGGGTCACTGCTGGGACCACTTGCAAAAACTGCCTACTCTAAACTATGCAGAACATGGCGTTTAATTGCAAGCTCTCCTTATGCGAGATTTGAAAATATTATGTTCAGATGTGACTGCATATAAAGCCATATTTCTGCTCTGGAGTAAATATAGCTGCTGTACACGTTTAGTATCATTTTGACGAAGGAGAAATCTAAGTTGTTTGACAGGTTGGTCTCATTAATCAACCTCATAAATGCGTTCAGCGATAAAAGAACTGGTAGCGCGCTCGATTTCTTTGATGGCTTTGTAGGTTTTAAAGAAATGTCATCGGAGAAAATCAGAGTGGAAAAATGACATAATGAAGTGTGAAATATCACTCTGGGCATTTACACCTGTAGGACATATGCATTGTATTTCGTGTATTTTGTGGTAATCAATCATTGTCGGTTTGAGCATTGGGTGCAATGCTGCTTTTGTGTTTTGTGTGCCAACAGGTACCCAATGTTTTCAGAAAATATGTTCAATGTTGTGCACATGCCCAATAGGATTTTGCTGAAATTAATTGGATGTGCACTGATGTGTCCGTAGGTATATGGAGACACATCAAGGGATATGGATAATAATTCGTTAACGTGGCTCACCTGCTTCCAGTCTCATTTTTCATAAAATGTGTTTCATATTGGCTGGGGGCACACCAGACTTACGGGCATCAGCTCATACTCCGTGTAAAGCCTTTGACAAATGCAACTTCAAGCACCAAGGACAAACCAGACGGCATTTGCAACTTTAGATTCGAGGTCAACTCGTTTACCCACGTATGTGTTAAACTTGCAGGATGTCATGGGAAAGATAATAGCATTTGTAAACATGTATATGCAGCCATATAAACACTTTATACACTTTTCAGGAACAGTGAGAAACATTGTAAAAGCTTTTCCCCTATTTATCAATTACGCTTGTGAGATTTGGAAGCACCGTAATGGTAAATGTTGCTCTTGATAAGTGAATGACACAACAGACATTATAAATTATCCAGCGTTCTTAAGAGGTATATATGAAATATTGTGGCTTTGGTCATTTGCAAGCATTAAATGTCGTTTTGTGAGATGTGGAAATATAAACAATGCATTGTTGTTATTGTCATCTGTCTCATAGGGCGCTGGCGGAGCTTTGTAATTGAATTGAGTAGTGTAGTTATATATATATATGCGTATTATTTCTAGAGTAACAACTCAGATATATCTATACATATAAATTCATAATTTATTCGTTTTAATGTTACTGATACACACAACACAATGAATATGTGTATATACATATTTATCTTTGTGTCTTTTTGTCCAAAACCACTTCCTGGTAGTCATTATCCTATACCACAGCCCGAACGCTTTACACTCTGAAAGCTAATCTGCTACTGTCTAACCTATATAAATATGGAAGAGTTACTGTCCTTATACCATGCCTCCTTTGTTTTCGCAAGGGATATATATGTCACCTGCTTACACATATATCCCTGTTTTAATTTCCGTGGCTAAATTTCAAGACAGGACTGATTTGCTTTGGTGAATATGTTTTAAAATGCATTTATATTCATGAAAACAAAGAAGGCATGGTATAAAAAGGATACATCCCTTGTTCTCGTGATTTATCTGGAATCCCTTGAACTTGGGATGTATCCTCTTCATATTACTCTTCTGTAGAATATTAACAGTACGCTGTATTAGCCCAAATAAATTAAAGAGTTTTTAGCAGGTAACTACTCAGAACATGTTTCGGAGCCTGCACCCGTACATTTCTCTCTGAGTAGCGGCTCCTGTCTAAGCTAAATATTCAACAAAGAAAACCCACATAATAGTGAATAAATACGAACGTCGCAAATGATGAATTAGCTAAATAAGTGAAGTTTTCCTTATAAATGCAGAGCTTCAATGTGAATAAAGAATACCTGTCAAACCAAACATAATTTTAAAATTTGTATAGTACAAATTCAGATAAGAACAATTTTACTTACCCTTGAATCAGTATGTATCCTTTCCAGATGGATAGTTAATCTTAGTTAAACCAGTGCCAATGTTAAACTGAAGTAAAAACAAACTGGGACATTATATTCAGTCCCATTGATTACAAAACAAACAGTTACAGCTAGAAGACCTGTACAAACAGAGAAAAATAGTTACAAGAACTGTATCAATGGACATCTTGCGCCTGAAATTTAAAATAAACCACATGGTGACGCCTACTTCTCACTTTAAAAGTCTCCAAACAATAAAGCACTATTTTATGCCAACCCTGAGTTAATGTTTCACAAGTTTCTGACATTTGAGTAAATAATGTCAACTTTGAGTCTTTTTTTGGGGGGGGGGCATTGAGTAATTGTGTACTTCGGCATGTCAAAAAAGAATGAAAGTCATTAGCATTTAATTCAACAACATGTTACCACAATATATATTTTTTCTCAGGCAGATTGGAAGTAAAATAAGGAAAGCTTTTACCCATGCTTGGCTGCTGCTTGCTACAGATAGCCCCTGGTGGTTTAAGCTGACAGAAAACATGTAAGCCTTAAATGTCTGAAAGGTGAATATTAAATCAGAATGATGCCGTAAAATTAAATAAAGTAGCAAAAGAAGCAAGTCAAATTCTTGAAAAATCATTCTAGATAAACTTTCCAACAATGGCTGGATATTTACAGCAAAATTTTTAGAAATATTTGATTGAAAGTAAATCTTGTAGTCCTCTTGACTGAAGTGTATTTGAAACAATATGATTGTAGATGCAGTGTCCTGAAATTTAATTTGTGACAAAAAAGTATTATAGTTAACTACTTCATAGCTGCATGTAAGTTGAATAACTGGACCGCCCGCGCGATAGCACAATAAATATATATATATATATACATGTATATATACATATATATATATATATATATATATATATATATATATATATATATATATATATATATATATATATATATATATATATATATATATATATATATATATATATACTTGTTTATGACTAGAACATCAGCATGTATATTGTACCGGCCTTAGTGTAAGGAAATAATATGAGGAGATCTCCTGGTGATGATGCAATGTCAATTAGTTTATTAGATCGCTTAACAAAAATATAATATGCTTGAGGCTGCAGTGCCATATCAATGGCTGTACGGCTACCCATATATTTCCTCGTAGACAGGTCAAATACAGGACAGTAAATAGGTTGTTCCAGCCATAGCATGGTCATATCATAAGCATAACTGGTTGTCTTCCTTCCGAGACAGTGCGGCTCTTGGGCTTTTTTGCCAACCCTTACGAAGTTATTATAGGAAGGGCCAAAATTCTTTTACCATTTTAAGTACAACAGCAAACAAACAGTAAAGAACACAAAAGTGCACACTTTTAAGAGGCTAGCACACTTTTTGACTTTCATGTAAATATATGTAATTATCTCATTCGTTTTTTCCTGTAAGACAATCAAAACCATACATTTTCTGAACGAAAACATGCGCCTAAATTTAAATTCCTTTTGGAATTTCAGATTTAACCATATCAATTATTTCAATTTAATTTTAATCAAAATTTGTAAAATTTACATGAAACAGAAAATAACATGATCAAAAGTTAACATACAAGTTAGCTTGTAATATGAAACTAAAGCTAGCACTTGTGCCAAAAATACCGTATCTTAGATTTTTTCAAAAGGGCTGAGGTAATTTTTACAGATCATTGAAATTCTTGCTGAAATTTGAAAAAAGAATTGAATGAGATTTAAAAAGTTTTAAAATTTGAACTGCAGCCTTTACGAAATATTTGAGATACGGTTTTGCAGCCAACAATGTGCTTTGTCTATTTTGATCAAAACCAAATATCTATCTGGAAACGTGTTTGAGCTTTTCTTTTTTGTTTATACTTGAAATATGAAAACTCTAATTGTAATTTAAAACCTAATTACGATTTAATGATTGAACAGTTACAAAAGATCTGTTGCTGGTTATACATTTATCAAGATTTTTTCTTTAATAAAATGTATAGTTTTTATGGGTTCAAATGAAAATTATAGAATACACCATATAATATTCAACAGAAACTAGCATTTTCTAGTTTTATGGTTGTAAAGTGTTGTAGCCCCTTAAGTACATTTGTGGGTAAAGTTGCATGAGATGCCTTTGTGCGTGATTCTTAAGCAACCGACTCTGTAGTGCACCAAAAAGTAACGAACAAAGAGGCGAACTCTGCAGTGTACTACAAAGTAATGAACAAAAAGGCGAACAATGTAGTATATACAAAATAATGAGCAAAAACTCGAGCTCTGTAGTGTACCAAAAAGCAAAAAACAGAAAAGTGAACTCTGTAGTGTACCACACGTAAAGAACAAAAAAGAGAACTTTGTAGTGTACCGCAAAGCAAGGAAGAACATACATCCATACACACAAAGAAAGCTAAAAAATTTCAATCATTGTGCATCACTTAATCACTGCAGTATGTGTAAACCATTGAACGATAAAAGTGATATCGATACCAAAGTACAGTGCTTCTCTTCTGCAAAAAGAAACAACATCCTATTATTCAAGAGATTATTGAGCTGCATATGCATTTTTTTCATTCTTATTTGTTCACATGCATATACTAGAATTGTCTTGATTTTTTTCTAATTTGATTATTCCGAAACATTGGCGTACCCCACCCCCTACCTTCGGGAGCAATACACCATGTTGTGACTGATAAACTTATCTTCATATCGGATTATATAATTAACATATGTGTATATATATATATATATATATATATATATATATATATACATATATATATAATTAGTTTTTCACCTAATGAAATGAAGGCCGCCAATTACTTTTCACCATTTTTTTCTGGAGATCTTCAAATGTGCAACAAGGTGAAAACAAAGTGCTGGTAGTGCTTCAGTGCTGTTCATATCTTAGTCTGTTCTTTATTGCTGTGCCTGTCTGTGTGTGCCCCTCGGGCTTCATCTGGCAACTGAACATCCAATACTGCCAATGCTGGAGGAAGGCATCCCTTATGTACCCATGCTGCACACGAGCCCAGCGCCCGACCTCTGCGCCCGAGTGTTGCGGCTGAGGACCATCTGGATTTCTGGCAGGCAGCCAAGTAAACAAAGCCCCCCAAGCCTTCTGTGGAATTCCCCCGAGGGTTCCAGGTGATAACACACTTACTGCCACTTCATACCTCCCTGGCCTATAGCTTTCCTGACAAACGTACAACCCACCTATAAACAATGTCTTCTTCATGCCATGGTTTATGTCATTATGCCCATTCACATTGAAGTATAGAAATTTTAGCAAAAATTCCTCACTCTCCCCCTCATAGCATAATGTTCTCCTCGACATTACTGATCTGTGTAATTACAGAATGAAGTACAAAAGATCCATCACCACAATAAGCAAAGTTTGTCCATGGATTTTACACGCTTTCGATGTACAAAAAGATCCTCCACCACAATAAGCAAAGTTGCATCCATGCATCTGTACACTTTCTTCACAGAAATCCACCACTGCAATAAGCAAAGTCACGTCCATAGTTTTGCACACCCAGTATGTACAAAAAGCACAGAACCCACCACCACAATATACAAAAGGTGACGTTCACTCCATAGACATTTATTGGGGAAATGATCACACTCCCAGAGTCCTAATGCTTTGTCAGAAAGTCCTTCACTGCCTTGCGTTTAGGGCAACTGGCCAGACTACTGTAATCCGATAGGCAAAGTGAATTTGCCTTGGGGCAGAGTCCCGAGTAGGTGCCACACTGGGCCCAGCAAAAGGCCCACAGTGTCCAGGTTCGGTGGCCTTGTGCATGGACTGGTTTAGGTCCCTTGTTCGGTCCACAGACATCTGTATTATTTTGTCCTTGATTTGTTTTAGGAGAGGGGACTCCTTGTTTTGCATCAAGTGGAGAAATTTTTAGTAAGGACAGGGCAACATTGTTAAAGCGCTCCTCTATGCAAGGTCTCTTGCCTGAAAAATCCATGTCCTGCTCCTATAGTCATTTAGGGGGATGCCTTTGCCATAGGCACTGCAGGGATGGATCTGGCTCCTGGTCCTGGGGCAGAGGTGGTGGGGATGGCTCCCTTTCCTGGCCCTTGGATAGAGGCAATGAGGATGGATCCCATTCTTGGTCCTGGGATACAGGCTGTGGGGTTGGGTCTGGCTCCTGGTCCTGGGGTAGAGGTGGTGGCATGGCCCTCTGTCTTGGTCCTGGGCTAGAGGCAGTGAGGATGGATCCCTTTCTTGGTCCTGGGATACAGGCTGTGGGGATGGGTCTGGCTGCTGGTACTCGGGCAGAGGTGGTTTGGATGGCTCCCTGTCTTGGTCGTGGGATAGAGGCAGTGGTGACAGCTCCCCCTCCTGGTCATTGGATAAAAGCTACGGGGATGGCTCAGGTTCCTGACACTGGGGGAGAGGTGGTGGGGATTTTTGTGTCCTGATGATAGTATATGCAAATCCCCAGGAAGTCATTAGAGTAGTCCAGCTCCCATTCAACTAGCTTCTCCATTCTGTCATGTCTGGCTTCCACCCCTTGACTGAACTCTTGAAGAAATGGCATCCTCCAGTGGTGGGAGCTGGCTGACTTTTCACAGACTCCACAGGTCCTGGGGCACAGTTGACAGTTTCCTGCTGTAGTGGGGTGCCTGGTCTGGAAATGGGATCATACATGGTCTCAGGTAGCAGGTCTTATGGTGCCACCATTGTGAATCCACTACCCTTGGTTGACACAGAAACTTCTGGGCTGGGCACATCCTCAAACCACTCCATGAGAACCTCAATTTCCAGTGCATTAGTGGTTGGAGCTGGCCATGTATCTGCAAAGTCCATGGGTATTGGGGGGGGGGGGGGCAGTAGATTGCTTTGTCCTGCAGTGGGGTACTTGGACCGGAGACAGGCTTATACATACCTCAGGTTGCAGGCCCTGTGGTGCCTTGGTTCTGGAGCCACTGCTATGGGATGGCATAGAGGCCTCGATCTAGGTTAGACACGTCCTCAAACCATTCCATAGGAAGCTTGGCTGGGGCTGGATATAGCATGCTACCTTCCACAGACTTGGCCAAATGTGCTGGGGTATCACAGTGCCTGGTCAGCCTGCACGTAAAGGCAAATGCTTTGCCACAGGGCTCATAGCCGTACTTCTCCCATGACATTCTGCTTCATGCCACATCAGGCTCCTCTGGCTGGCCAACTTCTTGCCTCACTGACTGCAGTCTGTCCTCTCAGCTCAGTTTATTCACCTATAGGACTCCTTGCAAATGGGTATTCACTTTTCAGCTACTAACCTAACAACAAACTGATCTGTAGCAGCATTGTACCCACCGCAAGACGTGACCAGTGGTCTCTCCAGGGATGCAAACAGCCACCATCTTGAACAGCTCTGGTGCCATCTCACACACCCTTCTCTTTGTTGGTGGGGGAAAGTAAACACAGCTGACAGATAAGGCAGTGTCTTAGACCCCCTGATCCATCAATATATTCCACATATACTCAAGTCCTCTGTATTGGGCAGGGTCTGATTTTCCATGCTTCATTACAATCACAGCTACAATAGGCCATGGCACCAGGCAGGCAGCCTCCTGACAGGCCAGTCCTTTGATGCATCTGGGGAGGACAGTATGCTTCAGGATACCTATCAGCAGGCTGATACACTCGGCAAGCTTTTGGCTGTTCACAGGTGGTCATCTGTGCTTTGAACTGAATAGGGGCCTGAGTGTTGCATTACTTTTCTATAACTCTCAGGCAGGAATAGCAACATCTTTCCACCTCAAGTCCTGGCTTTGAACTAACTTGTGTATAAGGAAAACGCCATGGTAATGTTCAGATGCCTGTTTAGCGACCATAAAACAGTGTTTATTTCTTTGGGTAGTTACTGTTATGCCAATTAGCAGTAGAACTCCACTGTTTGCTTTTCCTTTTCTTCTTGACAGCTGGCTGAACTTGTTTATCTGTGTTGCAGTCCACATCATCCTTCTGTTGAAGACTTGACGTTAACAGTTCACCTCTTCTTGTTTTCAACAGGCACATTCTTTGATGGAGGAGCCTCAGTCTCAATCATGTCATATGGCACTTGCTCATAACTACCTCCATTGAACCATCCTTTTTTAAAGAATGGGGATTTGGTTGATTGGATATTTGCATTTCCCATTTCAGTTAGGTGACTTGCGCCAAAGGTTGAAAGTATGAGTTTCGCTGGTTCTGAACATAAAATATATCTTTTCGCCCTTTCCTTATGATGATGGATTTAAGTCCCTGGTTCTGGAAATAAATGCCAAATCAGTACCTGTAATGCATAATCATGTTGACATGGCACTCACTCATAACTACCATTGAACCATTTTGTTTTAAGAATTGAGATTTGGTCAGATGGATCTGTGCGTTTCCCATCTCAGCTAAGTGACTAGTACTAAAGGTTGCAAGTTTGAGTCTTGCACGTTCTGAACATAAAATATATATTTTCAGTATTTTTTTAATGCTGATGGATTTAAGTCCCTGATTCTGGAAACAAATGCCAACTCAGTACATATACTGGATAGCCATGTTGACATTGCACTCGCACATAACTATCTCCATTTGAACCGTTCTTTTTTAAGAATGGGGATTTGGTCGAGTGGATATGTATTCTCATTTCAGCTAGGTGACTGGTGCCAATGGTTGCAAGTTTGAGTCTTGCTCGTCCAGAACACAAAATATATATTTCTGGCATTTCCTAAAATAAAAAATCGCTGGTGGATTTAAGTCCTGGATTCTGGAGATAAATGCTGATTCAGTACATATACTGCATAACTGACACATTTCTGCCTCCATCGAACCATTTTTTAAGAATGGGGATTTGGTCGACTGGATTTATGCATTTTGCATTTCAGCTAGGCAAATGGTGCCTAACGTTGCAAGTTTGAGTCTTGCTGGTTCCCAACATAAAATATATATTTTTGGCATTTCCTTAATGCTGAGAGATTTATATCCCCAATTCTAGAATTAAATGTCAACTCAGTGCATACACTGCTTAACCGTGTTGAAATGCCACTCGCACATTGCTATATCCATTGAACCATTCTTTTCTTTTTCTTTTTCTTTTTTTACGAATGGGAATTTGGTCGAGTGGATATGTGCCTTTCCCATTGCAGCTAGGCGACTGATGCCTAAGGTTGCAAGGTCGAGTCTCGCTCGTTCCGAACACAATGTAAAACACAATGGACAGGTTGACTGTTGATATCTAGCTGTTGGAGATTAGGCTGTTTAGGCACATCCACATATCCGTAATTTTATGAGCCTGACTTATGACTTTATTCTTAAACACAGTAACCCATGCAGGCAAGTCCTGGCTCACACATGGCTTCAGACGATCATGATGCAAAATCTTGGTCTTTGCCTTAGGATGACTCAGGACCTTATACAGAAGTGCACTGTGCTTCTGCACTCTTATACAGGGTCCTTTCAATATTTCAGAGTTCAACGTAGGACTGTGGCCTCTTTGTTCTAGTTGTGTCTAAGTACTCCGCCAAAATGTCCTACATCATGAGAGTTAACCATCAGTCTGCTATCATAATCTCTCTTTTGTCTTTCCCAATACTTTTCCAACTGTACTTTCACATGGGTATATACTTGTCTGTCTGACTGTGCCCCTCTGGCTTCATCTGTAACCTGGACATCTAATGCTGCCTATGCTGGGGGAAGGCATCCCTTATATACCCATGATGCGCCCGAGCCCTGCACCCGACATCTGCGCTTTACCTCTGTGCAAGACCTTTGTGCCATTAGGCCATCTGGATTGCTGGCAGCCAAGTAAACAAAGCTCTCTCCAGTCTTCTGTGGAATTTCCCTGACCGCTGCACCCGACCCCTGCGCCCAATCTCTACGCCCAAGAGCCATCTGGCTGGGTGGCAGGCATGCCGCCGAATAGACAAATCACTCCCCAGCCTTCTGTTGGATCCCCCACCCCCCAGGGTCCCAGGGGATAACCCAACCACTGCTGCTGCACACCTCCCTGGCCTATAGTTTCCTCTGCCATACATAAACAACCTACCTATAAACCATGTCTACTTCATACCATGGCTTATGCTATTGATAATCATTTACATTGAGGTGTATAAATCCTAGCAAAAATCCCTCTCTCTCTCTCTCTCTCTCTCTCTCTCTCTCTCTCTCTCTCTCTCTCTCTCTCTCTCTCTCTCTCTCTCTCTCTCTCTCTCTCTCTCTCTCTCTCTCTCTCTCTCTCTCTCTCTCTCTCTCTCTCTCTCTCTCTCTCTCTCTCTTTATATATATATATATAATTTAGGCCAATCAGTGGTAACTGTCTTACAATTTTGTGTTTTACATTTGGTCCACTTGCGTTTCGCCGCACAATATTAAGGAGTTAATACATGTGAATGCATGACCGTATCTGGAATCAAAAAAGCATTATTTTCGCAACCGTGGTGAATGAACATGATGCCGATTGTAACTTCAGTGCATATTGAAAAAATTTGACAAACACTACGTGGATACACACACACATATATATATGTGTGTGTGTGTGTGTGTGTGTGTGTGTGTGTGTGCCGCTAAGGCAATGTCTTATCTGTTACTACCTTGAAAACGCACGCTGCGAAATCCCTCAAAAAACATTTCCCTGAACTTTCTCATAATCATTCAAGAGGCACTGGGCCTTTCGTGCATCTTCCACGCGTGATACATCTTATCTTATATTCAAAGTCACTAAACGCAGCGAGAAGAACGTACATGGCATTGAAAGCTGAGTTTGTTGCTCTATTGTTCCCTTGTTGCTTGCATTGATACGTGTGCCTTTTTTCATGATACTGCTGTTTGGACTTTGCGAGGAGTAGTTCTGGCATCGCGGGTTATTCGGGTCGCCACTTTGCCTGCAAATTTAGAATGAATTTATTCGCTAGGGTTGGGCGTGGCTTACGATAAATGTGATATCTGATCTCACATATGTGTCTGGCTATTTATATAAAACCCTGTGATAAGAAAATATATCCCTTTCGAAATCGCTGGCAACAGTTATAGGTGAAATAGCATGTACAGCAATAAAATATCCTAAATCAAAAATAAAATGGTGGTACCGGCAGAACTCCCATTCTTAAACATGGATACCCATATTATACAGTCGAGAAGTCCTATACATTTACCGCTTTTTGACTTCTAATTGATGTCAGAGATAAATAAAATGAAATGTCTATAAAAAAACAAGGAATGATATAGTTGCTGTGCTAGAGGCCACTGGGTTTACGATGATTTATTTACAATGGTCATATGAGTTTCCACGCTTCTGCCCATGTAACTGCGAGATAGAGGAGCCTACGTGGTAGGTCCCAGGAGAGGCATTTCTATTAGCGCAATTGCTACAAGTGTTGAAATCTATAAAACAAGCTTTTACACGCCCCTGCCCAGGAGTTGTCACAATCTCAACAAGTTGCCTCCTCTCAAAACTGTTAACGTTTTATTCCGCTTAGATACTCACCCCTCCCCCTCCAAGAGCCCGGTTCGTAATGTCATTCGATTTTTGCTAAAGTTCGAATCTAATGGAACCCTGTTCTAGCATGACTGTAGATGGGCCATACTCTAACAGGAGAATGTGACCAAGGTCAACAACTTTTTTTGGCGAGGGTTTGATCGTGCGAGAAAGTGGCTTTTGTGACCGTCTTGCCCTGGCCAGGAAATGGTTAACCCAGTGTTTTGGGTTGTTCGCTTATTTCCCCGGTCAGACGTTCTGATGAAAAGCAGCTCAAGGTGATGTTCAGAAGATAAGATAACCTCTCTTTACATAAAAGAGAAACTGACACTCAGCCTTAGATCGCCGGGCTTTCCATGTGGAAAGATCGTAAAACTGTAACAAACACATTTCGCGGCAGGCAGCACCTCTGGCGGGTTTACTCAGATTTCGTTGCAGGCAGGAACCGAAACAAGAGGCCCTCGTTCCGGAGGATGCCGCAGTCCCGGGGGGGGGGGGGGGTTCCCCTGGATGAAGCCCCTGAAGTCGATGGGTCCCGTGTACTTCGGGATGTATAAAAAAAGTATAGACACATTTGTTTTACATGGATTGTGAAAGAAGTCAAGTATTGACTTATCGAGTCACTCTCCATGGCACAGATGTTGGCGTATACTTCCTACCTTGGCTAGTGGAGGAAACCGAAGAACTCGGAGAAAACCACCGTGCACGGTTAAAGTGGTAGGAACTTTTTCCACATGCTGCCCAGGACGAGAATCGAACCCGGGTCGCAGGGGTGAAAGGCGAGCGTCTTACCGCTCAGCCAACCGTGCACCCATGCTGTGGCCAGTGGTATCTGTCTGATACATTGTCCTCATTGTGCAAATAAATGCTTTAAAATTATTTTTTCTTGGGCCATCAAAACAAATTCACGTGAAATGCTCTGTCCTTGAAAACATCTGTTCTGGGTCATTACCTGCTTTATCATACCCAGCAGACACACAGACAGACAGTATTTCTTCATTGGACCAATAATAAAGGTACATAATTCATATTACATATACATTTCTTTGATTGGGCTTGGTCAGGAGACCTACATCATGGCTCAATAGCCACGCTAGCATGTAGGTCGCCTTTTGTAGTTTAAATGGTTATATGGCTAGGGGCTTTTTCTGGCGAATTTTAAAGCTTTATTTTTTTTTTTTACATATTGGCTCTGCATGAGCACTGTATTTACTACATGTTATACAACGGATGACTTTTTGAGATATGTTTGTACATGTAACGCTACATGTAGGAACTCCATTATTCATATAAGATCAAATAAGTGAATTATGCATGGTAACTTTCAGATGCAAAAGAAAAAAGTGTTTAACTCTATTTCAAACTTCCCAAGTGCGGGATATTCTGCTTGATATTTTTTTTTCATTATTACGCTCAGGAAGTCCAAACAACATATGCTGTGCGTTGGTTTTATCTATAAACATTGTTGGCAACATAATTTACTTTGGTTCAAAACGAAAAACCATGAAGTTTTATTTTTTAACATTTAATGGCAGTTCATTAACTTAGAGACAGGAGCCTATTTTGAACAAGTTTTCGTGTGAAAAAGCAGAGTTCCACGTTCCAGGCTTTGATGCTTTTAAAGTTGCACACGTCGTTGTGTCATGGGCATACATAGTAAACTTCAACATTTCACTTTCATTTATGATATCATTCATATGGATGACATAAAGCAAGGGGCACATGACAGGTCCCTGGCCATGGGAACCCTGTTGCCACTTCAAGTAAATCACATTCGGTTCCATCATAGTCAACATACTGTTCACGATGAGGATTCAGTCCTGAATAAATTTTGCAGGAGTGCCTGTAGCACGATAATAGTTTCGTTTTTCATTTATTTATTTATTTTTTTTTTGTTTATTTACTTATCTATCTATCTTTCCATCCATCCATCCATCAGCCCCTCCATCCATCCCTCCATCTATCTATCTCTATGTCTATCTATTTATTCTGGCGGTGAGACCTCCCGGCGCTACTCCTGGATCAGCGTCTGTCATTCTACCTCCCCCGCTACTACTGGTTGGTTTCATTTATATTTATTTCACTTTTTTTTCATTAATCCTACAGGAAGCAGCAGCCCCCAAGACTCCCAACCCTAACCACCCACCCCCCAACCCCCCCCCCCCAAAAAAAACAGCAGAAAGAAAAGGCTCGAAATATACCTACGGCACATACACGCACATGTGCCAGGTGATTCAAGGCTTTTTAAACACGAGTTGTTTCCTTCACCGTCGCACATGCAAATGCCTGACAACTTAATTCACATGTGACTGTAGGGGCAATCACTTGCAAGATTCATGCAGGTGGCATGTTATGCGGTGATGTTGATAAGCCATCAATACATCCCAGGGCATGTCTTTTCTGTTAAATAAAAAAGAAAGAAAGAAACAGGAACCAAAAAGTCCCGGGTTTTTTTTCTTTTTTTCTTTTTCTTTTTTTTTTTTTTTTTTTTTTGTCTTTATTTTTCTTTGCTTTTATTTTACACCTAATAAATACTCACCGGGATGCGGTTCAACTCAGCAAATGGCACGGAAAAGTTATCCTGAAAGTGTAAGCCCTATAATGAAGCTGTCATACAAAATTACGTGTCCAGTTTCTTGCCATGACACGAGCAGATTTTTAGAACGCGTCAACCTGGAAAGTGTGTGTCAAGTAAGCTTGGTCTTTCCAACGAAGTCCTGATTATAATGGGAAAAAGCGAAGGGACAGTGTATCTACTGAGGATTCTCGCACTTGACACAGAAGAAACCTTTGACAGTTGTTAATTGTAAGTGGTTATAGCGCCACAGAGTAGACCTGGAGTTTATTATCTTCATGTTATTGCCCAATATTCTCCGTGAGACCTCATAAACGAATCCACGCATAGAGTGTCGTCACTTGTTTATTAGTGGCCTCTATACTAAATATTAACCTTGCAATTCCCGACATAACATATTAACACGCAAACGAACATTCATACTGCACGTACTTTAGAGTATTCAGTTCACACTTTATCCCCCCTCTAGGTTGGAACCATCAAGAGATTTCGTGTTGTATCTTTTTGATAAACAGAAGACCTTAAAACGCAATTATTAGATATATAGATAGATAGATAGACAGATAGATAGATAGATAGATATATAGATGATAGATAGATGGAGGGATGGATGGATAGATAGATAGATAGATAGATAGATAGATAGATAGATAGATAGATAGATGGAGGGATGGATGGATAGATAGATAGATAGACAGACAGACAGATAGATAGATAGATAGATAGATAGATAGATAGATAGATAGATAGATAGATAGATAGGTAGGTAGGTAGGTAGGTAGACAGACAGACAGACAGACAGACAGACAGAGATAGATAGATAGATAGATAGATAGATAGATAGATAGATAGATAGATAGATAGATAGATAGATAGATAGATAGATAGATAGATAGATAGATAGATAGATAGATAGATAGATAGATAGATAGATAGATAGATAGATAGATAGATAGATAGATAGATAGATAGATAGATAGATAGATAGATAGATAGGCCCACGTCATGTGCAACAATTCCTCAAGGACCTGTTTGGTGTAGTTTGTATCTTGATGAAATTACTCAACTGAATAACCCAGCAAGGATTACTGTTATACCCTAAAAGTATATTGTGGGGGCAAATTGATGGAAAATCACCTTATTACTACGCGTCAGCCCTAAGCTGAGCCACTGCATGTGTTGCAGAGGTATCCAATTTTCCAAAGACTGACTTTTGCCATTACGGCGTTTTCTGTGCAATGTCTCCACACACGCTGTTATGGTAAAGAAGCTTACGCCTTTTGATTTGAGATGTCTATCAATGACTGCAGCGGAATGAATATCAGTTATGTTAAAACGCTTACCACCCCCCCCCCCCTTCGCCTTGCACATTATAAGCTGCTAATGTTTATATGGGTTCCGAATTACCCTGCGTGGTAGGTGTAAGTCCGAGCACGAAGCAAAAAGATCATCAATTGACGGTGGAGAATAGCTGCTAATATTTCAGGCGTCCGTGATTGAATAATGTCATAAGCTGACCTGATTTGTAATGGTTAGAATGTCTAACACGTCGAAGCTTGGAATTTGTTGTAGCTGTTTTACCTGTGAAGCAGGTCCACTCTACATAATAATGTGATACTCCTGGGTAATACCCGTATACAATTTGTAAAACATTACTTATGTGCATTGTAAAGCGGTGCATGTGTGTATTGTAAAGGGATCCCAGTATGCATAGTATTAAAGTGGAACCAGTGTGTATTATAGAGCGGTACAAGTATACATCGTTATAAAAGGGGGGGTAAGGGGGGGGGGGTCGGTACGCTGGTACAGGTAATAATTTTTCTAGAGCACACAGTACGGAAAATAAAAATCTTTCAAAATTTTGGATAGTACGAAGTACGTAAAACAAGAGGGCTCCCAGTACGCCAGTACGGTAAATAAAAAGCCCCAGTACGCCAGTACGGGAAACCCCTTACCCACCCTCTCATAAGGTACCAGTGTGTGTTGTAAAGCAGTACCGTTTTCCATTGTAAAGCACTACATGTGCCCCGTATTAACCGGTGCGCATTTTAACCCGATACCAGTGGCCATTGTAGAACAGCCCCGCAGCTGTCAATTGCACAGATACTGGACAACACTGGACTGGCTCTCCTTGTGTCATAACCTATTTGTCGTACAGACAATTTTATTTCATCAACACTCCAAACTATGTTTGACATGAATACACAATGAATAAGAAACAAAAACATTTATTTTTTTCCGGTTACATCACTGACAATTAACACGCTGGGTGGAAACAAGAAAGTTTTTACTTGTCATTGAGACAAAATTTACAGATTCTTAAAGGTGAATGGACAATTGTAATCACACTCGCATATCCCTCCATCAATTAATGATATCGCCTATTATGATCAAATATACTGCGCACATGGCCAGTAAATTATCACATGTAATAAAAGTATAGACCCATATCTTTTACATGGATTGCGAAGCAGGCCAAGCCTATATTAATCACTCTCCATGGCACAGATCGTGGCGTATACTTCCTACCTACATGTACTGGAATTATTCTAACCACAAAAGGTAGAACTGACATGACTTTCGTGTACGAAAATGCAGACAAGAGGCATCATCCACGGACTAGCAAAGGTAAAAATTTCTCCGTGCATTCGGACTGATACTGTCCAAATTTACATTCTCTAACAGGTTAATGTCAAGCTGAAATGTTTAACGTGACAAGGCTTCAAGTAATCAAATTATTCATATCAAGTTGTAAGTGATATTCAGAAGCCTATAATATAAGTCTTTACAATGGCTTTTATTTTGAAGCAAATAGTCGCTGATTGCCGAATTACGCATATCCAACATCTTATATACCTCATTTAATGTAACCTGAGTATAGCATGCCTCCTTTTTTCTATACATTTCCATCTGTATAATTCACAAGAACAAGCATTAGGTCGCTAAGGGGCAATTCTTTCAATAAGGGATGGTCACAATCTCTGTTACAAAATATGCAGAATTGAGTGTACGTGCCCGATGTTGCAATAGTGTAAAAAGCATGTCATGAATACCGCAATTAATCGCAAATGAACCATATGGTTGGAGACAAGCTTCTTCATACATCCAATAATTCCATATTAACCTGTCATAGCCTAAGAACTTCCCCTGCTCTGTGATTTGCATATCGCTCATAAACATGCACAACAGGAAGCAACTCTAACGCAGCAAATGCAACCTAAACTTTATTGTTCTGGAACCCCTTCAATTTTTATCTCATATTTAGTGATGAGACGGGAAAGGGTTCCTGTTTCCGCATTTTATTTATACTAAATTTCTGAGCGTGCCTTTACATTTTGACCATCTGCATTTTTTGCGAGTAACCAGTGCATGTAAGCTTGGTTGCTCGTACAGGATTGGCAGACAACTAGTTTTGTGTTACTGAATAAACTACAGTTATCATCAATACAGGATGCTTGAGGAGGTAAATTTTACGGCAAATCGTAGAAAGTGTAAGTAAACAGTTTTCCACTGACATCAGATTCTAAATTATGATTCTTGGTAAAGGTATGATCAATAAAAGATAAGTTGTTAAACCTTTGCAAAATGTATTTCATTACTTTTTACTCATGCGTGCAATTTATTATTTTCTGTACTTCCATTTTTTTTAACCTAAGAACTGGAAAATGCTATCGTATTGCAATATCTGATGAAACACGATATTTAAAAAATGAAGAACATTAATTCGCATCTTAAGCTAATCATACTTGATGAATCCATCATTTTCTCCTTTGGACCGCTGTGATTTCGCTCAACAGCGTTTAACACTGCCAATTGTTGTATCTTGATTCCAACGTTACAACTTTGTGAGGTAAGAGATATATCTTTGGATCCCTTTAAAAAAAACACTATCAGATTGACCACAATTCGTTCAATATATTGGTTCGTCCTCAGACAAGAACAAAATGTAACACTTGGTGTTCTACCTGGATTAATCTTTGGTCTTATTATGGTTCTTCTATTCATAAATGATCCACCGAATACGTCAAATGTTTTCCAATTTATACCCTTTGTAGATAAAACGAATATTGTCATGTCTAATATAAATGACTTTAACCTATTTGAAACAATGAAATATTGGGATATGCTATTACCTAAATGGTTTTAAATAAACAAGTTATCGTTAATTTTATCCAAAACCAACTTTATAATAATTTCTGCGAAAAATAAGAGAATTCCAGATTATCCTTATTTGCTGATTAGTGGAGTGGAAACTACCCAAGTAAACACGTTATAGTTTCTTGGGCTTACGACTGACCTCAACCTTGACTGGAAATATCAGATACAAAATACCTGTGACAAATTGGATCAATCTATGAGCATTAAAATTAAGGTTAAAACATTTTTCAGACACAATCACTATTCAATTCAGAATATTCATTTTTACACCCCTGTTTACCTCACAAAAATATGAATTCGACTGGCACCTACTGAACTTCATTAGAGCAAATTTAGATTTTCCAAAACAACCTGTTTTGTCTTTTCACTTTGGTCCCCTGAGAGTATATCTACACATGGAACCTTTGTTTAAGTCGGTAAAATTTCTAAGGGTAAAACAAATCGTTTCTCTCCAAACTGGCATTTTATGTGCAAATAACATAACATGGTGTTGCTTCCTAAATTCAATAAAATATTTCATTTGAACCAGGCTACCCTCATGCATAAAGCTGGACAAACACGCTTAACTCATTTCGATGTCACAGTACCGTGTTTCTGTTCTGCGAAAAGAAACGGCATCCAATCATTCAAGTGTTGATTGAGCTGCACGGGCATTTTATTTTAATTTCGATTTGTTCGTGTGCATAGATCAGATCTATCTTGTTTCTTTCAAACTAAATTATGTCCAAACATTAGCGTATACCCCCCCCCCCCCGGCTTTTTCTGGTGTGATATACATGTACTATGTCCTGGCTGGATCAATATATTTTCATATCGGATTATACAATAAACACACACACACACACACACACACACACACACACACACACACACATATATATATATATATATATATATATATATATATATATATATATATATATATATATATATATATATATGTATATGTATATATATATATATGCATACATATATACATACATAATTTAGGCCCATCAAGACGGTGGTGACCGTCTCATAATTTTGTGTTTCACACTTACCAGCAGATGCGTTTAGCCACACAATATAAAGCAGTGATTCCATGTAAACGAATGACCGTATCAGTAATCCAAAACGATTTCTTTTTTTTTCAACCCTGGTGAATGACTACGATGCCGATTACTACTTCAGTACATGTTCACAGAATTTGCATACATACACTTTCTCACAATCATTCAAGAGGAATTGGGCTTCAGTAGATCTGGCATCGCGGGTTATTCGGTTTTTCACTTTGCTGACAAATTTCAAATGAATTTATTGCCTAGGGTTGGGAGTGGCTTCTGATAAATGCGATTTCTGATCTCACATATGTGTCTGGCTATCCATGCGAAACAATGTCATACGAAAGAACATTCCTTTCAAAGTCGCTGGCAACAGTTACTGTCAAGATAGCGCGTAAAGCGATAAAATATCCTAAATCAAAAATACAAGGGTTTTACTGAAAGGACTCCCAGTCTTAAATATGGACATCCATATAATACAGTCGACAAGTCCTATACATTTATCGGTTTTTATTCTGACGACTCATAATTGAGGTCAGAGATATATTAAATTTGTCCATAAAAAAATCCAAGGAATGATAAAGTTGCTATTCTATAGGCCACCTGGTTTATAGTGATTTATTTACAATGGTCATATGAGCCTCCACGCTTCTGCGCGTGCAACATCGGAATGGAGGAGCCTACGTGGTAGGTCCCAGGAGAGGAATTTTCATTAGCGCACTTGCTACAAGTGTTGGAATTTGTATAACAAGCTGTAACCAGCCCCGGGCTCAGGAGCTGTCACAATCTCAACCGGTTACCTCCTTCCCAAACGGTTAACGTTTTTCTCTCTCTGATACCCACTATTCCCGCACCCAAAAGCCCGAATGGTAATCTGGTTTTTGCCCTAAGTTCGAGCTGACGGAAGCCTTGTTGTGACGACTTTCCTTGGCAACGGTTGGATCCTGTGAGAAAATACTTTTTATCACCGCCTTGCCGTGGCCAGGAAAGGGTTAAACCAGTGTTGTGGGTTGTTCGCTTATTTCCTCGGTCAGCCGTTCTGATGAAAAGGAGCTGATCAAGGTGATCTTTAACATACAAGATAACCTCTCTTACATAAAAATGAAAGTGACACTTGCCCTTAAATCTCTTGGGTTTCCATGTGGAAAGACCGCTCCTGATGCCGTACAACTGTAACAAACACATTTTCGCGGCAGCCAGAACTTCTGGGGGTTGGATTCAGGATTTGCTGCAGGCCGAAGCCGAAGCAGGAGGCCCGAGTTCCCGGGTGCGCCGCAGTTCGGGGGTGGGGAGTGGGAGGTGGACGAAGCCCCTGAAGTCAATGGGTCCCGTGTATTTCGGGATACTGCGGACAGTGTTTTCCACTACATTGTCTTCATTGTGAAAATATTTGCTTTATATTATATTTTCTGTGGCCATTACAACCAATTCACGTGAAACACCTCTGTGCTTCCAACCATCTGTTCTCGGAGATTACCTGCTTTGTCATACCCAGCAGACGCACAGTCAGACGGTATTTGACCAATAGTAAAGATACATAATCCATATTACATATACATTTCATAGACTGGAGACCCACATTATGGCTCAATAGAGCCACCAGCATGTAGGTCACTTTTTGCAGTTTAAATGGAAACATGGTGAGGGGCCTGTTCTGACGAATTCTGTTATATTTGACAAAAATGCCACTAAGCGAGCCACCACCCTTTGAAAAGAGCGTATGACCGATAAACAAGAACAAAGGAGTGGCTGGTGCCGAATCAAATGCAGAGGTCCAAGTTTGCATTTTATGAGTAACATACTTAACGTTTCGTACATATTCAATTATTGTTTGCAATTGAACAGTTTATCTGATAACCATTTAAGAAGTAGTGTTTGCCATATTTTGAAAAAAAACAAAAAACTTGGAGGTTATGGGCAGAAAGTTTCTGGGTTACGGATGCCGTGGTGCTGGTTTGGGGATGTCAAATTTTAAATTCTCTTAGGCCAAGGTAAATAAAGAATCATCCGGTGCCATGTATATTTTGCAGATATATAGGGGAAGTTTACAAGTGGATCTGGAATACTTTTAATCTTGAATTTATGAGCAAATTTTAGCTTGGCTGCCGTAAGAATATCTGTAACTTTGAGATGCTTTAATTCTTTTTAGCATTGGCTGATCATGAGCAGCTATATTTCCACATGTAACACAACATGCAGGTAATCCATTATTCATATAAGGGAATACAGTATGTTTTTTATACATGGTAACCTTCAGATGCAGAAGAAGGAAGTGCTTAAGTCTATTTCAAAGTCTCCAAGTGCGGGATTTGCTGCTTGATTTTCTTTCTAGTATTACGACCAGTAAATTAAAACAACCTATATATTCTGCGTTGGTTTCATTTATAATGATTGTTGGCAACATGGTTTACTTCAGTGCGTAATAAAAAAAACAGATCGTTTTATTTGTAATATTTAATGACAGTTCATTAATTTCAAGGCAGGAGCTTATTTAGCAGGTTTAGAGTAAAACACACACACACACACACACACACACACACACACACACACACACACACACACACAGAAAAAAGAGCAGAGTTCCACGCTCCAGGCCTTGATGCCTTTAAAGTTGTACACAGTGTTGTATCGTGAGCATACATAACAACCGTAAATTTTCACTTCCATTTTGATCATATGATTCAAATGTATGATAAAAGCCGGAGGGCACATTATAGGTCCCTGGGGAACCCCTGTTGCCACTTCAAGTAAATCACATTGGATTCCATCGTATTCAACGTACTGTTTGCGATTATTAAGATAGTCATAGATAGAATAAGTTTTGCACAAGTGCCTGTAGCACCATAATATTTTTTATCACCACGACCTGGATTTATTTTATTTGTTTATTTAGTTAATTAATTATGTATTTAGTTAATTAATTATGTATTTAGTTAGTCAATCAGTTAGATAGTAAGTGCTTCAGTTAGTTAGTTAGTTAATTATTGGTTTATTTACTTACTTATTCGTTTGTTTGTTTGTTTCGTAATTAATTCGTTAATTCATAAATCAATTGATTTATTTATTTATTCATTAACTTACTTACTTGCTTATTTATTTATATATTTTTTATTTATTTATTTATCTATTTATTTATTTATTTATTTATTTATTTATTTATTTATGTATTTTTTTATTTATTCGGGCGGTGCGCTTCGGTCGATCCTGCTGGATCCTCGTCTGTCTGTCTACCTCCCCCACTGCTTTTGTTTGTTTGTTTGTTTGTTTTTTTTTTTTTTTGTTCAGTTATTTCATTTATTTGACCTCCTTTCCTTTTTTTAATTGCCTTACGGAAATCACCCCCCCCCCCCCAAAAAAAAAAAAAAAACTGCAGAAAGAAAATGCTGGAAATATGCATACGGCATATGCACGTACATGTACCGGGTGATTCAAGGCTTTTTATACATGAGTTGTGCAGAATATGTTTCATTCCTTCACCGCAGCACTTGGAATTGTCTGACAACTTAATTCACAAATAACGAAAGGGGCACATGCATGCAGTTACGTGTATTACAGTGATGTTGATAAACATCTAAACAACCCAGAGTATGTCTTCATCTCCACGCCACTAGGTGGCCATGCCGAGATAATGAAATCACAGGATTTAGTACTGTGTCATCCCGAGATCTCAAATTTGGGATTTATGTGGCTTTATGTGCGTGTGTGTTGTGGGAGGAAGCGAATGACAAAGGTGTGCAAGCACTTATCACCATCTGCCAAAACGATCCGTTAAGAATGAAAAGCAAATGAAATACTGAGAGGGTGCGACGGGGTATAGCGTGTTTGAATTTATTTTTAAAATTTAGAATTCGTCTATAAAGGTATATAGGACAGATATGAATCAAATGATGAATCAAAATTGACAATGACAAATTTCAGTTGAAATTCTGACGGAACTTTAGCCATCTGTATTGTGCTTCCTTCTTTCGAGCAGTATTGTCATTGCCATGCCAATGGTACCCCTTGCCGGCCTTTCAATAAAGGCTTCACAGCAACAGGCAGTACAGTACGGTCCCGGAAGTTGGCTAACCGATCGTTTTTTTTTTTTTTTTTTTTTTTTTTTTTTTACAAAATCGTGCCTTCGCGTCACTATGAATTGACTGTTACTCTATTTGAATTGTGATTTATCATTTTAATACATGATCAGATCAGACCTACTTACATTATTTACCGGTCATTTTCTGTTTACCGAATATCGTGTTTGAATTCGGCATCATAAACACTGCTTTTGCGCATGCTCGTTGGGATATCTCGGCCCGCCAAAAACCATGCCATGTTAGCTCGGAATAAGTGGGCCAGTCACGCCAACCTAGCTGGGAACGGCACGTTACTACATTGTAAAAATATATTACGCGTCTCTCTCAACTTTCTTTACACGATCCATTCCAGCCTGCTATGTTGTCTTCTGTACAAAATAAAATCGACTGTTCTCCCTTTATGCTGCTATAATTCACGTTGCACTTCGCCCAGTACTAATTTGTGTGACATTGTACACTGGTAAATCACCGTATTTTCGACGATCTCTCAGGATATTTAGAACTGTGATTGGTTGCTGAAACGAAAGCAGGCGTGTGTTTATTTATTTATTTATTTATTTATTTATTTATTTATTTATTTATTTATTTATTTATTTATTTATTTATTTATTTATTTATTTATTTATTTATTTATTTATTTATTTATTTATTTATTTATTTATTTATTTATTTATTTATTTATTTATTTATTTATTTATTTATTTATTTATTTATTTATTTATTTATTTATTTATTTATTTATTTATTTATTTATTTATTTATTTATTTATTTATTTATTTATTTATTTATTTATTTATTTATTTATTTATTTATTTATTTATTTATTTATTTATTTATTTATTTATTTATTTATTTATTTATTTATTTATACAGGGTAGCCCTGATCAGCACTCAGGCTGCTTTCCATAGGGGCCCTGGGTACACACTCGCACTCATTCATCAATTGGTATAAATATAATATGCTGTAAAATACACGAACAATAGGTAAATTAAAAAGTATGAAAATGTCATTACTAAAAGTAACTAAAAGATTGTGATTTCATGATGAAACGTCAGTGATCTCAACAAAGCTTTGCGATTTACCATATAATCTCAGATACAGCAGCTGGAGTACTGCGGACATCATGCAGCAGGCCCATGGTGACTGTTGTCCTGCAGGTCGTGGGCCAGTAACCTAGGCCTAATGCATTTACATGTTCCAATAGCGACATTCGCTGGGTCATTTCTTCTATTTGAAACGTAAAACCACAACTTCCTTTGTTTTGCAGGTGCATTTGTGTACCTTACCTCCATGATTGACTGTTCCGCGCCAAATACGTCTCCAAAAACACACATAGTTATCAAATGATTTAAAATGTTTTTAGAGTAGCAGTGCCTTTCTAAAACTCGCAGTTGATAAGTATTTTCCTATCCAAAATTATGATGGGACGTAATTTGGGATGTTCTGCTCCTGTCATATGAATATCCGATAGACACAGCGACAGTATTTAGTACTCGATCAAAAGTTGCGGATCAGTTGAGGGGCTACTGGTCCAAGATCCGCAGGACTGCTCTTGGTGAATGTAGAAAGGTTGACAACTGTTTGCTTGTAAAACTGTCCTTTCTGACTAGCTGAAAGACGGATACCCTTTTGTGTGCAATTCTGCGTTGCCTGCAGCGCCGTCCTGTGTATATTTTTGGATGATCATTTAACTCTGCCTGCAAGACTGCCTGCCTGTTGGGGGAGGCTAACATTCTTCGTACAGTAGCTCCTCTTTTGAGAGACCACTCAACTGAAATACCTCATGCTATTTGTGACCACATTTACTAGGTCCCAAGTGTCAATTGTTAGGTGTTATTTCACCTTTGTTGAGAGACGGCCTGGTGCGATGTACTTTCAACTTATTGGCCTCTCAACGAAGAAACTACTGCACTTGTCAGCATAAAATGGATCGGCCCACCGCATGCAAGTAACAAGATGAACTTCGGCTGTTTTAAACCCTTTAAAAGGATAAAAAGTCATCTATGTATATTTTTATTCCAGGAAATAAAATTAATGGGCAGATCTTTGCTGCGCAGAGATTTTGAGAGCACAATAAGTGTGCTCCCAGTTCTAGTTTCTGTTTAAGAAAACAGAGAGAATGAAAAAGTGCGGGGTTTTTTTTGGGGGGGGGGTCGTTTGTTCGTTTGTTTGTTTTTTCTTGTTCTGTTCTGTTTTTTTCTCCTTGGTTTTTATTTTGCTTTTATTGCAGACCTAATAAATACTCACCAAGATGTCGTTCACATCAACAAATGGCATGTAAAATTTTCCCTGATGCAGTAAGCCCAATAATAAAGTTGTTGTACAACTGTACGTGTCCAGTTGCTTGTCATGACACAAGCAGTTCTTAGAACACGTCGACCCGGAGAGTATGTGTCAAGTAAGCTGGTCTTTTCAACGAATTGCTGATTCTGGTAAAAAAAAGCCTTAAGAGACCGAGTATCTACTGAGTTTTTGTTGGCTCTTGACACGAAAGAAACCTTTGACTTCTGTTGATTGTATGGGGCAATAGCGCCACAGAGTAGACCTGGAGTTTATCATCGTCATGTTATTACCCAACATGCTCCGTGGGACTTCATAAATGAACCCACGCAAAGAGAGTCGCCAATTGTATATTTCTGGCCGGTGTACTAAATATTAACCTTGCAATTCCCGACATAAAATATTAACAGGCACACGAACATTTATACTGCAAATAACTTAAAATAGAATCTGGTATCAAGAAAATTTTACCACTGCTCCAATGAGGTGAACTTAATGTTATTCAATTCAAATTGGACATCTATATATTGTGCCTCTTTGTGGACTCATTTTCGTAAAAACTATATTTCCAAGTTGCGGGCTTGTTATAATAATGTTTTAGAAGATCATTTAATCATACCCGAGATTGTAGTGCCAGTGAAATGCTGGTACCAAATAGAACAAAAACCATGAAGACCATGTGGAGGAAACAAGCCTTTAGTTTGGGACTGAGTATACAGCACAGTAATCATGCTCTAGTTCAAAGTGTTTTATATTCGGACATCCTCTATATGTCCTTTTGATTAGACAGCGGAACAACTTGTTATACATGTACATGCATTATGATTAATTTCTTTTTCTATAGGGTTAATATAATGAGTCATTTTTCTCCCCATATAACGGTTTTCTTGAGATACTTTTTGTTTGCCTGATTACAGTGTTTATGTAATTTGCCTCGACTTGTATGTCGAGCTTTTTTACGTCTGCGTTCTCGTACATGTATACCTTTTTTGTTATTTTATTTTCACTATGTACCTTATACTGTTCCTGTATAATGTGTCTGAAATAAAAGAACATACATATATATATATATATATATATATATATACATACATACAAAGTACTCCGTTCACGCTTGATCCGTGTACCAGGATGGTCAAGAGACTTCGTTTTGTTTGTTATTGATAATCAAAATACCTTAAAACGCAATAAATAAATACGTAAATAAAATAATAAATAAAAAATTAATTAATTCAATACATATAAAAACAAGTAAATAAATAAATAAATAAATAAATAAATAAATAAATAAATAAATAAATAAATAAATAAATAAATAAATAAATAAATAAATAAATAAATAAATAAATAAACAAATAAATTATGTGCACGTTATGCAAAAGTAATTCCTCAAGGACCTGTATGGAGTAATTTGTATTTTGATGAAATTACTCAAATGAGTAACCCAGTGAGAATTTATGTCACACCCTACAAGTATATTGTGAATGCAAACTGATGAAAAATCACCTTATTACTGCGCACCAGCCCTAAACTGAGCCACCTCATGTGTTGCAGAAGCATCCAATTTTCCAAAGACTGACTTCTGGCATTGCGGCGTTTTCTGTGCAATATCTCCACACTTGCTGTTTTGGTAAAGGAGCTTACGCCTTGTGATTTGAGACGTCTATCAATGACTACAGGAGAATGAATATCAGTAGCATTAAAATTCTTGTGCCCCGCTTCCCCGCATATTATAAGCTGCTCATGTTCATAGGGGTTCCGTATTATCCTGTGTGGAAAGTGTAAGAAAGAGTATCAAGCAAAAAAAAACGTCAACTGTCGGTAAAAAATGGATGCTTATATTTCAGGCATCTGTGATTAAATAATGCCATAAACTGACCTTATTTGTAATGTTTGTAATGTCTAACTGTCTTAGCTTATATATGTGTGTGTGTGTGTGTGTGTGTGTGTGTGTGTGTGTGTGTATACATATATATATGTGTATATATGTATATATATATGATTTTTATGTGCAGAAAGACGTTTCCATATGTTACTTTATATGCATTATTGCTGACCAAAGCATGACAATTGCTTCCAATGTGATGTCCCGTTACATCATTGAAAATTGACACGCTTGGTGGAAATCAGAAAGTTTTTACTTGTCATCGAGAAAAAAATTACAGATTCTCAAAGGTGGATGGACAATTATAAACATACTTGGATATCCCTTAATTAATTTGCAATGTCGCCTATTATGATCACATATACTGCGCACGTGGTCAGTAAATTATTCGACATATAATGGGATTATTCTTACCACAAAATGTAGAGTTGACATGACTTTTTCATGTACGAAAATGAAAACAAGATGCATCATCGAAGGGATGGCAAAAGTAAACATTTCTCCGTGCAATCCGACCGATACTGTCCAAACTTACATTCTCTAACAGGTTAATGTCAAGTTGAAACGTTCAACATGGCAAGGCTGCAAGTAATCAAATTATTCATATCAGGTGGTAAGTGATATTCAGAAGCCCATAATGTAAGCCCTTTTACAATGGCTTTTATTTTGAAGCAAATAGTCGCCGATTGCCGAATTACGGATATCCAACATCTTATATACTGTATTCAGTGCAACCGGAGTATGACATGCCTTACTTTTTTTGTACATTTTTATCTGCATGATTCCGAAGAACAGACATGACGTCACTAAGAGGAAATAAATTCTTTCAATAAGGGAAGGTCACAATCTCTGTTACGAAATATGCAGAATATGTGCCCGGCGTTTCAATAGGGTTAAAAACCTGTCAAAGGACCGCAATTAATCGCAAATAAAACCTTAAGGTTGGAGACAAGCTTATTCATACATCGAATAATTCCGCATTAACCTGTCACAGCCTAACGAGGACTTGCCCTGCTTTGCGATTTGCAAGTTGCTCATAAAAATGCACAATAGTAGGGAATGCCGTGATAGCAAACGCAACCTAAAGTTGATTGTGCTGCCATCCCTTCAATTCTCATCTCATATTTAATGATATACTGGCAAAGGGTTCTTGCATCCGTATTGTTATTTTATGCAAAATTTCCGACTGATACCCTTTCATATTGACCATCTGCCAATTTCTGCCATGTGATGACTTGCCGTTTCCTTACCTTTTTTTCCCGAGCAACCAGAGCATGTAAACTTGGTTGCTCGTGCATGGTTGACAGAGACCTAGATTTGTGTTACAGAATAAAAAACAGTTATCATAAATACAGGATCCTTGAGGAAGTATATTGTATGGCAAATGGTCAAAAGTGTTGGTCAACAGTATTCCACTGGGACTAGATTCTAAATTGTGATTCTTGGTATAGGTATGGTCAATGAAAGTTAAATTTTTTAAAACTGTTGCAAAATATTTTATTGCTTTTTACTCATGTGTGCAGTTTTTTATTTTCTGGTTATACGGTAGTGCTGAATAGAAATTAGCACGTGTTACTCCGATTTATAAAGCGGGTGAATATTAATTGTTTATAAACTATAGACCCGTCTCTGTACTTCTATTTTACCCTAAGTACTACTAGCTAATAAAATCAATATATGCTGGCGCTTTGCATCATCTGATTAAATACGATTTAAAAAAAATTTTGACAATGGGATTCGTCAATTTTAGCTAAGCATACTAAGTGAATCAATTAACTTCTGCTTTGTACCGCTCTGAATTTGCTTTGGGTGTATTCCTTGACCTATCAAAAGTGTTTGACACTGTAAATCATTGTATTTTGTGTCCGATGTTGCTTTTTTATGAGATAAGATGTATAACTACGTGTACGGATTGTTTTAAAAACAACTGCCAGATTCAACACGATTCGTTCAATATGATGGTTCTTGCTCAGTCCAGAATAAATGTAACGCGTGTTGTCCCTCATTGGTCAATCATTGGTCTGATTCTGCTTTTTTATACATAATTAATGATTTACTGAATGCGTCAAATGTTGTCCAATCTATAGTTTTTGCAGATAAAACAAATATTCTGGTGTCTCATATAAATTACTTGAACCGATTTAAAACAATAAAAATGTGTCGTGTCATTACACAACGGTTTACACAAAGAAGGTATCGTTAATTTTATCCGAAACCAACTTTACTATATTTCCTGCGAAAGATAAGAGAATACCAGATTATCTTTTTTTGTTGATTAATAGAGTGGAAATTACGCAGGTAAACACTTAAAGTTTCTTGGACTAATGATTGACCACAAACTTGACACGAAACACCATATTCAAAATACCTGTAACAAATGAGCTAAATCTAGGAGCAAAATAATTAAGGTGCAAAGTCAGATTTTCCAAAACAACCTGTTTCGTCTTTTCACTCTTGGTTTACTAAGGAGCACATCTACAGACAGAGTGTTTGCTTAAAACAATGAAAATTCTTAAGGTAAAACAAATTTGTTTTCTGCAAACTAGTATTTTATGTACAAATATTATAACACGTGATTACCTCCTAAATTAAATGAAATATTTCATTTGAACCGAGCTATGCTTATTCACAATATTAGACAAGCAAAATTAATTTATTTCATTATCATTCTGTTAGTGCAAATTATGCACGTTTTTCTATAAGACAGCATGGGATTGTAAAAAACAATCCCTCTCAATTTATAAGAATTAGATTTGACAAACTTTGATTGTTATAAGCTCCTTGATATTTTCTCGATGTTGTCTTTAATTTTAATATAAAAGTTTATGCCCTAGCTTTATCAACATTCTTGTTTTCCCGGAATAGTATTTTAGTTTGTTTTGTTTTGAAAACTGTATAGGTGGACTTGAAAAAGCCCTTCCTGTCCCCCTAGCCAGCGCTAGCGTTTCACATCAGACTTTCCATTTGTATATTCTATCTCAAACAATAAACAGTTAGTGGCATGTGACACTATCTCCTGTTGAAGTAAAATATATATGACACTACGTTCTGTCCACAACAAGCGGCCAGTCAATACGGATAGATATGTTTGCCCACAGGTGGTTTTATTTGTAATAAAAAAGATACCAAGCCAAAATTATCAGTGGCCCCGTACGCAACACAAATCCCCCACTCCAAAATATGTTCACATTGCTTGATAATGATAAAACTAATCTAATCATATATGTGTAATTGTGATTTGACATCAAATACTCAAAATCAGAGGGTTAAATTTACTATATAGAATTTATTCAAACCACACCTAAACAAGAAAATTGCAACAACATACAAGCAAAATGCACTACTGTAACTGTGTATAAAGATGGTGCGTAAGTCAGTGGCAGCGAACCTATGGGTAAATACAGCTAGTTCCTGTTGTAGTACATATCATCATATTTATCACACTTTTTTAAAATAAACTTAATATGGAACGGCTGAAAATGTAACTTATCAGATTCCAGACCAGAACATCCTAATGTAATTTTCTGAGCACATGTTCAAAACATTATTTGCAGCCTGCTAGAGTTGAATGTATGCAACATATGGAGAGGATAAAGACCATTGTATACTGAAAAAAAAGGATAAGCACAGGTAAATCTCTTTTATATTCATGGAAATATGAGGAATATGCACTTTAATTAGCCCTGCTTTCAGCTATTTTTTTGTAAGTAAAACGGAAATAAGCTTTCTTTTTGTTTTTGAATGTGTGAATAAACAGGCAGCATAATCACACTTATCCCAGTAGAAATATTATTAAAAACTTTTAAAGACAATGAAGAAATTTATTACACATGTTCTCAAAAACAACAGACTTAATCTGTTCTAATACGATATATACGCTTAAGATTTTTCAATTTTCATGCTTACAGAAAAAAAAACTCCCCACTCACTTCCAAGATTTTCCAACTGCTGCTTTTCCAAGACAAAGTTTGTATTTTTTTTTCCAAAATCCCTATTAGTGTGCATGCCTTTGTGTATCACAAGTTATTGGTTGTACATGCAACATGAATTGTTAAATCAGCAACACCGGAGCTATTGATACCAACTGATATAGAATTACGGAGGGCAGCTGCTGGCCAATAGCTTTGGTCCAAATTAGCTAGTATTGTGAGCTACCGCTCCAACGCAGCGATCGCACACCCGCTTTCTACTTGGCAACTGGCCTTTCTCCGTTGCAGGTTAGGTCACTCGAACCTTGGCCGTCTCACACGGTTCTGTCATCGGTTTGTTGTGCTTTGTTTTTCTTCAATCGTCCAGTTGTTATACGATAATTATGTGGGCACCGAGTGTTCTGATGTCGGACCTTTACCCCCCACAAAATGTCTTGAACAAATTCTGTCAAATTTGCCTGGTGGTTCATGATCTTCTGGTTTTTTCACCATATTCAACCACTCCCGTCGTTTTTATGTTTCTTTGAAGGAAAACTGTGGAAAGCTACCCCTTTCATCCAGGGGTATTTGTCCAATTTACCCATTTTTCTTGTGTCTGGCTTACAGTCAGGAACTTTGCAATTGTAGACTGTCATTGTAGCTTGTAAATACTTCCGTTGTACGTTGGAAAATAACGATCAACTCTGCGATGTCATTTCCCCGTAATTTATCTATGGCATAATATGGCTGCCATATTGAAACAACCTAACCTGCCGCAAGGTGCACCGGGAAATCACCCTTGCGCTTTAGCGGCTACCGACGGTACTAGCTAATTTGGGCCGTATGTATTTTTTGTCGGTCTGATCACTGTTGGGGAATAAGCACATATAAATGAACCTACACAAGTATCACTTCACCGATCATACTGATACGTACTCTTGCTTATTTCATTATTTAGAAATTCTTTTCAGTTAAAGAAATCGCAGCAGCGCTACCCCGTGGACAGCTTTGATTGAGACCCGGTCAATGTACATTCCTCTAAGGCTGGAAGCTTATCCAATTTCCGATTTGAGAAAAGATGCTTTTGACAAAAAGCTTTGACAATAGAAACATGAGTAATAAATCACATGGTCATTCGTTAAATACATTCAATTCAATGAAATCGCGTATGCAGGTGTGCATTTTTCAGGGAACACGATTTTTACAGATTTTTTTCCAATAAATAAAACAAACTTTTTAAAACTCAAAATTAAAAACAAAAAACAAGAAATGCGACAATATGAAGAACTAGCGGTTTACATAAATGTATCTACCCAGTACGTTTCAGGATGATATGGCCAGCAATTCATGAGAGGCAAGAAAAATGTGATTGCGAATGGATGAATATGACTGGCAAATTTTCTTACTTTTAAAATCGCCTTTGCTAAAACCGCTTGGTCACGCAGTTTGACAATGCAAAAGGGATACATGTTGATCATGTGAGAATCGATTTGCTAGAACATTTAAATGATTTCTATCCCGGGCTTTGGGGTGAAAAGCCAGGGATGTGTATACCCCTTAATATACATGTATTCCCGTTTGTTTCTTTTTTATAATTATCTAAGAAGATAAGCAATCAACCCCAAGGATACATACAGTCATTCTTCCTGATCGCACGGCAAGGATGAGTTCTTGTTAACAGTTGTATCAGTAATTATATTTTTCGCTACTATTCATGTGAGAGAATAGAGCCATAAAGGAAGTACCCATGAAAGTTCACTAGTTGATCTTGGCTTCTAGAAGCCAGTTTCTAGCATGATGCCTAGCCTACTGCCCTTAGCTTGTTCATCTAATTACTGGCTATGTATTTTTGGCTCAGCGGAGTTTATCTTTTGGTCCTCAGTCCTTCGTCGGCCGTCCGTCTGCCAGCATATTATATAATTCACATTATTTTCGAATTCTTCTGTAAAACCGTTAGTGCAATTTACTTCAAACATGTTAGCAAATTATACTTGGGGGGTGTAAGTGATTACTGAAGTTTTTTCATAATATCAGCTTCCAATAATTTTTCGATTCGCGATGATTAATTGTTGGTGGTTTTTTGAGCAAATCTTTAAAACAAATCTGCTGCACCAAAACTCAGCCAATGACTCCAAAATAGCACAAGGATACTACTGAAAGCCCAAAACATCGCTCTCTCTCTCTCTCTCTCTCTCTCTCTCTTCTCTCTCTCTCTCTCTCTCTCTCTCTCTCTCTCTCTCTCTCTCTCTTTCTGCCGTCATGTTTTGGGCTGTACGTGTGTTCAGTGACGTCCGCGCTTATGCATATACCACAAACAGCCTTGGGTAATAGAAAAATCAGGTGGTAAGAACTCACAGCTTTAAAATGTAGAGATCCATCACATCTTTCACATTGATTGTGAAACCAGCCAAGCCACATATTAATCACTCCCAACGGCACACATGTTGGCGTTTACTTTCCTACCTAATTGTTTGGTCCAGGAAATCGAAGGACCTGGTTTGCTCCACGAAATAATTAGGTAGGAAACCCACACCTTATCTCAGACATCGTAGGAACAAGGAGTTAAAGAACAGTTCTTGGACTAATCACTATATGTCAGATACGCGCTTCAATTGTGGATTTTGTATTGCTCAGGTATCATTCATTTGTGAATTTGGTTGCTGTTTCAGCTGTGTTGGAGAGATTTTGTGTCGTGTGAGGTGAATGGCTGTTATCTGATCTGATTTCCTTCCGCAGACTACAACATCGTTAAATCCCTTGCTCATGGCAATCAAACAATAGCTGGGAACGTATTTACGATGTTTTGATTCAAAGTCTCTGCTTTATGTGTTCTCACGCAGGGTAATGGCAACAGAAAAAGTGATTTCTAGATTGCACATTAAATTAAATGTGGAGTCAGGGAATGGACCCCTGTGTGAGTGGCAGAAGAACATTGTTCAGTCTTCTTAACTTAGTCACGTAAGACCACTTCCAGTGATGCTACCATTACATAAGGCCAACCAAACAGGCGATACCGAATAAAGCACTCTGTAAGCAAGACCTGGCATTGGGTTAGTCGATAACCGTTATAGCTAGGTCAAATTTATGTCCATTTTTCTTTGATAATCATTAAAAATGATGGGACAAATTCAGAAGCAGATGCTTGACTATCGCTCGGATCATTTATGATTGATTTGTGTGACGTTATAAGCTCAATTGGGATGAAATGCACACGGTTATAACCTCTTCAGTTATTATAATTATGATAGTTCACAATATTGAGGTTCACACGTTGGATAACTTCCCTGAATATGACAAAAATGAATTTGACTCAATACAGCTAGCATGGGGAAAAGAGTCTGACATTTTTTTTTTCAGGTCAGAATGAAAGGGGGAGTAAATCACGAAAAACATTTATCGGATGAACCCTTGTCAGGTGTGGTTTTTTTTTTGTTTTTTTTTTGTTTGTTTGTTTGTTTGTTTGTTTGTTTTTTTTTTTTGTTTTTTTTTGTTTTTGTTTGTTTGTTTGTTTTTTTTTTGTTTTGTTTTTTTTTAAGGGTTAAGACCTTGCTTTTGCAAAGTTCACTGATTCTACTGGTATTATTAGCTAGAAAGGCTGGGCAGTGGAATTTGCATTGCCTGGCTCTTCATGCCCCGGTGTCATATCGATTTTGGAGTCCAAAACATGGCACTTGAATGGCTCCATACCAGCGCAAATGAATTGTGGGAATGAAAGAAAACAGATGACCGAGGGTAATCCGTTGCATAAATGCTGCCTTTAATGCCCGTACCAATAGAAAAGGACCGATGAAGTTTCGCTTGGCTTGTTTAATTTTAATCCTGAGTGATAATGAATGGCCAAATTAACAAATTTGCATATATTTCGATAATGGTGGACCCGAGGCTCATGGCTTTTATCAAACACAACAAGAAAGTTCTTATAGATTTTTGAGGTTTAATATTGACTGAGTGATCTGGAAAGGTACAGTAAAACGGACATTTAAGCTAATATTTTTGGTAACAATGGATCATGTCATTAAAAAGGAAGAATCCTATGCAGGTGGAAGGAAGATTGATATTGCAGCCAGTGTACACAAACACCTAAAGGTACCAAAACAACAATGTGTTACCTATTTTTAGATTACCAGCTGTTCATACAGGCCTCCTTGTTTTGTTTACCTGTTTACAAAATCTTTAAAAAACGTTTTTCTCCCGAGGTGCTTGACGATTTGCTTTAAATTTGCAAAGCGATAATTGTATGACGGCTAGACATGGTGCATGGGTGACCTTGACCTCATTCGCAAGGTGACAAGGCTCCTTATTGAATAAACTGTAATTTAGTAGCGAGCCCTGTTGAATGTGGGACATTGAAGCGCATGGGCCTATTTGTGGGCCACATTTATACAGTATACGATGGCCTTGACTTCAATTTCCAGACACAGGACCACTTTGTTGAATTTTGTCTAACTATACAAGCTGGGATTCAATATTGTGCATGCTAGCGCTCCTGTAGTATTCTTGTTAAGGCTGCACATGCACTGGTGCTCTTACACCTGATTTTCAAGGCCATAAGACCACCTTGGCCTCTCAAGTTTCAGGTGACACCATCTCAGGAACAATTTTACGTAAGACGATGATGCAACACATGACGAAATTCTACAGAACGGAGAGGATAAAGCGTGACCTGGCTGGCCCAGACCTACTTGCCAAGGTTTACAGAGCCGCTATATTTCCTATCTTTTAAATCAGTAGCCTTTCAGTTGGAACTTTGAAATTAAATATGATGATGGTATTGTGCAATACGTTCGTTCTCCAAAAGGACAAAGATGAGAATGGAAGGACAGCTAAGGATATACACACTCCTACTTCCCGTCCTGCGGAGAGCGATGGAACTAGAACCCCACGCAGGGTAACCTGCACTACGCTTTAATTGATGTCGCTGCATGCCCTTCTAAATCGCTAGGATTTGCCCACATTTTAGCTGATATGATCTGTGGTACATTTGAAAATTCGTTGGTATCTAAACACTTCTGCATTAACCGTACCATATTTATTATATTTTTTTTATTTGACTTCTATCTATGTTATGGGTAAAGATATATCTACAGCACACTTGGGAAGACCCAAAGCAGAAAAGACCGCCGAACGTCACCCACAGGGTTAGCGATGAATGCATTAAAAAGACAAAAATATGTCCTGAAAAATTGCAACAATTACAATGAAGGATTAGGATGATAGTTGTTTTGATTCTCAGTTGAAGCGACCAATTTCCAGAGGGTATATTTATAATCAGCAAGTATCCTTGTCCGAGATGCGAAGATAAATCTCTATAAAGGAATGAATGAATACATATACTGTAGTTCTAGAAATTTTCGCGCGTTTAATTTCGCGCAAACTCAATTTTTCTTAAATTACCAAAATTTTCGAGCATTTTAATTTTGCGCAATCCAATGCCATTCAATTAATGTAATACAATGCAATTTATTTTCGCACATTTTAATTTCGCGCTTTAGGTGGTAGCGCCAAAAACGCGAAATTAAACCGAGCGCGAAAATTTCTAGAACTGCAGCATTCTTTACTATTGAGCTATCAGAGGAGATTTAAAGGATTTCGCTCAGAATAGATCAATGCCCTGTATATGAAAATGCAAATTTCAACAACGGAAAGCGGTGATAAAATAACGAATGTACAGTACATATTCTATGTTGTAAATTAGAATTGATTAAAAGAGCCATAGAGGAGATAATAAAGTAAAAAAAAAAAATCAAGTAATTGTGTAAAGTGTGTCAACTAATACCTGTTATTAATGTACAAAACATTTCAAATAACCCGCAAATATTATGTCAAGTATATCAACCAATATGTAAAGTATCTCTCCTAATAATTGCAATTATTAATTTAAAGTGTGTGAAAACGATAATTGTAATTATTTATACCTTTTGTGCAAACTGACAATTGTTCTCATCAACTAACACTTGAAAACCTTTCACATAAAGCATGTCAGCCAACATTAATAAATCATTAGGAAAGTATGCCAACCAAGACTCGCAATTCTCAGGTGATATGCGTCTCCTA